>WNGS01042707.1:14872875-14933199 GCA_020271785.1 Procambarus virginalis
CCCCTTGCCCCAGTACCCCCTTGCCCCAGTACCCCTTGCCCCAGTACCCCCTTGCCCAGTACCCCCTGCCCCAGTGCCCCCTTGCCCAGTGCCCCCTTGCCCAGTGCCCCTTTGCGTCCACGTCAGGCTCTCAGCAGTCCAGATGAGCCGTTTATGTTGTGTAAGCTCACAAGATGGTAAAATTGTCTGGGAATAGTTCCACTTGATTTAGTATTCACAAAGAGATCAAGTCCAACCGATGGATACCTCCTGAGCCCACCGGGTCGTTCAAGCAACAAAAGGGTTCCAATTATGCTCACTCGTGGTCCTCGGGCGGACTTTGAATCATTATGTTGTACTTGATATCGTTATGGACGATGCCTTTGCGTGAATGTCCCAAAATTCACGCAAAGGGCATCGTGAATTCGTGGCATCGTGGCATCGCAAGCATTCGGTTTTTTTTTGTGCAAGTGGGCTACATGACAACCCTTGCGTGCTCCACCCTTCAGAGATGATAGTTTGTTAACCCAAGCCGGGAGTTATCAAGCATTTTTTCACCTACAACCATTGTTTGTGCATCTCTCAACAATCATAGTGGCCTTGTTTACATTTATTAACGTTTACGTAGGGGCCTGACGGCTGAGTGGTCAGCGCTTCGGGTTCATAGTCCTGAGGTTTCCAGGTTCGATCCCGGTGGAGGCGGAAACAAATGGACCAGAGTTTTTTTTCACCCTGATGCTCCTGTTACTAGCAGTAAATAGGTACTGGGAGTTAGACAGCTGCTACGGGATGCTTCCTGGTGTGTGTGTGTGTGTTGTTGTGTGTGTGTGTGTGTGTGTGTGTGTTGTGTGTGTGTGTGGTGTGTGTGTGTGTGTTGTGTGTGTGGGAGAAAAAATGATTAATTGGCAGTTGTGAGGCGGGCCGAAAGAGCAGAGCTCAACCCCCACAAGTATAACTAGGTGAATACGAGTTTCGAAACTTGCAATCCAAGGTTATTGTTATAAACTCGTCACAGCGAGCAAGGTGTTTAGGTCACCTCTGGTAGTTTGAGACACCCAAGTCAAGAGCAGTGTGAAGGCTGAGATAACACTCATAAATCATCATTCATCGCCCTTTCTCGGATAAAAATTGCTACTTTGAATTGGTTTAGGATCTTACGAGGAGTACAACTAATACTCGCCGGCGGAGAGGGGGGGGTGGGGACCTGCTGCTGGGTAACAGCTTCTCTCCCCGGATTAACCTACTCTGGCTTTGCGCCCTGGAGAGGCCACTCCAGACCGACAACCAGAGCGCAACTCCAGTCTCCGGAGACTGATAGATGCCTACTACTACTATACTACTACTACTACTACTACTACTACTACTACAACTAATATTGGTTCCGAAAACCTCATACTTTAAGGAACATTTTCCTCTGGGTAGAGAGTTTCCAGCAAGAGTCTACCGGTAGACTGGCGGCTCTCTACCACAGTCGGAGGATCTCTGGACCAAACATTCAAACATTATTGTTAATTACTTCACAGTTAAGTCTCTCTAATTCTAGAAGCTTCTTGAGGCCACATGGCTCACACAGACCCCGGTACAATGTCTAAAAAAGTTACTTCATGTCTTATTGTTTTGACGAAGGCAACTCCGCTACCAGCCTCTGTTGTGGGTTGTTTATGTGTCCGGACCTGTCTTCTGCAGTGATACGGAGGAGACAGTAACAGTTTCTACAGGAGGCGAGGCAGCAGACAGCAGCAGTAGTGAAGGAGGCGAGGCAGCGACAGCAGCAGTGAAGTGAGGAGGCGAGCATTAGACAGCAGCAGTGAAGGAGGCGAGGCAGCAGACAGCAGCAGTGAAGGAGGCGAGCAGCAGTAGACAGCAGCAGTGAAGGAGGCGAGGCAGCAGACAGCAGCAGTGAAGGAGGCGAGGCAGCAGACAGCAGCAGACAGCAGCAGTGAAGAAGGAGGCGAGGGCAGCAGACAGCAGCAGACAGCAGCAGTGAAGGAGGCGAGGCAGCAGACAGCAGCAGTGAAGGAGGCGAGGCAGTAGACAGCAGCAGTGAAGGAGGCGAAGCAGCAGACAGCAGCAGTGAAGGAGGCGAGGCCGCAGACAGCAGCAGTGAAGGAGGCGAGGCAGCAAGACAGCAGCAGACAGCAGCAGACAGCAGCAGACGCGCCACCAATACGTGCACGATGAGAGCGGAAGTGGTGACCGGAAGTGGAGTAATTACATGTGCTGCCTGCACCTGACTCCTTGCTGAGCCCGTAGCCGCCGGGGAGGGCACCGCCGGCGGTGGGTGGAGGAGTGGGCAAGGCAAGGAGGGAGAGAGGGATGGAGGAGGGAAGGAGGAAGGGAGAGAGGGAGGGAGAGGGATGAGGAGGGAAGGAGGTAGAAAGGGTCGGAGAGAAGGGAAGAAGCAGGGAAACAAGAAGTCAGTTCTTAACAAGAAGTTCTTAGTCAACAGTCAGCAGTGCCGTAAATCACACCAGGAGTTGTGGAACAAGGAAAGAGTGCCTGTGACCTCTAGTCGGTAGTGCCAATAAAACACCCCCAGGGACACAAGGCACTGGTAGATATAGTGCCTCCAGTCAGCAGTTCCTCTAAAAGCTTCAATCCTCCTGCGGTGCCACCGGCGCCCGCCGGCCCCGGCCGTCTCTGCCACCCAAGGAAATTTATGCATATTCCTCTTTGATAATTCACCAGTTCTTTTCATGTTATTAGCCCGCACTCTTCTTTGCCTCAGATATTGCTTTGATCGTCGCTCACCGAACACGGAGAGCCAGAGGGCCTCGACAGCAGACAGACCTGCTGGTATCGGCAGACCAAGCAGACTAGGTCCTAAGACAAGCCTCAGGATAGTGCAGATCACTTGGGTATTCTAATTACCATGACTAATAATGGTATAAAATTGCCAGCAGGTTAGAATTCTTTTTATCCACCACATTGGCATAGTGTCAGATTCTACAGAGCAGCAATAGTGCCAGAGTAGGAATAGTGCCATACACCATAGTGAAGGAATGGTGCCAATGAACAACAAACAATAATAATGAACAAACAACAAACAATAATAATGAACAAACAACAAACAATAATAATAAACAACATCCCTGTAACGTATATAGAGCCGATGCTCTGACGTCACACTGCCACCTGCTTGTTTACACGAGGCTGCTGAAGGCAATGAAGGCAGCAGATGGCTGCTGAAGGCAATGAAAGCAATAAAGGCAGCAGATGGGTGTATAAGGCTGCAGATTCCTGAAGAAAGCAACTTCCATACTTCATCTACCCCATCAGTTGTGAATGAGGAGGTTGTGGTAGTTGTGAGCGTTGACGGTTATCTTGAGGTTATCTTGAGGTTATCTTGAGGTTATCTTGAGATGATTTCGGGGCTTAGCGTCCTCGCGGCCCGGTCCTCACCAGGCCTCCTTTTTGTTACACCCCCCCCCCCCCAGGAAGCAGCCTGTAGCAGCTGTCTAACTCCCAGGTACCTATTTACTGCTAGGTAACAGGGGGCATCAGGGTGACAGAAACATTTTGCCCATTGTCTCCGCCTCCACCGGGGATCGAACCCGGAACCTCAGGACTACGAATCACGAACCCTGGCCACCCAGTGACCAGGACGTCACAACACAACAACTACCACACTCAGTGTGTGTCCAAACATGTTATGATCCGTCAAGATGCTCTCACGTGTTGCGTATCCAATTTATATGTAGATTTTGTCATGTCTTCATCGTAATATTTATGTCTTGTCGAATATTTAAAGACATAACCACATGTCTTCATAATGTATTTATGACTCGGGCGCTTCGCTCTATTGGTTACTACGCATAAAAGCCACTCGTCCTAACCCATCCGGATACGCACGCACCCAAGACACTCACCTAACCGAAACTGGTTTGTTCGGTTAGGTGAGGTTCTAACCGAACCTGGTATATAGAAAACGGGGATTTGTGTGCCGGTACTTTTCATAGCACGTTGCATTTAGTACGTTGGTTACCGCTAACGTATCATAACGAGGTATTAGTTAAGGGGACGGGTGGTATATAGAATGACTCGTAAGAGTACATTCTAAATAAATACATGAAAGCATTAGACTGCGGGTATTAATGAAATATACTTCAACAAATATATGGCTCCTGTTCTCAGAGAAATATATTTTGTGTGTGCAGCAGTAAGAGAAGTGGCCGATGGTGGAGAGTTGTGCAGATATTTGTCATGGTTAAGGTGTTATAATTTGACACTATATGTTCGTGGTTGTAAATCACAGAGTAGGCGAAAGAGGCGCTGTTCTGTCTACATAATCACAAATCAGAAACAACACCGTAAGAACACAATTCATAACAGAGATTCCTGTGAACACACCAGAAGTCAAGATGCAGAAAAGCAAGAAGCATGCACTAAGATGCCTGAAGGAACAAGATGACTCCTGTGGACATGCAGATGACAACGGGTCGTGAGGAACATCAATACTCTATACTGACGGAAAAGAGCAATATAAGCTACTTGAAGAGTCCTAATAAGGGAAAATCTTTGGAGCAGGACAGTAGGATCGAACCGGCGTGCTGGGTCACTTCAGACGCACTCCTTACCCATAGACCACGACGAGCTAATAAGTTACTCAACCGGTATAGTCTGTCCAAACTCGCTACGAATTTAAGGCATCGAACTGGTAGTCAGTCCACGTTTGGGTGATCCCAAACTTTGATTTATTTTTGGCCAATCCCAAAAATAAATAAATATGTGTGTTGAGCAGTGTTGTGTACGATTTGACGTTACCTCGTACAGTATAAGGTAGTAGAACACTGCTATGTATACCTAAGCTTGTTAGTGAAAACAATGAAATCCTTTTGAGTAGACTAGAGAGCGATAAGACCTGTGAGCAGACACCCCCCCCCCCCACAGAGCTCCACTCACTCAAGCAGGCAGCTTCAAAGGGCCTAATAAGATAATCGCCCCCTAGGGCACACCCTGGAAATAATTCAGGGTCGTAGTTCAGATAAACACACACGGATTTTATTGACAACTTGAAGGAGACGATTTCCGTCTTAGCTCTTGATGATGGTTAAATGAGAAACCTAAAACACAAGAATGACTCAATAAATACATTTACATATGATTATAATTAGCCTATTTATCACTATCTCTTGCGGAGCCCTTATAGTGACCTTGAGGCTCCGCGGAGCCCAGGTTGTGAAACACTGCACGATGGTGATTATCATGTTATTATGCTAATGATTGTAGGCACAGTCCTGCCAGGTACAGCTCTGCCAGGCACACGTCTGCCAGGCACAGCTCTGCCAGGCACACGTCTGCCAGGCACAGCTCTGCCAGGCACACGTCTGCCAGGCACAGCTCTGCCAGGCACACGTCTGCCAGGCACAGGTCTGCCAGGCACACGTCTGCCAGGCATAGCTCTGCCAGGCACAGCTCTGCCAAGCACCAGAAACGATGCCTCATCAACCAGCCTCTTGTTCTATTGATTTTCGTAAAAATTGTGACATATTAGTTGAGAGGGTTGACCTCTGCACCAAAACAAACTTACAAGTGGTTAAAGTAAACAAGTAGGACTAAAATCTTGTATAATTACGAATAAATTTATAAGTTAATCTAAATAAAAAAATATAAACTTGAATTAAAAAAAAAACAGAATAGGGTCTGCAATCTTGAAAATCTTTTGCAGATGGTGGAGAGGGACGGCAAAGACACCAGGAGCTGTCGATAGTCCTTGAGAGACGGTATTGATAACCAATAGTGCACCATGCGTCTCCCTGTGTACTGTGTGGGGTCACGGGCCTCCTGTGTGGGGTCATCTGTCTCCTGTGTGGGGTCATCTGCCTCCTGTGTGGGGTCATCTGCCTCCTATGTGGGGTCACAAGCTTCCTCGGTGGGATCACTCGCGTCCTGTGAGCTCTCCAGCGTTCTCTGTGGGTTCCTGGTGTTGCCTCTTGGACTCGGTGGGCCAGTCTGTCGGAGGTTGCGGGAAGACGTTGTCATATTTTTGCCAGATTGTTCTCGAGCGTAGGAGAGGCCGTCGCGAGTGTGCTGTTTGGGCGCGAACTTTGCTTGAGTACCCACGGGACGCCTGACGCCTCACCGTCTAGGATCCCTGCGTGTCGATAGTCTTCCCGCTGTGTGGGGTCCGCCGCTCGCCTCCCCAGAATGCGTCAGAGGTCGCCAAATTTATTTATCTGCCGCAAGATACAGTAGTTTCCCGGCGTCAGGTAACGTGTATATAGCCACAAGGTCTTTGCGTTATACCCTAAACGGGTAAGCAGGGAGGCATCCGGCACTTGAGCCGTCGCAACCACTAAATAAACAACAATTACCTTCGGCTTACATGCTCAGGGTTGCACATATCAACTAAGAGTGGAAGTGGAAGGTGTGTAAGCCTGAAGTACATACAAATATATATAAACCGTTAGACTATCCACAAGCACATGTTGGTACACACTGACGTCGAGAGCAAACACACGAAAATTACTTTGTGAGAGTTAGTCTTAAAATTATGGGCACCCCGTTTTCATCCACATCCCCGTTTTCTACAGTCTCCAGGCACGACTATTTCTCTTCCTTAATTACCCTGAAACACAGATTGCGTCCATCTTTCTTGATTCCACGCTCGTTTCAACTGAAGGCAGAAAAATGTGAAGACTCCCAGTGAAGTTGCTACGCCGTCAATAACTCTTCGAACGTAACAAAGGAGCCAGAAGGAGAGATTGTAATTGCAACGGGTTATTTATTTTTCCGCCATCTGAGGGATCCTTTCTCTCCAAGCTCGGCCACATCAAACAGACCCGTGGATCCTATTGTCTTCCGCAGAGTTCACCATATAAAGCCTCCGCAAAGACAGGAAAAAACTCAGGAATTTAATTTCCATGTGACTGTTTTTGTTATTTATATTCTACTTCTAAAGTGAAGTTAGTACAAAATATGTCACAGATTCAACAAGGATAATTAACACGTTAATGATGAGTGAGGCTCCTGGTGGTGGGCACACGCACGTGCCTCTGCACGTGTACACACGTGCAGAGTGTACACGTGCATGTGTGCGTGTATGTGTGCTGGGGCACGTGCCCCAGCACACATACACGCAAACTCATGCGTACATGCCTTTATTCACACACAAAAGTTGGAAAAAAGAGAATCTCTTGATTTCAATATTCCCTGAAGACCAGAGGGAATCCTCCTTCCGTTAGGGGCCAACAAAAGAGTGCCGCGACAAACCTCCATTATTACCAGCGTACTGGCACCCGGACGGCACTCTCCCTGTGTCACCAGCCTCACACACTCTCCTCATTACCCCCTCACACTCTCCTCATTACCTCACGTTCTCCCCTTAGCATTCAACGCCCTCCTCTCAGTACACAACACACCTGCTCTCCTAACCATACACCCCTTTTCCCTCGTTACCCCTCACACTCTCCTCTTAACCCCCTCCCCTCATTACCCCTCACACTCTCCTCTCATTACCACCACACCCTCACGCCAATACCTCGTATACTTCTCTTACTACTAACATAATTACTGGGACATAACATCAAGCCAAACTCTTCAGGCAAACCTGCACTAATGCCGCACCAGAACGACCTGGTAACACGCTAGAAATGTTGGCTAAGTGTAGAGTTGTAATTACAGACTACATGCTTGTAAATCACGTGTTGTGAGTCCAGACTGCATGCTTGTAAATTACGTGTTGTGAGTCCAGACTACATGCTTGTAACCTTTCCCTTACCTGTTTACAAAGGTAATGTTATTCCTACACAAGAGGTAAACGCTGCCTGTACTTGCCTTATGTTGCTCGCCTCAATGTCCTGTCGTCTCACCTGTAAAACAAGAAAAGCAGCATGGTCTGAGTTAGGCCTCTCTAAACGACTCACAGAATAACACGCACATTATGAGACGAACGTAAGTACCTGTGAGTGTACTCACCTAGTTGTGCTTGCGGGGGTTGAGCTTTGGCTCTTTGGTCCCGCCTCTCAACTGTCAATCAACAGGTGTACAGGTTCCTGAGCCTACTGGGCTCTATCATATCTACACTTGAAACTGTGTATGGAGTCAGCCTCCACCACATCACTTCCTAATGCATTCCATTTGTCAACCACTCTGACACTAAAAAAGTTCTTTCTAATATCTCTGTGGCTCATTTGGGCACTCACTTTCCACCTGTGTCCCCTAGTGCGTGTGCTCCTTGTGTTAAATAGACTGTCTTTATCTACCCTATCAATTCCCTTGAAAATCTTGAATGTGGTGATCATGTCCCCCCTAACTCTTCTGTCTTCCAGCGAAGTGAGGTTTAAGTGTGTGTGTGTGTGTGTGTGTGTGTGTGTGTGTGTGTGTGTGTGTGTGTGTGTGTGTGTGTGTGTGTGTGTGTGTGTGTGTGTGTACTCACCTAGTTGTACTCACCTAGTTGTGCTTGCGGGGGTTGAGCTCTGGCTCTTTGGTCCCGCCTCTCAACCGTCAATCAACAGGTGTACAGTTTCCTGAGCCTAATGGGCTCTATCATATCTACATTTGAAACTGTGTATGGAGTCAGCCTCCACCACATCGCTTCCTAATGCATTCCATTTGTCAACCACTCTGACACTAAAAAAGTTCTTTCTAATATCTCTGTGGCTCATTTGGGCACTCAGCTTCCACCTGTGTCCCCTAGTGCGTGTGCCCTTGTGTTAAACAGCCTGTCTTTATCAACCCTGTATGTGTGTGTGTGTGTGTGTGTGTGTGTGTGTGTGTGTGTGTGTGTGTGTGTGTGTGTGTGTGTGTGTGTGTGTGTGTGTGTGTGTAGGACCACAGTTCACCCTTGGAGCCAGTGGCATATTAATAATACCAGGATCATGTCACTCACCTTTAGCGAATTCCCGTTGGTGCTTCAGTCCTAGAGGACCCACGGCTGCCTCGTTGGCGGTCTTTGTCTCCGCCGCTTCTTCCCTCTCTCCTAACTCTTCTTTGCTGTCCTCAGCTGCTACTTTATATCTCTCCTTCCGTGTTGCTTCACAGGCGTCCTCAGCTGCTAGACCGCAGCTCTCCACCCCTGCTGCTCTATCCTTCCGTGTTATCACTTGTCCTTGTTCCAATATGCCATTCAAACTATCATTCACTGCCGATTCCTCCCTGTTCTTTCTTACGCTTTCTTGTCTTTCTGTTGTTGCTTCTTCCTTCTCTGCCGTCACCACCTCTGCCAGAGACTCTTCCTGGATGTAAACACTGAAGGACACTTCTCTACGCTCACAGGTGTCGTCCGGGATGGCGGCTTGACCTCCCTGCCACCTCTCCGTCTCCATCCCGTCCATCTCCCTCTCCATCCCTCCATTAGCTGCGTCGCGAGTGTCGTTGGTCACACCCAGTCCATTCTTGGTCACCTCCACCGTTTGTTTTTGTGTCTTGCCTTCATCTTGATGTTTGTCTTCCTGGCGGTGGTCTATGTGATCACTCGCGGTGACATCATCTTCCTCGCGGTGGTCTGTGTGATCACTCGCGGTGACATCATCTTCCTGGCGGTGGTCTGTGTGATCACTCGCGGTGACATCATCTTCCTCGCGGTGGTCTGTGTGATCACTCGCGGTGACATCATCTTCCTCGCGGTGGTCTGTGTGATCACTCGCGGTGACATCAACTTCCTCGCGGTGGTCTGTGTGATCACTCGCGGTGACATCTTTCTCGCGGAGATCGGAATGAATATCGCCTTCAGACATGCCAGCTGATGCATCGCACAGACATCCCGAGGGGTGTGTGACTTCACGACGACCTCCGTGGTCCCGCTGGTCGCCACATCGACCCTGACGAGAGCCTGAACTGGCGCCTCCAAGGTGGTCATTTGTTGCGCTCTCGTTATCGGGAGCGCGTCTCTCGCCGTCCCCGTCGGCGATACTGTCACAGCCTCCAGCACCGCCCTCGTCAGCACCCTGGCGCAGGGTCCCGCCACAATGCTGTGAGCGGCCTTCATCCTCAATGTCAACATTTATTTGACAGTCTTCCCGCGCATGCGTCCTATCGGAAATGCCGTCGTTAAAATGACCCTCACCAAAAGAGTCACGATAAGAGCAATTTTGCACAAAATCACTAACGTGAACAGCTTGAATTGTTTCGTCGTTAGTGTGATCAGTGTCTAAAGCTCTATCAAGATGGTGGTCTTCCTTAATGTTTTTCTGTATACATCTATCACCGGTATCCTGACTGCTCGCTAGAGTGGAGGACGAAAGAGAATTCTTATGGAAATGCAATGACTGTGAAACATCACACTTGGATGAGAGTTCATCACGCCAAGGTGGAGGCCCAGCACCTGGCTGCTCTGGACTCACACAAACTTCCACAACATGTTCAACTGTGTTTCCTTTGGCGTGTTTCACCTCTTCTTCAACACCGAAAATATTCTCTTGGGAATCTTTAGCTGGAATCTCCGCTATTATCCTTTTCTTGCCAAAATAATACTGCCTCTGTGATCATCTGCTGTTCCCGGAATCTTCACTTGAGAGCATCTGGTTTCTCCCAGTAGATTATCGAGGCTCTCGCGACAGTCACGGTATAAGGCCTTGTTGTCCAGCGTCGAGTGCCTGATAGCCTCCTGGAAGGAATAGGAACACGGGCCATCTTCAATAATGGTTTCCAAGGATGTCGGTCTGGAGGAGGGGAACCGGGGCGGTGGTGGTGGCTTCTCCTGCAACCTGTCAAAGCTGCGGCAGGAGTCGTCGTCGTCGTCGCCAGGATCACAAGCGCCAGACACCAGCACAAAGGCCACCAGCTTCTCGTCTTCTGTCATCCAACTTTGTGTTACTTTAACGTCCTCGTCCGCTACTTTTTGCTCTTCTTTCTTTGCTCCTGTGACTGTTTTAGATATTTTTAATGTCTTTCCTTTTATAATACGGTCTTGGGACACAACTTCGTCACTAGTTCTATCTTTGTATGTAAGCTTCCCGCTTTGGACATTCCCATCCGTTATTCCTGTTTCGTTTCTTTCTATCTTCTGTTTTCTTTCTCTTTTTTCTACGGTAGACTTTCTCATTTGAATTCTTGTAAGTTTTTGTTTGTATTCGGTGTCAAGACTTCCGCCTCTGTGGTTGGCCGTGTCCTCATCCTCCCTCGTTTTCTGTTTCTCTATAATGAGCCCCATTTTCTTTTTTGAACTTACCCTCGTTCTCATATATAATGAATATCTGCTTTATTTTCCCCTTACACATCTCCTATGTACAGGCTGATATCTGAGAACTTCAAGACTATTCTCACAAATCATCACTGAATATCTAATCACATTATTCAGAATGAATTATATCATAGATAACTATAATTTTCAAGTAACTGTATTGTTTAGAACATTGTTTTGTTCGAGTTTTAATTTCCCAACACATTTTATCAGCTGTTTTGATTTTTTTCTTTCACTCCCGTCTTGTAGTGAACAGAAGACGGTCAAGTCCAACTCTACACACATATCTCACTCGGGTCGTCTCCCTCACAACCGTTTCTTTGTCCTGCTGAAAAAATCATAATATATCATAATAAACAGTTGTAAACAATACCCAACAAGGTGACACTTGTCTTACTGAAGAACACAAGGTTAAAACTTAAAATTCAGAGAAAATCTCAAGGATGGTAAACACATTCAGAAAAGAAGTTATAATTATTTACGAAGTTGTGGTTCCTCTACAGTGTGGGTCTTCAATTTCAACACATCCTCCTGTTTAGATAGTATTTTGTGTAACTATATGCATCATATCATAGTACAAACATTGATATACTAAAGAATTTTGTACTATTTATTCACTTTATAGTCCGAAATAAGATAAAATTAAAAAAACAAACTTAAATATTCCTAGGCCTAGTATAGCACACATACGTACTATATTAGGCATCAGATAACGTGTATTAGGCCTAGGAAGGTTAGGTTAGGTTAGCTTAGTTTGTCTTTGAAACATACATAGAAAATATTTTCCGGTCTGTCCAAATTCAATATCGATTTCTACTTTCTAATAGCGTTTTAAGTCGGCATATGTACTATGGTCGTCATCGTTACTATAAGTACTCCCAAGACAGGAGGATTGGCTGTATATTTTGACGTTCTAAATCCCACAGAACTGATGCTCTAATTGGGACATTATTATGAGGATATTATTGTTAAATTCAACTACAATTTGACTCAAATTCATGTTCCCATAATCAAGTCTTTAACTGATAGTGAAAACATTAACAAATATTTTTGTATTTGTTTATAATACTAAACTGAAGCCGAGTTTGATGCTATTTAACTAATATTCTATCAACCGAAACTATGGGCATCTATTGCCTAATACAGATAGATTAGGCTTAGCGAAGAAAATTTTTGAAAATCCTTCAAATGGCGGTCAAAGATTATATATTTTTTCTTCAATAACTATAGACCTATCTCCAGTTGGTAATGACTAAGAGGTCTCACTTGAGACCATAGTCGTGTCACGCAGCAAATTCATTTTCGTGGTCTCTATGTCTACGACAGGCACACGTTTTGTTCCACATTGCAGGTGTCCTCTATATAGCTGCCCGAATCCACACTGTATATCAGTGTATGTGTGGTGAGATAGATGCAGATGAATAAGGAGCGCATGGCCTGCACTCTGGAAAATGAAATTGATCGCATGTAGCCTCGTGGCCACACAAGAACTGCATGTAGCCCCAGGTCACACAAGAGCTGCATGTAGCCCCAGGTCACACAAGAACTGCAAGTAGCCCCAGGTCACACAAGAGCTGCAAGTAGCCCCAGGTCACACAAGAACTGCAAGTAGCCCCAGGTCACACAAGAGCTGCATGTAGCCCCAGGTCACACAAGAGCTGCAAGTAGCCCCAGGTCACACAAGAGCTGCAAGTAGCCCCAGGTCACACAAGAGCTGCAAGTAGCCCCAGGTCACACAAGAGCTGCAAGTAGCCCCAGGTCACACAAGAGCTGCAAGTAGCCCCAGGTCACACAAGAGCTGCAAGTAGCCTCAGGTCACACAAGAGCTGCAAGTAGCCCCAGGTCACACAAGAGCTGCAAGTAGCCCCAGGTCACACAAGAGCTGCAAGTAGCCCCAGGTCACACAAGAACTGCAAGTAGCCCCAGGTCACACAAGAGCTGCATGTAGCCCCAGGTCACACAAGAACTGCAAGTAGCCCCAGGTCACACAAGAACTGCAAGTAGCCCCAGGTCACACAAGAGCTGCATGTAGCCCCAGGTCACACAAGAGCTGCAAGTAGCCTCGAGGCCACACAAGAGCTGCAAGTAGCCCCAGGCCACACAAGAGCTGCATGTAGCCCCTGGCCACACAAGAGCTGCAAGTAGCCCCAGGTCACACAAGAGCTGCATGTAGCCCCAGGTCACACAAGAACTGCAAGTAGCCCCAGGTCACACAAGAGCTGCAAGTAGCCCCAGGTCACACAAGAGCTGCAAGTAGCCTCAGGTCACACAAGAGCTGCATGTAGCCCCAGGTCACACAAGAGCTGCAAGTAGCCCCAGGTCACACAAGAGCTGCATGTAGCCCCAGGTCACACAAGAGCTGCAAGTAGCCTCCAGGTCACACAAGAGCTGCAAATAGCCCCAGGTCACACAAGAGCTGCAAGTAGCCTCCAGGTCACACAAGAGCTGCAAGTAGCCTCCAGGTCACACAAGAGCTGCAAGTAGCCCCAGGTCACACAAGAGCTGCAAGTAGCCTCCAGGTCACACAAGAGCTGCAAGTAGCCTCCAGGTCACTCAAGAGCTGCATGTAGCCTCCAGGTCACACAAGAGCTGCAAATAGCCCCAGGCCACACAAGAGCTGCAAGTAGCCCCAGGTCACACACGAGCTGCATGTAGCCCCAGGTCACACAAGAGCTGCAAGTAGCCCCAGGCCACACAAGAGCTGCAAATAGCCCCAGACCACACAAGAGCTGCAAGTAGCCCCAGGTCACACAAGAGCTGCATGTAGCCCCAGGCCACACAAGAGCTGCAAGTAGTCCCAGGTCACACAAGAGCTGCATGTAGCCCCAGGTCACACAAGAGCTGCATGTAGCCCCAGGTCACACAAGAGCTACATGTAGTCCCAGGCCACACAGGAGTCTGGGGCGCTGCGTCGCGGCCTGCACGGGGCTCCCCGACACTGCCACCTGGTAAATATCTCGTCCAGGACCCGTGTCGACGCCCCTGGCTGGTCTCCCCCGCCCTCACCTCTGACCTATTATGTCAAAGGTCACGCCCACGCCCGCCCCGACACACCAAAGCTGACGTCTTCATGAGAGTCGCATCTTGCCAGCCTCTCTGATCACACCCACATCGTTAGTGCTGGAATGTTTAAGGGAGGAGGGAGGGGGTGGTTATGGAACAGGGCTGTTGGGGTGGTTGTAGTCTTGTGTACTGGTTGTGATGTAGGGGTGGTGTTGGTGTATGGGGGTAGTTGTGGTGCAGGTCTGTAAGGCGCGGTTGTGGTGGTGGTTGTATTAGATTAGACCGTAAGATCTAGGGATCGATTAAGTGAAGGGACGACGACGTTTCGGTCCGTCCTGGACCATTCTCAAGTCGATCGACTTGAGAATGGTCCAGGACGGACCGAAACGTCGTCGTCCCTTCACCTTCTAGTGTGTGGTCTTAATATGCCAGCAAATCATCAAAACACTGAGCCATCTTGTTCAGAAATATACAACTTAAATACTGATATATATTTAAACCAGTATGAATATATGTCAGAATTTGACTTAATAGTCCCCCATGACCATCTTCTTGAGAGGTTATCTTGGGATGATTTCGGGGCTTAGCGTCCCCGCGGCCCGGTCCTCGACCAGGCCTACTTTTTGTTACACACCCCCCAGGATGCAGCCCGTAGCAGCTGTCTAACTCCCAGGTACCTATTTACTGCTATGTAACAAGGGCATCAGGGTGAAAGAAACATTTTGCCCATTTCTCTCCGCGTCCACCGGGGATCGAACCCGGAACCTCATGACTACGCCTAACTTTATACAGAATTTTAATATATAATAATATTAATATACAAATGAGAAGACACCTAATTTTAATACACAATACGTTAAAATTCATGAATTCGTCTGGTGGACGACACAGTTTTAACCAGTCTGGTCTGACGGGGCCAGAACACCTCACCTAAGTGCAGGCGATGAGTCACAATAACGTGGCTGAAGTATGTTGACCAGACCACACAGTAGAAGGTGAAGGGACGACAACGTTTCGGTCCGTCCTGGACCATTCTCAAGTCGATTGTGAGAATGGTCCAGGACGGACCGAAACGTCGTCGTCCCTTCACCTTCTAGTGTGTGGTATGGGCAACCTCACCTAACCTTACCTAGGCCTAACTATGCATAACTATACATAATAATATTTACTTATATGAGCAAAATAACTTTTGTTATTATACCGCGCGAAAGTATCGTCCTGTGAGTCGGTGGTTTGGTGTATAAGCCCAACCCGTCCTCGCAAATTCGTATAGTCAATATTGACTTATTAAATAAGTGCATAGGTGACATACTTAACATAATAGTTTCCCTTGAAAATCTTCATAGAAAACACCGACCTTACCTAACCTTGTTAGTATGTTAAGATAAGCATCTTATTGCTTCGTAATTACAATTATTACCTAACCTATACCAATAATAGTTTAAGTAACAATTGTAATTACGAAGCTATAAGATGCTTATTTTAACATACTAAATAGGTTAGGTAAGGTCGGTGTTTTCTATGAAGATTTTCAAGGCAAACTATTATGTTTAGTATGTCACCTATGCAGGTAACTAATAAGTCAATATTGACTATATGAATTTGCGAGGACGGGTTGCAACGCCATATACTGATTTATTAAAAAATCTATGTAAGTCAGTATTTGACTTAAAGCTTGAACTGGAGGATGGGTTGTTATATCTCTAGACACAGACCTGTGTTGAACTACATGGACTCCTCAACTTTCTTGTTTATCCACTGAAACATTTCCACAAGGACGCTCCTGCGGCCAAACAATCTTTTATGTTATAAAATATTTCGCATGTTGCAATTTTTCTTACTCTTTTAAGTTGTATTTATTTGAATAAATCTTTGCACTTTTATTTATATTTTTAGCTACTTTTTTTGTATTAAATTGCTTATATTTTGATAGTAATTATTATTACTTGTTTGTTAGGGTCCTGCGCGGACCCTAACCTCTGTTGGCCTGTTAGACGGCAGAGAATAGACGGCAAGACAACCCGTCTTGCCGTCTCCTCTCTGCCTCAGGACAGAGAGGAGATGACCTAGTGTGTGGCAGTAGGTGAAGGATCTATATAAGCGTCTATGAAACTAAACATTAACGAATATTCGCATCTGAAGTTTCTTGTAGACACGAATTTATATTTTCATCAAGTCGTCCACTTATATGCTTCACTCTGATCTTAAAAACAAATTATATTTATTTCAATGTCATATATAAACTGAAGTATTCCTTGTGAAGAATTATATACTGTGTTACCATGTTATTAAAACACAAGCTGTTGTAGGACTAACCCAAAAATACAATCTCCTACCTGTAGATCCAACACTATCTAATCTGGAGATTGAATTACAATTTGTTATCTGCAGATTCAATTACAATCTCTTATCTGAAGATCCAATCATAATCTCTTATCTGAAAATCGAACCACAGTGTCTAGGGCGGAGATTAAACGCAATAACAATATATATGTAGATTCACCTCACAACACCAACTCCCAGATACATTCCAGTATCTAAATATCTAACTCATTCTCAGGTTTATAGGATAGTTTTTGTAACTATGTGCATCATAGTACAAAGATTGACGTTCTAAGCTATTAAACAGTAGAAGTTTGTACTATTCACTTTACAGTCGGGAAAAAATGAAGCTAAAAACTAATTGAAATATTCTCACGTCTAGTATAGCACACATTTGTACTATATAAGGCCTCAGATATCGTTTACTAGGCCTAGGAAGGTTAGGTTTGGTTAGTTTATTTTCTCTTTCCAGCATAAGTAGAAAAAAGTTTTCCGGTTTATCTAACTCAATAGTGCCGATTTCTACTTTCTAATTGCGTTGTAAGTCGGTATATGTACTATGGTCCTCATGGTTACTATAAGTACTACCACAACAGGAGGCTGGGCTCAATTATCATTCATAATATTAAATATGGAGATCCAATCACAAGAGTCATTCGTCGGTGAGTCCTCGTCCCCACGACCGACGGCTGGGCTCAAGCTAATGACTACAGAAGCCTCTCAGTTTCCTCTGAAGTCCCGGCCAATTGAAAATCTCCGGAGCTCACAGGAGGAAGGCAAAAAGCCCGAGAACCCTTTCAATTTCAGGCCGTGAGCGGCCACCAGTTAGCAAACACGCCCAATTAACTGCGTGATTTATCTCGGTACACAACCGGAAGAGTTATACGTGCTGAGAGCATATTTTAAGTTAGAATTACTCCGTACATTTCATCGTTATGTGTTCTTCGTTTTGATGACTAGTTACCAACTTAGTAACTAGTTACCATCTTAGTAACTAGTTACTAGTTACCATTGTCGTCCCATCCTGGCATTCTGCCACGAAATATTCTTTTCCTGTTGTTGTTGCTTTAGATTTAGCTACTCAGAACGAAGTGTCCATGTAGCACGGGCTATGGTGAGCCCGAAATTTTTTCCTACATCGTGAGAATTATCATCAACTTTCTGGAGAGGTGTCCCTCATTCCCCTGGCTGCCTTCAACTCACAACCCCTCCCCCCCCCCTGGCTGCCCTGGATCTGGTTGACTCTCAGGTCCACCACATCCAACCATGGTCTCCTCCATCACACCAAGAATATGGTCCCCTGACACACATGACACTAAGACTATGGTCCCCTGACACACATGACACTAAGACTATGGTCCCCTGACACACATGACACTAAGACTATGGTCCCCTGACACACATGACACCATGACTATGGTCCCCTGACACACATGACACCAAGACTATGGTCCCCTGACACAACACACCAAGAATATGGTCCCCTGACACACATGACACTAAGACTATGGTCCCCTGACACACCACACCAAGACTATGGTCCCCTGACACACATGACACCAAGAATATGGTCCCCTAACACACATGACACCAAGAACATGGTCCCCTAACACACATGACACCAAGAATATGGTCCCCTAACACACATGACACCAAGAATATGGTCCCCTGACACACATGACACCAAGACTATGGTCCCCTGACACAACACACCAAGAATATGGTCCCCCTAACACACATGACACCAAGAATATGGTCCCATGACACAACACACCAAGAATATGGTCCCATGACACACATGACACCAAGCCCTCTTAGATCCTCAATCTACACCGGAGACCCTTACAGTATACTCTTAGATCCGGTCGTGAGCCTCCCTATATCCACCCAGGCCCCCCCCCCAGGTCCGTCAAATCCATTACTCCCAGAGATAAATGGTGTACTTTATAGGTATATATGCCTCACCCCATTAGGAAGATAGTGTGCTCAGACCGGCTATATGGCCGCTTCCCTCTCCTCACGACCGGCTTTTACACCCACACCTCCCTTCTATATCCCTGAATTACCTTTTTTTTTAAAGTTTCCCCTTTCTTGGCCACTTCCCTGTCATTCTCTTTGTCGCGCTCTTATGTGCCTCGCAATTACTGGTTTTCCTCTATTCCTTTATTCTCATCTCCCTCCTCACTTTCCTTCATTTCTGCTGCTGCTCACTTTCTCTGTCATATATCTCTATCTCTTTCTCTTTCCCAAACCTCATTTTCTGGCATCCACCCTCACCCACCCCCCCTCTCTTCTCCCTCACCTGTGCTCTCTTCCCTCACCTGCACCAACACTGCTCGTACCTACTCTTCCCCTCAATGTATATTCTAACCACTTTTATTCTCTGCCATTATTCCCTCTTCCAACCTCACCCCCTTTACCTCAACTCCAAGCTCACTGCTAGCCCAAGCTCACTGCTAATTCAAGCTCACTGCTAGTCCACGCTCACTGCTAACTGAAGCTCACTGCTAATTCAAGCTCACTGCTAGTCCAATCTCACTGTTAGTCCAAGCTCACTGCTAGTCCAATCTCACTGTTAGTCCAAGCTCACTGCTAGTCCAATTTCACTGCTAGTCCAAGCTCACTGCTAGTCCAATCTCACTGCTAGTCCAAGCTCACTGCTAGTCCAAGCTCACTGCTAGTCCAAGCTCACTGCTAGTCCAAGCTCACTGCTAGTCCAATCTCACTCTTAGCCCAAGCTCACTGCTAGTCCAAGTTCACTGCCAGCCCAAGCTCACTGTTAGTCCAAGCTCACTGTCAGCCCAAGCTCACTGTTAGTCCAAGTTCACTGCCAGCCCAAGCTCACTGTTAGTCCAAGCTCACTGCTAGTCCAATCTCACTGTTAGTCGAAGCTCACTGTCAGTCCAAGCTCACTGCTAGTCCAAGCTCACTGTTAGCCCAAGCTCACTGCTAGTCCAAGCTCACTGCTAGTCCAAGCTCACTGCTAGTCCAAGATCACTGTTAGCCCAAGCTCACTGTTAGCCCAAGCTCACTGTCAGTCCAAGCTCACTGCTAGTTCAAGCTCACTGCTAGCCCAAGCTCACTGTCAGTCCAAGCTCACTGTCAGTCCAAGCTCACTGCTAGTCCAAGCTCACTGTTAGCCCAAGCTCACCGTCAGTCCATGCTCACTGCTAGTTCAAGCTCACTGCTAGTCCAAGCTCACTGTTAGCCCAAGCTCACTGTCAGTCCATGCTCACTGCCAGTCCAAGCTCACTGCTAGTTAAAGCTCACTGTTAGCCCAAGCTCACTGTCAGTCCAAGCTCACTGTCAGTCCAAGCTCACTGCTAGTCCAAGCTCACTGTTAGCCCAAGCTCACCGTCAGTCCATGCTCACTGCTAGTTCAAGCTCACTGCTAGTCCAAGCTCACTGTTAGCCCAAGCTCACTGTCAGTCCAAGCTCACTGCCAGTCCAAGCTCACTGCTAGTTCAAGCTCACTGCTAGCCCAAGCTCACTGTCAGTCCAAGCTCACTGTCAGTCCAAGCTCACTGTCAGTCCATGCTCACTGCTAGTCCAAGCTCACTGCTAGCTCAAGCTCACTGCCAGCCCAAGCTCACTGTCAGTCCAAGCTCACTGCTAGCCAAGCTCACTGCCAGCCCAAGCTCACTGCCAGTCCAAGCTCACTGCTAGCCAAGCTCACTGCCAGCCCAAGCTCACTGCTAGCCAAGCTCACTGCTAGCCCAAGCTCACTGCCAGCCCAAGCTCACTGCTAGCCAAAGCTCACTGCTAGCCAAGCTCACTGCCACCCAAGCTCACTGCTAGCCAAGCTCACTGCTAGCCATGCTCACTGCTAGCCCAAGCTCACTGCCAGCCAAGCTCAATGCTAGCTCAAGCTCACTGCTAGCCCATGCTCACTGCTAGCCCAAGCTCACTGCCAGCCCAAGCTCACTGCTAGCTCAAGCTCACTGCTAGCCAAGCTCACTGCTAGCCAAAGCTCATTGCCAGCCAAAGCTCACTGCTAGCCCAAGCTCAGCTCACTGCTAGTCCAAGCTCACTGCTAGCTCAAGCAGCTCACTGCTAGTCCAAGCACACAGCTAGCTCAAGCTCACTGCGCCCAAGCTCACTGCTAGTCCAAGCTCACTGCTAGCACAAGCTCACTGCTAGCCCAAGCTCACTGTTAGCCCAAGCTCACAGCTAGTCCAAGCTCACTGCTAGCCCAAGCTCACTGTTAGACCAAGCTCACTGCTAGCTCAAGCTCACTGCTAGCTCAAGCTCACTGCCAGCCTAAGCTCACTGCTAGCCAAGCTCACTGCTAGCTCAAGCTCACTGCTAGCTCAAGCTCACTGCTAGCTCAAGCTCACTGCTAGTCCAAGCTCACTGCTAGCTCAAGCTCACTGCCAGCCCAAGCTCACTGCTAGTCCAAGCCCACTGCTAGTCCAAGCTCACTGTTAGCCCAAGCTCACTGCTAGTCCAAGCTCACTGCTAGTCCAAGCTCACTGTTAGCCAAGCTCACTGCTAGCTCAAGCTCACAGCTAGTCCAAGCTCACTGCTAGCCCCTCTCACTGTTAGCCCAAGCTCACTGCTAGCTCAAGCTCACTGCTAGTCCAAGCTCACTGTTAGCCCAAGCTCACTGCTAGTTCAAGCTCACTGCTAGTCCAAGCTCATTGCTAGTCCAAGCTCACTGTAGCCCAAGCTCACTGCTAGCCCAAGCTCACTGTTAGTCCAAGCTCACTGCTAGCCAAGCTCACTGTCAGTCCAAGCTCACTGTCATCCAAGCTCACTGTCAGTCCAAGCTCACTGTCAGTCCATGCTCACTGCTAGTCCAAGCTCACTGCTAGCTCAAGCTCACTGTCAGCCCAAGCTCACTGTCAGTCCAAGCTCACTACTAGCCAAACTCACTGCCAGCCCAAGCTCACTGCCAGCCAAGCTCACTGCTAGCCAAAGCTCACTGCCAGCCCAAGCTCACTGCTAGCCAAAGCTCACTGCTAGCCCATGCTCACTGCTAGCCCAAGCTCACTGCCAGCCCAAGCTCACTGCTAGCTCAAGCTCACTGATAGCTCAAGCTCACTGCTAGCCAAAGCTCACTGCTAGCTCAAGCTCACTGCTAGCCCAAGCTCACTGCTAGCCCAAGCTCACTGCCAGCCCAAGCTCACTGCCAGCCCAAGCTCACTGCTAGCCAAAGCTCACTGCCAGCCCAAGCTCACTGCTAGCTCAAGCTCACTGCTAGTCCAAGCTCACTGCTAGCTCAAGCTCACTGCTAGTCCACTCACACTGCTAGTCAAGCTCACTGCCAGCCCAAGCTCACTGCTAGTCCAAGCTCACTGCTAGCACAAGCTCACTGCTAGACCAGCTCACTGTTAGCCCAAGCTCACAGCTAGTCCAAGCTCACTGCTAGCCCAAGCTCACTGTTAGCCCAAGCTCACTGCTAGCTCAAGCTCACTGCTAGGTCAAGCTCACTGCCAGCCCAAGCTCACTGCTAGCCAAAGCTCACTGCCAGCCCAAGCTCACTGCTAGCTCAAGCTCACTGCTAGCTCAAGCTCACGGCTAGTCCAAGCTCACTGCTAGCTCAAGCTCACTGCTAGTCCAAGCTCACTGCTAGTCCAAGCTCACTGTTAGCCCAAGCTCACTGCTAGTTCAAGCTCACTGCTAGTCCAAGCTCACTGCTAGTCCAAGCTCACTGCTAGCTCAAGCTCACTGCTAGCCCAAGCTCACTGCTAGCTCAAGCTCACTGCTAGCCCAAGCTCACTGTTAGTCCAAGCTAACTGCTAGTCCAAGCTCACTGTTAGTCCAAGCTCACTGCTAGTCCAAGCTCACTGCTAGCCCAAGCTCACTGCTAGCCCAAGCTCACTGCTAGTCCAAGCTCACTGCTAGCCCAAGCTCACTGCTAGCCCAAGCTCACTGCTAGTCCAAGCTCACTGTTAGTCCAAGCTCACTGCTAGTCCAAGCTCACTGCTAGTCCAAGCTCACTGCTAGCCCAAGCTCACTGCTGGACCAAGCTCATTGCTGGCCCAAGCTCATTGCTGGCCCAAGCTCATTGCTGGCCCAAGCTCACTGCTAGCCCAAGCTCACTGCTGGTCCAAGCTCACTGCTGGCCCAAGCTCATTGCTGGCCCAAGCTCATTGCTGGCCCAAGCTCACTGCTAGCCCAAGCTCACTGCTGGTCCAAGCTCATTGCTGGCCCAAGCTCATTGCTGGCCCAAGCTCATTGCTGGCCCAAGCTCTCTGCTGGCCCAACCTCAACCCAGTTTGCCTGCTTTTCTGGTTACCCCAATATTACCATCTACCCAAACTTTCCTTTAATTTCCCTCACCTCCCCCCTCCCCCCACCCCGTTCCCCTTCCCATGCACCCCTCCTCCCAAACCGTGGCAACCCCTCGTTCAATTTGTTCAACTAATTCCAGCAGACTAATTCCCGGCAGAATTGCAGAGCGGAGCCATGGTTGAGTTTTGCTGCCGTGCCCGATTCAGCCCCCGAGGGAAAGTAGCCAGGCTTTTTCTATGGGGAAAGTTACGCCTTCTACCTTTCATCCACTACGGGCTCACCATAGCCCGTGCTACTTGGAACTTCTTGTTCCAGGTAGCGAATCTTTAACAACAACAACAACAACTACCTTTCACTCTACGTGTTTGGATTCACTGTATTTTGGTGTCTAAAGTTATGTTTGATAGATGTTATTGTAATACAAATGATATTAAATTTTCTCAAGAAATAGCCTAGCTTCAGATTCATTTTTAATTTAAATTTATTGAGAAGTTCCTATATATTTGTTTGTGCGGGCTGATGTTCAATACAAGAAGTTTTGCTTTCAACAACTGGTGGAGGCAGACTCCATGCTCAGTTTCAAATGATTGACAGTTGAGAGGGGGATCAAAGAGCCAGAGCTCAACCCCCGCAAGCATAACTAGGTGAGTATACACACACACATAAGAAAACGCGGGAACTGAAACATTACATTAAATATTGTTGGGAGGTTTGGAAAGCAGCCCGCCTCACAAGTCGAGCCTGGCCTCGGGCCGGGCTTGGGGAGTAGAAGAACTCCCAGAACCCCATCAACCAGGTATCAACCAGGTATCAACCAGCTGATACTTGAGCCTTAAATACAAGAAATCTAGTGAAACTTCAGTGAAATTTCAGTGAAACACTGAAATCTATACGTGTACCTGCAGGCGAGTGTAGATTTCTGTGTTCAAATCTTCCTGTGTTTATGTATTATTAAATCATAATACAGTGTATATTTTCTAAGCAAAGGTTTACTTAGATTAAATAGCACCGAACATGTAATCAGTCTTCTCTTTATCGAACTAAAATGTCAGTACCACTATATTTATTATTAACACCTAAACTAGAATATATTAAATTTAAAATAAATCAAATATCACATCAGGCGAAGTGTAGACATTTTTGTGTTTATATTATTTAATGTTTACTATACATTAATATTATATATTATTTATTAACAAAATAAATATTAATATATCATTAATTAAACAACTAAATTAACCAAGGCGCTTTAATGCCCATAAACATTTCGCTTAAAGACGAAAATTAATTCCAGGTCGTATAACGACGTCATCCAATAGCCGGTATAATTTAGCAGCGCGCTTCATAACACTGATTTAACGAGCTTGTTCTAAGGGGAAACTAACTTCATAACTGTGCTCGTGTGATGGTTCATAAAGGCGACAGACTATGCGCTTCCCTTGTATAATCACACCCTCGAAACTGATCCCAGTTAGTAGTGACTTCCGATGGCTTTTAATAGTTAATAAGTTATGATGCAATGTTGTCCCCTCCCTGCTGCATGCGCAACGACAGTCCTGGCCACGGTAACTAGGCCACATTGTGTAGCTTCTACCATATATATTTTCCCGAAAGGAAACTTATACACTATGTATTTTTATGTATACATGTACATAGAGGGTACCAACACTACCTCCATGCTCAGGTGCGTGCGAGGCTACACGAATGGTCTCACGTGCGGGTAATACACACTAACAATGACACTAATATTCTCACTGGATATATAAAAACGCGTATCACAAGCTTTCTGATTACCACTTACGGGTTATTCATGCCCGTGCCACCTCTTGGGTGCCTTAATCTTCATCAATCACTCACATGATGGAGACACATGTTGCCAGGGCCGCGGCTCGGAGTCAAATGACACTACCTTCTGCAATAACAATAACATAAGTTACATATATGTCGACAACCCAAATGGTTGAGCAAGACCAGGGAGAAGGATGGTAGCAACGTACTCGCCACGCGTTAAGCTACCCAATAAACTCGACCCTCGGGGCAAAATTAATAAAACATTACTTCACGGTATATGCAGCCAGGCAATACTACAGTGCGAACACGCGGTCATTATTCACTCCTGGGGATGCTATACGACTTTACACACAGAAATCACAATAGCGTGATGGTCAAATGAACGAATCCACAAGGGCCGTGATGAGGGTTCGAACCTACGTCCGAGAGGATCCCAGACGCGCCTTAATCAACTGTGCCACGACACGGTCAAAAGAATACGACTGGGCATCGCTGCAGTAGAGCTTGCCAACATGTAGTGACCCACAAACGATGCATTAAGAATTAACCAGAAGAATCAGGCACTACATACACGATGAATGAGGCATCGAAGAACTATCCAGGTTCAATGACAGAGTTGTGAGTGGTGAGTGAGGTCTGACTGGCGTCAAATCTCAACTGAGATCAGAACGCAAACCAATGACATGGTTGAAAAAACTCTTAGGCTACCGCCCCGAAATTTCACTTAAACAGAAAGTGTAGCAACAAAAGTGTGGCGGCCTAAGGCACTGGCCGGGTCAATCTACTTGACTAATCCATCCGAGAGCAACCGACTAAAGCGGAGGAGCAGTCATAGCAGCACAGACCAAGAGAACCCAAAAAGGAGAGTGCAAGCAGAGAAGGGAATTATCAGGACAAAGCATCTAACCATTAGTTCGGTTAGGATAGGTTTACCTTTGGTTACGTTAATACAATGTATTATTGACGATAATGTGAAATATGGAATTCGAAAACTATTTCAGTGTGCCCGAGAATTCCGTTTACCGAACACCAAATTATTCTCCACATGGAATAGGAGCGTTTATTTGAGTGTGTGCATCTGTGAGTGTGTGTGTCTGTGAGTGTGTGTGTCAATGTGAGCGTGTGCGTCTGTGTGAGTGTACTCACCTAGTTGTGCTTGTTGGGGTTGTTTTGGCTCTTTGGTCCCGCCTCTCAATTGTCAATCAACTGGTGTACAGATTCCTAAGCCTACTGGGCTCTATCATATCTACATTTGAAACTGTGTATGGAGTCAGCCTCCACCACAACACTGCCTAATGCCTGCCTAATACTCTGACACTGATAAAGTTCTTACCAACGTCTCTGTGGCTCATTTGGGTACTAGGTTTCCGCCTGTGTCCCCATGTTCGCGTACCACCCGTGCTAAACGATTTATCTTTATCTAACCTGTCAATTCCTCTGATAATTTTATAGGGTGTGATCATGTCTCCCCCTAACTCTTCTGTCTGCCAGTGTCGTGAGGCTTAGTTCCACCAATCTTACCTGGTGACTCATACCTCACAGCTCAGAGGCTAGCCTGGTGGCTCACCTCTCAACCTTTTCTAACTACGTTTTGTGTTTGACTTGATGTTTCTCACTGACACATCAATGATGTATCTCATTGACACAACAATGATGTATCTCATTGACACATCAATGATGTATCTCATTGACACATCAATGATGTATCTCATTGACACAACAATGATGTATCTCATTGACACATCAATGATGTATCTCATTGACACATCAATGACGTATCTCATTGACACATCAATGACGTATCTCATTGACACAACAATGATGTTTCTCACTGACACATCAATGATGTATCTCATTGACACATCAATGATGTATCTCAATCAAATCTAACCTAACCATCTGAGGCCTAATACACGCCATTCGAGGCCTAGTATAGAACTAGTATAGAAGATGTGCTATACTAGGGCCTAGGAATATTCATATTTGGTTTGTAGCTTCATATTTCCGGACTCTATAAAAAAATAGTGCAAAAAGTGACTTACTAAGACTCCATTACTACATATTGGTACCATCGACGATAGTCACAAAAATGACTATAATTTCATGACGGGTTGGTGAGAGAAAGTACCCCAACGTCCCGTTAACAAGCCTGGCACTGTCTTGGGGGACAGTGCCAGGCTTGGCAGTGCCTTGAAGGCTGCGTCTTGGGGGAGGAATTAATAGAGAGCCTCCATCAAACGGAAAGTGCCAGCCCAGAAGGCACCACTAATAGGTGAACTGGGCCATTATCATCATTACGGTCGAGGCTCACGTGTGTTTATTTAGAGCACCGCAACCGTACGAACCCCCTGGCAGCTATGTCAAGATGGAGCCACACACAGCAGTCAGAACTCCCACCGAGGGCGACTGGCAGACCGTTCCCCCGTGGGGTGAAGGACTCCCTGACCCTCAGGGTGTGACTGGCAGACAGCTTCCCCATGGGGGGAAGGGGGGGGGAAATAAGGGCCGTGTTTATGAATACGTTGCCAGTGCCATAGTGCCACACCCCCCCCCTCCCCCGCCTACGTTCGTGTTCTTTTATGATAATGAGAGTCGCGGGTCGACTCCTGTCTAGGCCGCGGTAATGGCGGCCGGCGAATTAAGGCGGAGGCTGAGGATGGCAAGAGACAGCGAGGAGACGGAAGGAGAGGATGGCAAGGGACGGTGGCAAGACAGTTAGGAGACGGTGACAAAGGAGACAGCAAGGTGATGGTGATAAACAAGGCACTTGTGGAAAATATTGAAAAACGATCAACGGGGAAATATTGTCAAACAACAAACAAAGGAGATAACAGAAAGATAGCAATAAACGAGGGATACAATAGAGTATACTAGAAGATAACACACAGTCTAGAATATTAGTCAGAATTAGTGATAAACAAAAGGGAATACGAGAGATGATTGTGATGAACTAGAGAACGCTAAAGAATGGTGATAAAAAGAGAGAGAACGAACATATAACAAGTGCACCAACTGATGATAATCAACAAGAAGACACTGGAAGATGGAGTTATATAATAGGAATAACCAGCAACGATGATAAACCAGGGAGAGCAAGAAGACCAAGAATTACCCCCAAAGAAACTATAACAACCACTCCGGCCTCAAGGGACGAAATCTTATATATAAAAGTACTTTTGTTCTTGTTTAATCTATAGTTTCTTCCCGCTTTCTGCTTCTATTTGTCCCACTTGTTTATCATTATATATCATTCCGAATTTATATAGTCTTTTATCGTTTATTCTCTTTTACTCTGGTTTTATTCTATACCATTTTTCTTACTTAATTCTCTCTCTGTCTATCTCTCTCTCTCTCTCACCCTTTCTCTCCCCAACCCCTTCTGTTAATATTATTCGTCCATTTTCCTCTACAGCAAGACTCAAAGGCACGTATCTCCTGTTCTCTGTGTTGACTTAGTGAGAGAAGGGAGAGGAAGTAATAGAGGCGCTCTCCCACGTGTAGCCTCTTGTGTTTACACCACACACACACACACACACACACACACACACCACACACACACACACACACACACACACACACACACACACACACTGTGACTAGACTACATGTACACCACCACTACACAGCAGCAGGCACAACTAGTCGTGTTTTCCAGGGCCACTTGTTGACAATGGCCGCAGGGAATGAGGGTGGTGGGGGCCCGAGGGTCCCAAGGGCCCATGGTCCTGGGGGCCCGGGGGTCTAGTGTAACAAGCTTACGGCAGAGTTGGGTGAACGAGGACGCGGATAACCACCACTCTCCCCTCTACATTTCCAATTATAAATCAACACATTCAAAACATAACATTGGTGAACCTGCAAAACGGCTCGGGGGATTGCCTTACTCAATTCCATCTTTCTTCCCTTTCCATTTTATCTATATATCCATTAATTTATTTTCCTATGAAGGAAAGCTTAGAATAAGAGGACACAGATGGAAGCTGGACATGCAAAATGTGTCGAAAAAATATATAAGGAAATACTCGTACCCTTTCCAGAGGGTCAATAAGTGCAATGACTGAAAGAAGAAGTTCTGAAAGCCGCCTCCATCGACAACTTTAAGACCAGATTTCATCAGTAATATGACTATCAGAACAGCTAGGCATAAAGACTTGAACCTCACTTCCCATTAGTAAACTAAGACAGAATGACTACATAGTTCCGGTCCGGAGAAGCACATAGCATTCCTGTCAAACTTGGAGATGATTGATCGCTATAGGTCACGCCTGGACACGTGTCCGGGTTAACATGGGTCAGAGGTGGATGGAGGTCACAGCACATATCTCACCGCCATAAAGGTCAATATTACAGCATAAACAGTAACTGACGAAGAAAGGTCGACGTCGATTCTGCTGTCTAGCAAGTGAATTCCAGTCATTATATGCCAAGTGCCAACTATGGCCGGGACCTTCGTTAGAACCAACACCAGCAAGGTGCCAAGTACCAAAGACACACCGACGATTAAAATGACGCTGTAACGTTGTAACAACGTACAAAATAGGCGTAAAACATGTTAGGTTACGTTGTTTGCTGGGATTCATCCTTCTGTCACNATATTCTAGTGATCACTGGGGTGTGTTCTCGTACTCTCCTCTACATTATGAATGACGGTGATGATAATACAGTTCCCAGCCATGATACAGTTCCCAGTCATGATACAGTTCCCAGTCATGACAGTCCCAGCCATGATCCAGTTCCCAGCCATGATACAGTTCCCAGCCATGATACAGTTCCCAGCCATGATACAGTTCCCAGCCATGATACAGTTCCCAGCATGATACAGTTCCCAGCCATGACAGTTCCCAGCCATGATACAGTTCCAGCCATTATACAGTTCCCAGCCATGATACAGTTCCCAGCCATGATACAGTTTCCCAGCCATGATACAGTTCCCAGCCATGATACAGTTCCCAATCATGATACAGTTCCCAGTCATGATACAGTTCCCAGTCATGATACAGTTCCCAGCCATGATACAGTTCCAGCCATGATACAGTTCCCAGTCATGATACAGTTCCAGCCATGATACAGTTCCCAGCCATGGTACAGTTCCCAGCCATGATACAGTTCCCAGCCATGATACAGTTCCCAGTCATGATACATTTCCCAGCCATGATACATTTCCCAGCCATGATACAGTTCCCAGCCATGATACAGTTTCCCAGCCATGATACAGTTCCCAGCCATGATACAGTTCCAGCCATGATACAGTTCCCAGTCATGATACAGTTCCCAGCCATGATACAGTCCCAGCCATGATACAGTTCCCAGCCATGATACAGTTCCCAGCCATGATACAGTTCCCAGTCATGATACAGTTCCCAGCCATGATACAGTTCCCAGCCATGATACAGTTCCCAGCCATGATACAGTTCCCAGCCATGATACAGTTCCCAGTCATGATACAGTTCCCAGCCATGATACAGTTCCAGCCATGATACAGTTCCAGACTGATACAGTCCCAGCCATGTATACAGTTCCCAGTCATGATATCCGTTCCCAGCCTGATACAGTTCCCAGCATGATACAGTTCCCAGCCATGATACAGTCCCAGCCATGATAAGTTCCCAGCCATGATACAGTTCCCAGTCATGATACAGTTCCCAGCCATGAACAGTCCCAGCCATGATACAGTTCCCAGCCATGATACAGTTCCCAGTCATGATACAGTTCCCAGCCATGATATAGTTCCCAGCCATGATACAGTTCCCAGCCATGATACAGTTCCCAGCCATGATACAGTTCCCAGCCATGATACAGTTCCCAGTCATGATAAAGTTCCCAGCCAGATACAGTTCCCGCCATGATACAGTTCCAGCCATGATACAGTTCCCAGTCATGATACAGTTCCCAGCCATGATACAGTTCCCAGCCATGATACAGTTCCCAGCCATGATACAGTTCCCAGTCATGATACAGTTCCCAGCCATGATACAGTTCCCAGCCATGATACAGTTCCCAGCCATGATACAGTCCCATCATGATACAGTTCCCAGCCATGATACAGTTCCAGTCATGATACAGGTCTCAGCCAGATACAGTTCCCAGTCATGATACAGTTGTGTCTTAAACAGGAATTTATGGACGAAAACTCAATACATAGAGGGCACTGTAAAGACTTGGAGGGACAGGGAATTAGGTACCTGGTTGATACCTGGTTGATGGGGTTCTGGGAGTTCTTCTACTCCCCAGCCCGGCCGAGGCCAGGCTTTGACTTGTGAGAGTTTGGTCCACCAGCTGTGCTTGGAGCGGCCCGCAGGCCCACATACCCACCACAGCCCGGCTGGTCCGGAACTTCTCTTAGAAAACAGTCCAGTTTTCTCTTGAAGATGTCCACGGTTGTTCCGGCAATATTTCTTATAGTAGCTGGGAGGACGTTGAACAACCGCGGACCTCTGATGTTTATACAGTGTTCTCTGATTGTGCCTATGGCACCTCTGCTCTTCACTGGTTCAATCTTGCATTTTCTTCCATGTCGTTCACTCCAGTACGTTGTTATTTTACTGTGCAGGTTTGGGACCTGTCCCTCCAGTATTGTCTATGTGTATATTATTTGGTATCTCTCTCGTCTCCTTTCTAGAGAGCTTTGAGAGTCATTTGGAGAGCTTTGAGACGATTCCAATAATTTAGGTGCTTTATCTCGTCTATGCGTGCCGTAGGTCAAGTGAACAGGTACATTCATACAGTGAATTCAATTCTAACTCCTTGACGGAGGGAAGTCTTCTGGTGTTGGTAACTGTGTGACTCACCATAGATGTAAAGTGTCTTGTATAGTGACTAAAGTTGTTTTCACATATTCATACATTAAAACATTGATTGTAACCATGATATATATGTGCCTCAGCCTACAGTTTAGACCTATTGTCTTACGTATGACCCTCTGTCTGTGTGACAGTGAATACCAGCATTATCCTCACTTTAATAAGACTTAACTGAAATCCTCAGATTAGGCAAAATTGTAATTAATTTGTCAATAAAGATGTTAATAATAGTAATGTATAGTGACTTGTAAGCCTCTTGTTGAATAACTCGTGATATAAAAGATTATTGATATGTGTAAATGATTATATATATATATATATATATATATATATATATATATATATATATATATATATATATATATATATATATATATATATATATATAAAATTGCTGTACCAGCGTTCCTGTCCTCTTCAGTGGGGTCTGACAACTTGGTGAAGGAAATCCTACCTGAGCACCTAGTTCAACAGGCAGGGGTACATGATCCCAGCTTCACAGACTGCACAACCAAATGGGTCTCTCTCGCAGGACCAGCACCCCAACCACCGCCTTCTGAAGCCCATAAGCAATCCAGTTGGGATCGCCCCATTGCCGACCAAGAAGCGGCGACTTTGCTAGAAGCTGCGACAACACCACATGACACTGCCCGACTTAGAGCTGTAGCAGCTCCCCATGCAGGTGATTTCCTATTAGCAACCCCCAATGTCAGCAACCGGCACCCGTCTCACACCGCAGGCCCTCCGAATTGCCGTGGCTCTCCGCCTCGCTGCCCCAATCCACACCGAATACAGGTGTATTTGCGGCGAGGCAGAGGCCGACAGGTACGGACGGCATGGCCTTCTCTGCCAAAGGACAGGAGGATGGCATGCAAGACACGGCGACATCAATGACATTATTAAGAGAAGCCTTACCACAGCCGGTTGTCCAGCAGAGAGAGAGCCCCGTTACCTAATGTCCCGCAACTCTGATGAGCCTGTCGGTCGCCCAAACGGAATCACGGTGAACCCCTGGAAGAATGGTAGACAGTTAGTGTGGGACTACACTTGCGTTTCAACTTTAGCCAATACCTATGTTGACTTCAGTGCTACTCAAGCAGGAGGAGCTGCCAATCACCGGGAAGCGGCCAAGTCACGTAAATACAGAGACCTTGAGCACCACTATAATTTTGTCCCCATTGCCTCAGAGACACTAGGTGCCTGGGGTAAAAGTGCTGCTAGCTTTTTGAAGGAGTTGGGGTCTAAGCTAATCGAAACAACTAGAGACCCTAGAGCTGCCAGTTTTCTTTTTCAGAGCCTTAGTGTGGCAATCCAGAGAGGAAATGCTTACTGTATCCATGGTTCCTGCCCACCATCCAACCCGTCCTCGCAAATTTAATAAGTCAATATTGACTTATTAGTTGCGTGCATAGGTGACATACTTAACATAATAGTTTCCCTTGAAAATCTTCATAGAAAACACCGACCTTACCTAACCTTGTTAGTATGTTAAAATAAGCATCTTATAGCTTCGTAATTACAATTGTTACTTAACCTATTATAGGTATAGGTTAGGTAATAATTGTAATTACGAAGCAATAAGATGTTTGTCTTAACATACTAACAAGGTTAGGTAAGGTCGGTGTTTTCTATGAAGATTTTCAAGGGAAACTATTATGTTAAGTATGTCACCTATGCACATATTTAATAAGTCAATATTGACTTATTAAATTTGCGAGGACGGGTTGCACCATCTGAGGAGCTGGAGGAGCTATTCAACTTGTGACAAGCAGCCTTGTACCCTGCATGTAATCAATATTGTAACTTTTTTGTGTAATGACATTTTCAAATAAAGTTAGATAAATATACACACATTCCAGAAGAATAGGGGTGGTAGGAGAAGAAAATATCAAAGTGTTCAGTGAGGATCCACAAGGTCTTCTCTGAGTACTCTTTATTTTCTTCTCAGAGGCTATGGGTCCCTACACTTGCACTAGAGGTGGTACCCCTTCTAGGTACCACCCCTATCTAGTCCTGGGGACCATTCAGGCTTGTTTGCATTTGTGTTCCTCACGTGTTGCCCCAAAAAATGAGGTGATTTGATAAAATGCTATGCCCAAGATTACCATCCGAGTGCCGGCGGGGAAGTGGTTCATATAGCCTCGGCTATCACTTCCTTATGTCCGGTCGTGATGGTCAAGTGGTTTAAGGCGTCCCTGTACATACCAGTTGCATTGCTCCTGGGAGTATGGGTTCGAGTCACTTCTGGGGTGTGAGTTTTCAGTTGTATCTAGTCCTGGGGACCATTCAGGCTTGTTTGCATATATATAAATATATATATATATATATATATATATATATATATATATATATATATATATATATATATATATATATATATATATATACATGCAAGCAAGCCTGAATGGTCCCCAGGACTATGTGTGAGTTTTCTGGGGTGTGAGTTTTCAGTGATATATATATATATATAATATATATATATATATATATATATATATATATATATATATATATGTGTGTGTGTGTGTACATATATAGAGGAGGGAAGAGGACATACAAGTGGAAGACAGAGCGCCTGGCGGTGCGGATATCCCACTCAGGTGGTAAATAGATCCTTCTCTCTCTCAACAGGTCTGTCCGCCCAGCCGGTAACAGCGCCGCCAATGGTACTTCACGATCACTATACAGGATCTAAGTCAAACTGCTGGTGTTGCAGTATTCCGGTATTATCTTATACCACTCCGGGGCAAGGATATATTTGTTTTCCTTGTAGGTCTGGTAACTGGATATTTGTGGTGAGTGTGTGGTGTTGTGGGATAAATTGACATCATGTCCGGTGTCGGGGCTTGAGGCGACACCTTGGCAACACTGAGGAGGTGTCCTGCCGGTATCAGTTGCCAACGTTTACTTTTTACCGTTTTAAACACTTTTACCGTTTATTTAACAATTTATAAATACCATATTGTGTCTTTGCTACAATATTCAGCCTTAATTAACACAAGCGTAAGCAAATTACTCCAACATAATGCGCATTAAATCTGAGAATACGAACATTTTATAGAAAATAAATGCACAAAATGACAACTTGGTAACTGTGTATTGTCTACCCAAGTGTTGGAGGATCAGCTGATTACCTAGAAATGCCTCGGCTGTCATCTGCTCCTGCGTACAGCTGTCATCTGCACCTGCGTACAGTTGTCGTCTGCACCTGTGTACAGCTGTCATCTGCACCTGTGTACAGCTGTCATCTGCACCTGCGTACAGCTGTCATCTGCACCTGTGTACAGCTGTCGTCTGCACCTGTGTACAGCTGTCATCTGCACCTGCGTACAGCTGTCATCTGCACCTGCGTACAGCTGTTTCCCCAGCACGCTCACGTGGTGGCAAAATACCCGACACTGCCAACACAACATAGAGAGTATCGTGCCCCAACGGTGACAACGCCGAGGAGGAACCGTCCTGGCGAGGGACAGAACCGTTCTGGCGAGGGACAGAACCGTTCTGGCGAGGGACAGAACCGTTCTGGCGAGGGACATAACCGTCCTGGCGAGGGACAGAACCGTCCTGACAGATCTATAGAGGGCGACACACACTCCTCGCTGTCATACCCGTCTTCCTGACGGCACCTGTCAGGTCCTGGGAGTCCGTGGACCCACCACCACACTTTGTCACGGCTCCAATACCACTTGGCTACACGTATCTCTGGCAGTTCAAGCCAATTTGACTGAACGGTAGAACGACGGTCTCGATTCATGCAGGTCCACGTTCAATCCTCGACCGTCCAAGTGCTTTAGCACAATTACTTTCCTCTGTAATATTCCAAATCCTTATTCCCATTCCTTACAAGTGCCAGATAGCCTTAATGGCTTGGCGTTTTCTCCTGATCATTATCATACACTACATTATAACATCGTAAACTGTGAAAATTTTTAGTAATTTACAGAAAAATCTAAACTCACGCTGCATGAAATACCAAATCTTATTAGAGCGGATAAAATATCTGAAATCCTTGCACTGTATCCAAGCTTCGCTTCCAGTAGATAAATGACATGAGATTAAGGAACAGAGAAGTGTGAAGACTAATAATAATAATATACATCAACTCTCCTATGACCGTGAAATTCCTCCATAGCTAAAACAGCTACGTATTAGCGAAAAAGATCTATTAAAGTATAATTATAAATACATAGCTACTGATATGAAAACTCACTGTAACTAGCTAACATTATAAGGTGTGCAGGATGGATGTAATTGTGAATGTTACAATCTCCGTTCAGGTCTTATAAAAACCTTTCATGCCCTCCGTAATCCTTTTTTGCGCTACCGCTCACAGGATGAATATGGGGTGCACAATAAACTAGCCGCCTCCCGCGGCAACAATCAATCAAACCTTCGACACGAATAACAGAGGTTCAGTTACACTAGAGCAGCTGTGGTGCTGTCTACCAGTCATTAGAAGACTCGGACGAACATTATATTGCTCCCAGACATCGGGGGAGGGGGGGGGGGAGACCATTTTCCAGGTAATATGGGGGTCAACCCTGGTTTATACACAGGTGGACGAGGCCCACCAATACTTGCCTCTCCTCTCCTTCTTCTCTCCCTCTTCTCTCCCTCTTCTCTCGCTCTTCTCTCCCTCTCTTGTCCCTAGTTTTATTTTTGTTGTCGGTAATACTGTTAATAATTCTCAAAAAGGGCCCTCGAGCTGTTACTGACCATGCGATGCTTGGTACCTGCGATCTGCTAGCACCAACAGACTGGCTGAACGGATTGTCAACCAGGAGGTCTGGTCAGATGTCTGGCATGATTAAAATTATTATCAGTGTGGCCGAGCGTACTGTCTCTTTTTGGTCCCACTCCATCACCTGGCTGGGGTCCCACTCCATCACCTGGGGTCCCACTCCATCACCTGGGGTCCCACCCCACCACACACCTGCCTCCTGGGGTCCCACCCCACCACACACCTGCCACCTGGGGTCCCACCCCACCACACACCTGCCACCTGGGGTCCCACCCCACCACACACCTGCCACCTGGGGTCCCACCACAACACAGGGTACCCGCATCAACGCCAACCCTAAGGCCGAGACCCAATTAAGGCAGACCTGGAGGTAAGGTGCGCAGGGTGATGGGTAACGCGGGGAAAAACTCGTGGCAATAAACGGCGAGAGTTGTATAAAACATTTGGGCTGCAAGACGCCCCTATGTCTCGTTAGTCGTTTTTGTTGAGTGTACAGCCTGAGTGTCTCACCTGCTTGGCACTGGCACCTTCCTCTCACCTGGCTCTCATTGAGGGTAATTACCTAACTTACCCACCAGTGTCTACAGAGGAGTGAGATCTAGTTCAATATGCCCCGCCTACTACCCTTATTATAGGCAGCGTCTGGGATCCTCTCGGACGTAGGTTCGAATCCTCGTCACGGCCCTTGTGGATTTGTCCATCCTGATAGCTTTACCCTCTTAGCTCCGGCACAAATCTTGTTAAAAACTTTGGTACCTTTTCCATTTTGTTTTTATAATAATAATAATAATAATAATAATAATAATAATAATAATAATAATGTTTAGTTAGGTAAAAGTATATATATATACAATGTGAGTTACAAGAAGAATGTTTGATTTCTAGATAGAGCACGTATATAATATGCCTAAAGCCAGTAATATGCAGAGCGTCTCGGGTACAGAAACTTGCCATGCCACGGGTTACATGGCAGCGCTGTATACTCCAGTACAGGTCTAACAAAGCCCAGGAAGAGCACCCTGAAGGAGCCCTGGTTTAGGTCTCTAAACGACTTTCCAATGTTTGCCAGTGATGGCCTTATATCCTCTCCCAAATCCTATTCTCTGTCAGCGTCCTGTAATTCTTTTCCTTTATAGTGTAGATATCTCCTGATCTCTTTTCTTCTTGCCTCATCTTCATTACCTTACACTTGCCGAGATTGAATTCAAGCAACCATTTATTTCACCACTTGTGGATTTTGTCAAGGTTATCATGTAACTTGCTGCAGTCTTCGGTGTTCACATTTCCCATTAACTTTGTGTCGTCTGCAAGCATTAGCGTGTACAAGCTCGCCCCGACGGGAAGGTCATTTACATAAATCAGTAAGAGGAGGGGTCCTAGGACCCCCCCCCTTGGAGGGGTCGTCCACTCGCCACCTTCCTCCAGCTCCAACCCGCGACCCTGACTCTCACTCCTTTCTGTCTTTCTTATAATCTCTTACCCGGTTGAGTCTTCTCAGTGATACATGGCTGCTTCTTCCTCTTGTACACCAAGTCTTTCTTGAATAACAATATTAAAATCTTTATAATAATCTAGGAAAATACATCTACCCGGCCTTCTTCTCCTGTCTAATTACAGCAATCTTGTCACTGAACTCTACCAAGTTTGTTAGGCATGATTTTTCCCTTTCTAAATCCATACTGCCTGCAGTAGGATCGATTTCCGAACTATTTTCTCTGTTATATCTGCTACATCGGGGAGAAGGAGGAGGAGGAGGAGGAGTGGGGAGTGGGGAGTGGGGAGTAGGAGGAGTGGGGAGTGGGGAGTAGTGTCCCCTGGGGAGGGGGACACTACACCCTGGAGGAGGGGGAGGTGAGGGGACACCAACTACAGGGAGCTAATTACGCAAGCGTATTGATCGCCACCATGACCCCCCTCCCCCCCCCTCACTCACCGTAAACATGTTCTACTCATCACTGTATTAAACTGTTTAACTACTCTACAAGTGTCATGTCTGTTTGGGTGATTGTAGCTTCTTCTACTACTTTACGCTTCCTCAGCGATGGACTTTTTAAAGTTTTTAATAAATAAATTAAATTACGTTTAGTTCAGGACGAGTTGAATGTTTTATGTTCATTATTGTTTATATTTTGTGTTGGTAGTTCCCCTCTGAGTTGTGTTGTCGTCCGTAGGTGTTGTGAGGGTGTGTTGTGAGTGTTGTGAGAGTGTGTTGTGAGGGTGTGTTGTGAGGGTGTGTTGTGAGTGTTGTGAGGGTGTGTTGTGAGTGTTGTGAGAGTGTGTTGTGAGGGTGTTGTGAGGGTGTGTTGTGAGGGTGTGTTGTGAGTGTTGTGAGGGTGTGTTGTGAGTGTTGTGAGAGTGTGTTGTGAGGGTGTTGTGAGGGTGTGTTGTGAGGGTGTGTTGTGAGTGTTGTGAGGGTGTGTTGTGAGTGTTGTGAGAGTGTGTTGTGAAGGTGTGTTGTGAGGGTGTGTTGTTTGAGTGTGTTGTGAGGGTGTGTTGTTTGAGTGTGTTGTGAGGGTGTGTTGTTTGAGTGTGTTGTGAGGGTGTGTTGTGAAGGTGTGTTGTGAAGGTGTGTTGTTTGAGTGTGTTGTGAGGGTGTGTTGTGAGGGTGTGTTGTGAGGGTGTGTTGGGTGTGTTGTAAGGGTGTGTTGTAAGGGTGTGTTGTGAGGGTGTGTTGTGAAAGTGTGTTGTGAGGGTGTGTTGTAAGGGTGTGTTGTGAGGGTGTGTTGTGAGGGTGTGTTGTGAGAGTGTGTTGTGAGAGTGTGTTGTGAGGGTGTGTTGTGAGGGTGTGTTGTGAGAGTGTGTTGTGAGAGTGTGTTGTGAGGGTGTGTTGTGAGGGTGTGTTGTGAGGGTGTGTTGTGAGGGTGTGTTGTGAGGGTGTGTTGTGAGAGTGTGTTGTGAGGGTGTGTTGTGAGAGTGTGTTGTGAGGGTGTGTTGTGAGGGTGTGTTGTGAGGGTGTGTTGTGAGGGTGTGTTGTGAGTGTGTTGTGAGGGTGTGTTGTGAGAGTGTGTTGTGAGGGTGTGTTATGAAGGTGTGTTGTGAGGGTGTGTTGTGAGGGTGTGTTGTGAGGGTGTTTGTGAGGGTGTGTGTGAGAGTGTGTTGTGAGAGTGTGTTGTGAGGGTGTGTTGTGAGAGTGTGTTGTGAGGGTGTGTTGTGAGAGTGTGTTGTGAGGGTGTGTTGTAAGGTGTGTTATGAGGGTGTGTTGTGAGGGTGTGTTGAGAGGGTGTGTTGTGAGGTGTGTTGTGAGGGTGTGTTGTGAGGGTGTGTTGTGAGAGTGTGTTGTGAGGGTGTGTTGTGAGAGTGTGTTGTGAGGGTGTATTGTGAGTGTGTTGTGAGGGTGTTGTGAGGGTGTGTTGTGAGGGTGTGTTGTGAGGGTGTGTTGTGAGTGTGTTGTGAGAGTGTGTTGTGAGAGTGTGTTGTGAGTGTGTGTTGTGAGTGTGTTGTGAGAGTGTGTTGTGAGGGTGTGTGTTGTGAGAGTGTGTTGTGAGGGTGTGTTGTGAGAGTGTGTTGTGAGGTGTGTTGTGAGAGTGTGTTGTGAGAGTGTGTTGTGAGAATGTTGTGAGGGTGTGTTGTGAGAGTGTGTTGTGAGGGTGTGTTGTGAGAGTGTGTTGTGAGGGTGTGTTGTGAGAGTGTGTTGTGAGAGTGTGTTGTGAGAGTGTTGTGAGGGTGTATTGTGAGAGTGTGTTGTGAGGGTGTGTTGTGTGTGTTGTGAGAGTGTGTTGTGAGGGTGTGTTGTGAGAGTGTGTTGTGAGGGTGTGTTGTGAGAGTGTGTTGTGAGGGTGTGTTGTGTGTGTTGTGAGAGTGTGTTGTGAGGGTGTGTTGTGAGAGTGTGTTGTGAGAGTGTGTTGTGAGAGTGTTGTGAGGGTGTGTTGTGAGAGTGTGTTGTGAGAGTGTTGTGAGGGTGTATTGTGAGAGTGTGTTGTGTGTGTTGTGAGTGTTGTGAGAGTGTGTTGTGAGAGTGTGTTGTGAGGGTGTATTGTGAGAGTGTGTTGTGAGGGTGTGTTGTGTGTGTTGTGAGAGTGTGTTGTGAGGGTGTGTTGTGAGAGTGTGTTGTGAGAGTGTGTTGTGAGAGTGTGTTGTGAGAGTGTGTTGTGAGAGTGTGTTGTGAGGGTGTGTTGTGAGAGTGTGTTGTGAGAGTGTGTTGTGAGGGTGTGTTGTGAGAGTGTGTTGTGAGAGTGTGTTGTGAGAGTGTGTTGTGAGAGTGTGTTGTGAGAGTGTGTTGTGAGAGTGTGTTGTGAGAGTGTGTTGTGAGAGTGTGTTGTGAGAGTGTGTTGTGAGAGTGTGTTGTAGCAAGGGGGGGGGAGTGCCAGGTGCCTCTCATCAGCTGTCATTAGACGCATATTGGTGGCAAGGACGAAGGTTATGACAGGCACTCCTCACACGCATGCTCCTGCACGCACCCACACATGCTCCTGCACGCACCCACGCGTGCTCCTTGCACCCACACGCACGCTCCTGCACGCACCCACACGCACGCTCCCGCACAGAGTACGCCGCACCATCTTGGAGGTCGCATCTAAAAACCAACACATAAGGAAGCCCAAAAAGGTGCGGCCGATTTAATTTTGAATTACGTCCTTGTTTATCTTTAGTCCATATACGAACCTTATCTTAGTTTAGTGTAGTTCATTTATTATGCACCCCACACCCATCCTGTGGGCGGTAGTGGACCCCACACCCATCCTGTGGGCGGCAGTGGACCCCACACCCATCCTGTGGGCGGTAGTGGACCCCACACCCATCCTGTGGGTGGTAGTGGACCCCACACCCATCCTGTGGGCGGTAGTGGACCCCACACCCATCCTGTGGGTGGTAGTGGACCCCACACCCATCCTGTGGGCGGTAGTGGACCCCACACCCATCCTGTGGGCGGCAGTGGACCCCACACCCATCCTGTGGGCGGTAGTGGACCCCACACCCATCCTGTGGGCGGTAGTGGACCCCACACCCATCCTGTGGGCGGTAGTGGACCCCACACCCATCCTGTGGGCGGTAGTGGACCCCACGCCCATCCTGTAAGCGGTAGTGGACCCCCACACCCATCCTGTGGGCGGTAGTGGACCCCACACCCATCCTGTGGGCGGTAGTGGACCCCCACACCCATCCTGTGGGCGGTAGTGGACCCTACACCCATCCTGTGGGCGGTAGTGGACCCCCACACCCATCCTGTGGGCGGTAGTGGGCCCCCACACCCATCCTGTGGGCGGTAGTGGACTCCCACACCCATCCTGTGGGCGGTAGTGGACCCCCACACCCATCCTGTGGGCGGTAGTGGACCCCCACACCCATTCTGTGGGCGGTAGTGGACCCCACACCCATCCTGTGGGCGGTAGTGGACCCCCACACCATTCCTGTGAGCGGTAGTGGACCCCACACCCATCCTGTGGGCGGTAGTGGACCCCCACACCCATCCTGTGGGGGGTAGTGGACTCCACACCCATCCTGTGGGCGGTAGTGGACCCCACACCCATCCTGTGGGCGGTAGTGGACCCCACACCCATCGTGTGGGCGGTAGTGGACCCCACACCCATCCTGTGGGCGGTAGTGGACCCCACACCCATCCTGTGGGCGGTAGTGGACCCCACACTCATCCTGTGGGCGATAATGGACCCCACACCCATCCTGTGGGTGGTAGTGGACCCCACACGCATCCTGTGGGCGGTAGTGGACCCCACACCCATCCTGAGGCGGTAGTCGCCCCCATACCCATCCTGTGGGCGGTAGTGGACCCCACACCCATCCTGTGGGTGGTAGTGGACCCCATACCCATCCTGTGGGCGGTAGTGAACCCCATACCCATCCTGTGGGTGGTAGTGGACCCCACACCCATCCTGTGGGTGGTAGTGGACCCCACACCCATCCTGTGGGCGGTAGTGGACCCCACACCCATCCTGTGGGTGGTAGTGGACCCCACACCCATCCTATGGGTGGTAGTGGACCCCACACCCATCCTGTGGGCGGTAGTGGACCCCATACCCATCCTGTGGGCGGTAGTGAACCCCATACCCATCCTGTGGGTGGTAGTGGACCCCACACCCATCCTGTGGGTGGTAGTGGACCCCACACCCATCCTGTGGGCGGTAGTGGACCCCATACCCATCCTGTGGGCGGTAGTGAACCCCATACCCATCCTGTGGGTGGTAGTGGACCCCACACCCATCCTGTGGGTGGTAGTGGACCCCACACCTATCCTGTGGGTGGTAGTGGACCCCCATACCCATCCTGTGGGCGGTAGTGGACCCCCACACCCATCGTGTGGGCGGTAGTGGACCCCACACCCATCCTGTGGGCGGTAGTGGACCCCATAACTATCCTGTGGGTGGTAGTGGACCCCACACCCATCCTGTGGGCGGTAGTGGACCCCACACCCATCCTGTGGGCGGTAGTGGACCCCACACCCATCCTGTGGGCGGTAGTGGAAAGGGTTACAGAGGTACACAATGGGTCAGGAACTGAACCCCACAATTCATACAGCAAAGCAAGTTACAATCTTGATGAACTAGTTACAGAGAACGAAGTAATTTGTAAGAAGACGGGTTGTCCACCACCCCGTAGAGCTGGGGCCCAGGGGCCAGAGTCACCAAGCAGTTACGCAAGCACTAACGAACCTGTACATCTTTTCTCAATCTTTGGCGGCTTTGTTTACAATTGTTAAACAGTTAATGAACTCCGAAGCACCAGGAGGCTGTTTATAACAATGACAACAATTAATTTGGAAGTTTTCATGCTTGTAAACTGTTTAATAAATGTAACCAAAGCCGTCAAAAATTGAGGAAAGATGTACACGTTCGTAAGTACTTGCGTAACTGCTTCGTGAATCTGGCCTCAGAGTGAGATGCCGGAGTAAAGAAAACGAGACGGACATTTTGAAGGAGAAGCTATGGAGGAATGAGAACATTTGGATTTGGGACACAACAGACCTCTTAACTCCGTCGTGAGACATACCTTAAGAAGTGCTCAACTACCTCATACAGCAGTTCCGTGAACCACCTCATACATTCACCGCCATCAAAAGGGAAAATGATGGAAAGCACAAAGACAGAAGTTTAATCAACATTGCAAGAAAGAAAATCTTACGTAAGAAGAAATAGAAAAGTATACGATAGAAAAATTACTGAGAGAAGAGATACAGAAGGCCAAGAATGAGTGAAAAAAATGGTAGATGACTTGAAAATAGAAGTAGATGAAGCATAGACAATACACAAACATGTGGACAAAGACAGGAGGGAAGAACGCCAGCAAGGAAGCAGACGGCCAGGTTAAGAACACACAAGACACACAGAAAATGAGCAAGACACTTGTGAGGAGGTTATCACAAGCTTCCAGGAATTCTTCACGACAGACCGCGAGGAGCTGCCTAAGAAGCGAAGAGGTTACACGTATGTAGCACAGTAGTCTACGTCCTGAGATCGAAATCGAGGAATGCCGATTCAATCCCCGAGATGGACAGAATCCGCTGGGCATGTTTCCTTTCAACTGATGTTGCTGTTATTGCATCACTAACCTTTCAACTAACCTTTCAACTTAATCACAAATTTGATGCAAATAGAACCTGTAACTAGTACATCAAAAATGTAAATTTCTTACCCTGGAGTTCCTGAACTCATCACATGCCTCTGTAACCTTCATGCTAATTAGCCTAAACTAACCAAAACTGTGAACAGAATGATGATGTATATGTTAACAAACTTTGTAATTAGCTCACAATGGTATAACTAATTTAGCCAACAGAATATTGGGGTTCAATTCTGTAGGCCATTGTGTGCTTGTCAATCACTCATTACTCTCCAGCAAGACATCAAAAGGCTTTAACAACCATTTATTTCACCTTATACAGCATATTTAACGAAAATGTCAAAATTACAAGGTTGATCAAATTTAAATCACAGTAATATTGACTTTTTTGAGCACAGGCCTAAGCATGTTAGGAGTTTCTTAGGTTTGAACGTGTCTGGTTTGGCAAAAACATTTTTTTCTTGGTGTCAAATGGTGAAAACTGTTTGCTTCACGGCTCACATGTGCACGACACCGACCACTCAAACCCCCGCTGGTCACCAAAGAGCCAAAGCTCAACCTCCGCAAGAGCAACTAGGTGAGTACCATCGATCACTCGTCGATTCCATTAACCGTCCAAGTGGTTGAACACCATTCCTTCATCCGTCCCATCCCAAATCCTTATCCTGGCCCCTTCCCTGTGCTATATAGTCGTAATGGCTTGGTGCTTTCCCCTCATAAATCCCCTCCCTCGCTGAGGTTGACTTTCATTTGTTCCACACTGGAGAATCTAACATGTTTTGGTGGTGTTCCATCATGCTCATTATCCAGTTAATATGATGAGGTTGGCACCTCCCATCCCACCGGCTGCCACCATTTGTTCAAGAGCATAAAAACAAACATTGATCTAATTGCTAATAAGGACAATGAAAAAAAAAACAATTTTGTTACCTTTTAAAAGGTGCCTTGCTCATGTCCGCTCCTGTGATGCCCAGACACATGATTTGTTGCGTTAGTTGCGTCTTTGCTTCACATTGGTCAATAAAACACAATAGTAAAGAAAAATTTGTATAAAGTACATCTCACAATCATTACTGCATACTCATTCCCCTCATAGCACATTCTGTCACAATCCTTCTCTCACACTCATTATCTCACAGTTATTCTCTCACATTCACTCACAATAATTCACTCCACTCATTCTCTCACTCACCAAACCATAATAGTGCAGTGACAGCCTCCCCCTAGAGTAATTAAGAGGAGCAATAAGAGGATAAGGAAGAGTGAAAATAAGATGAGGAGAAAGAACATGATGATGAACAGGAGACATAAGCTCATAAGGAAGAAGAATATACAGAAACAGAAGAATGAAAATGAAAGAGGAACACAAATAACAGCAAAACAATAATAAGAATATAAAGAACAAGAAAAAGATAAGGAACAAAAATAATACAATTCAATATTATAATAAAAAAATAATAAATCCTTAAAAAACTGCCCTGAAAAGCTAGTGTGAGAGTTAATTATCTGAGAGCCAGCTGATGGGTGGCAGGGTGATGTCTCCCTGTGATCATGATCTGTGCCCTTCACCCCCTTCACCTTCAATCTCTCGCCCCATCAACACCAGTTCCATTCACGTTAAGTCCGACCTAATATAACAGCAGCAATAAAAGCAGAATGTATTTTCTGCCGTGTTCCTATGAATATGCAAACACCGGCATGGCTCTGTACAGCAGCGTCAATGCAAACACACGCGAGGAAATAAAAACAAAGATACGAGCAAACATACAAGCATAAGGGACAACATACGACATATACACATGTAAGGCAATGTACACAACACACAAAAGTATTCACACACACATATGCAGACAGAGAAACACACACATACAACCACGCACGCACTCACACACACACACACACACGCGGGGGGCCAGGTAGCCTGGTGGATAGCGTGCAGGATTCGTTATTCTGTGGCGCGGGTTCGATTCCCGCACCCGGCAGAAACAAATGGGCAAAGTTTCTTTCACCCTGAATGCCCCTGTTACCTAGCAGTAAATAGGCACCTGGGAGTTAGTCAGCTGTCACGGGCTGCTTCCTGGTGTGTGTGTGTGTGTGTGTGTGTGGTGTGGAAAAAAAAATAGTAGTTAGTGTAGTTAGTAAACAGTTGATTGACAGTTGAGAGGCGGGCCGAAAGAGCAAAGCTCAACCCCCGTAAAATACAACTACAACTAAGTGAATACACACACACACACACACACACACACACACACACACACACACACACACACACACACACACACACACACACACACCAAAGAGCCAGAGCCAGAACTCAACCCCAGCAAGCACAAATAGGTGAGTACAACCCCCTCCCCTCCCCCCCACACACATTCTCTCACAGTGCAGAAGTTGTGTTAGGAGGCCTGGTCGAGGACCGGGCCGCGGGGACGCTATGCCCCGAAATCATCTCACGGTAACCCCTCTACTCTCCTGTGCAACAAAATAAAGGTGAGGGCCAGTGATGACAGACTCTTATTGTATCTGTCAGGAGGTCTGTGTGGGGGAGGGAGGATAGAGTGAGATGGGCACAGGTAAGGAGAGGATGATGGAGTCAGAAGAGGTAAGGCGCAGAGACGTAGGAATAACGATAACAATGTTGACATTTTGTTCCAAAGAACGAATGTATTGGGCAGCGTGACTCCTCCTGTATGTGAGAATTCAACACCTCAGCGAGCAGGACAATGCAAGGACTAGAAATTAAAGGGGCAATATAGAATTAAGGAGACAAGAACAGTCTGGAAAGATGGGGAAGGGAAGAAACGCAGGGAAGAGGCAGTAAATAGATGAAGGGGAGAGAAAACAGTAGGTGAAGACGGGAGAAAAAGGTGTAGAAAGAAGTGTAAGAAAGAATTTAGTGCATTAGACAACCGACGATTAGAAAGGCGGGGTCCAAGAACTAGGAGGTGTATCCTGCAGCCACAGCTAAGCTTCTACATCAAGACCAGCGTGAAGGTGTAGGAGGAGTGTGTGGTGGAGTGAAGCGGGGGTTGTAGTGTGGTGGCGGGGTTGTGTGCTGACTCACCACAGGTATCCTGCCCCTTCCCTCCCTCTACACTTCCCCCATCCCCTCTCCCTCTTCCTCCCTCCCGCTCCAGCCCTCTTCCCTCACACCTCTCACCACACTTTGCCCACAACACGGAGGGAAAGCTGAGGACACGAGGGAGGTGCAGGAGGCGGGTGCTGGTGAAGCACTAAGTGCTACAATATACCTAATAATAATCTTACCTTTATCTGTAAGATTAAGGTCCTGCCTAAAACGTTATCCGTGTTAGTGGCTGTACAGTACACAACCCGTCCTCTTAAAAATAACGTCACTTTTGGCTCGTATGCGCACTATGGGCAAATTTGGACGTAATTTGAAACGAAATCGACTCACAAAAGTGACGTACTGTTCCGTTTCCTGTTTGAGTCGTCCGGCTTACTCGGCAACCTTAGAAGAGGAAACTTTTCATTAACGTTTTTCATACCGTTTAAAACTTTAAGAGAATTTCCTGCCCACCTAACCTATCAGAGGACCCTTAACTTACTGTTGTTGAAAAAAAATCCCAAATTTATTTTCATTTTTTTCATTTTCAAATTACGTCCATATTCGGCCATACGGGCAAACGGCCAAAGCGACGTTCTTTTTAAGAGGACAGGTTCGTCGTACAAGAATGTAAGAACACTAATGTTATGTAATCTCACAACCTAATGTACTTCTTATGTATAATTAAGTAAATAAAAAATGGGAAAAGGGCCTAAAGAAGGAAACTAAGGTATAGTTTTTTAGTTCCTCCTCCTCCTCTTGACATAGGAAGAAGGCGGGTTTTCTTCCTATTGGGGAGTGTAGTACACGCTGCTATGGTGGTGTGTTCACTCACAGGATGAGTGACGCTGCCCAATACTGTCACTATGGCGGTGTGTCCACTCACAGGATGAGTGGCGCTGCCCCATACTGTCACTATGGCGGTGTGTCCACTCACAGGATGAGTGACGCTGCCCAATACTGTCACTACGGCGGTGTGTCCACTCACAGGATGAGTGACGCTGCCCAATACTGTCACTACGGCGGTGTGTCCACTCACAGGATGAGTGGCGCTGCCCAATACTGTCACTATGGCGGTGTGTCCACTCACAGGATGAGTGACGCTGCCCAATACTGTCACTATGGCGGTGTGTCCACTCACAGGATGAGTGGCGCTGCCCAATACTGTCACTATGGCGGTGTGTCCACTCACAGGATGAGTGGCGCTGCCCAATACTGTCACTATGGCGGTGTGTCCACTAACAGGATGAGTGGCGCTGCCCATACTGTCACTATGGCGGTGTTCCCACTCACAGGATGAGTGGCGCTGCCCAATACTGTCACTATGGCGGTGTGTCCACTCACAGGATGAGTGGCGCTGCCCAATACTGTCACTATGGCGTGGTGTGTTCACTCACAGGATGAGTGGCGCTGCCCAATACTGTCACTAGCGGCGGTGGTCATCACAGGATGAGTGACGCTGCCCAATACTGTCACTATGGCAGTGTGTCCACAACAGGATGAGTGGCGCCTGCCCACATACTGTCACTATGGCGGTGTGTCCACTCACAGGATGAGTGGTGAATTTGTTGCGTTAGTTGCGTCCTTTGCTTCACATTGGTCAATAAAACACAATAGTAAAGAAACAATTTGTATAAAGTACATCTCATCTCACAATCATTACGGCATACTCATTCCCCCTCATAGCACATTCTGTCACAATCCTTCTCTCACACTCATTATCTCACAGTTATTCTCTCACATTCACTCACAATAATTCACTCCACTCATTCTCTCACTCACACAAAGCATAAATAGTGCAGTGACAGCCCTCCCCCTAGAGTAATTAAGAGGAGCAATAAGAGGATAAGGAAGAGTGAAAATAAGATGAGGAGAAAGAACATGATGATGAACAGGAGACCTAGAGCTCATAAGGAAGAAGAATATACAGAAACAGAAGAATGAAAATGAAGAGGAAACACAAATAACAGCAAAAACAATAAGTAAGAATATAAAGAACAAGAAAAAGATAAGGAACAAAAATAATACAATTCAATATTATAATAAAAACAGAATAAATCTTTAAAAAACTGCCCTGAAAAGCTAGTGTGAGAGTTAATTATCTGAGAGCCAGCTGTATGGGTGGGCAGGGTGATTGTACTCCCTGGTGATCATGATCTCTGCCCTTCACCCCCTTCACCTTCAATCTCTCTCGCCCCATCAACACCAGTTCCATTCACGTTAAGTCCCGACCTAATATAACAGCAGCAATAAAAGCAGAATGTATTTTCTGCCGTGTTCCTATGAATATGCAAACACCGGCATGGCTCTGTACAGCAGCGTCATGCAAACACACGCGAGGAAATAAAAACAAAGATACGAGGGCAGAAAGCAACATAAGCATAAGGGACAACATATCGACATACTACATGTAAGGCAATGTACACAAACACAAAAGTATATACACACAACACACATATGCAGACAGAGAAACACACACAATACAACCACGCACGCACGCACACAACAAACACACACCGCGGGGGGCCAGGTAGCCTGTTGGATAGCGTGCAGGATTCGTATTCTGTGGCGCGGAGGTGCGATTCCGGCACCCGGCAGAAACAATGGGCAAAGTTTCTTTCACACTGAATGCCCCTGTTACCTAGCCAGTAAATAGGTACCTGGAAGATAGTCAGCCAGCTTCCACGGGCTGCTTCCTGGGGTGTGTGTGTGTGTGTGTGTGTGTGGTGTGGAAAAAAAAATAGTAGTTAGTGTAGTTTGGTAGTGGACCCCACACCCATCCTGTGGGCGGTAGTGCCCCACACTCATCCTGTGGGCGGTAGTGGACCCCATACCCATCCTGTGGGTGGTAGTGGACCCCACACCCATCCTGTGGGTGGTAGTGGACCCCACACCCATCCTGAGGGTGGTAGTGGACCCCATACCCATCCTGTGGGTGGTAGTGGACCCCACACCCATCCTGTGTGCGGTAGTGGAGGACCCCCAACCCATCCTGTGGGCGGTAGTGGACCCCATACCCTCCTGTGGGCGGTAGTGGACCCCACACCCATCCTGTGAGTGGTAGTGGACCCCCCACCCATCCTGTGGGCGGTAGTGGAAGGGTTACAGAGGCACATAATGGGTCAGGAACTGAACCCCACAATTCCTACAGCAAAGCAAGTTACAATCTTGATGAACTTGTTACAAAGAACGAAGTAATTGTAAGAAGACGGGTGTCCACCACCTCGTAGAGCTGGGGCCCAGGGGCCAGAGTCACCAAGCAGTTACGCAAGCACTAACGAACCTGTACATCTTTTCTCAATCTTTGGCGGCTTTGTTTACAATTATTAAACAGTTAATGACTCCGAAGCACCAGGAGGCTGTTTATAACAATAACAACAATTAATTTGGAAGTTTTCATGCTTGTAACTGTTTAATAAATGTAACCAAAGCCGTCAAAAATTGAGGAAAGATGTACACGTTCGTAAGTACTTGCGTAACTGCTTCGTGAATCTGGCCTCAGAGTGAGATGCCGAGTAAAGAAAACGAGACGGACATTTTGAAGGAGAAGCTATGGAGGAATGAGAACATTTGGATTTGGGGACACAACAGACCTCTTAACTCCGTCGTGAGACATACCTTAAGAAGTGCTCAACTACCTCATACAGCAGTTCCGTGAACCCCTCATACATTCACCACGCCATCAAAAGGAAAATGATGGAAAGCACAAGACAGTCGTTTAATTAACATTGCTAAATCTTACGTAAGAGAAATAGAAAAGTATACGATAGAAAAATTACTGAGAGAAGAGATACAGAAGGCCAAGAATGAGTGAAAAAATGGTAGATGACTTGAAATAGAAGTAGATGAAGCATAGACAATACACAAACATGTGGACAAAGACAGGAAGGAAGAACGCCAGCAAGGAAGCAGACGGCCAGGTTAAGAACACACAAGACACACAGAAATGAGCAAGACACTTGTGAGGAGGTTATCACAAGCTTCCAGGAATTCTTCACGACAGACCGCGAGGAACTGCCTAAGAAGCGAAGAGGTTACACGTATGTAGCACAGTAGTCTACGTCCTGAGATCGAAATCGAGGAATGCCGATTCAATCCCCGGGATGGACAGAATCCGCTGGGCATGTTTCCTTTCAACTGATGTTGCTGTTTTGCATCACTAACCTTTCAACTAACCTTTCAACTTAATCACAAATTTGATGCAAATAGAACCTGTAACTAGTACATCAAAAATGTAAATTTCTTACCATATACAACACTGGAGTTCCTGAACTCATCACATGCCTCTGTAACCTTCATGCTAATTAGCCTAAACTAACCAAAACTGTGAACAGAATGATGATGTATATTTAACAAACTTTTAATTAGCTCACAATGGTATAACTAATTTAGCCAAAGAATATTGGGGTTCAATTCTGTAGGCCATTGTGTGCTTGTCAATCACTCATTACTCTCCAGCAAGACATCAAAAGGCGTTAACACACCATTTATTTCACCTTATACAGCATATTTAACGAAAATGTCAAAATTACAAGGTTGATCAAATTTAAATCACAGTAATATTGACTTTTTTGAGCACAGGCCTAAGCATGTTAGGAGTTTCTTAGGTTTGAACGTGTCTGGTTTGGCAAAAACATTTTTTCTTGGTGTCAAATGGTGAAAACTGTTTGCTTCACGGCTCACATGTGCACGACACCGACCACTCAAACCCCGCTGGTCACCAAAGAGCCAAGCTCAACCTCCGCAAGAGCAACTAGGTGAGTACCATCGATCACTCGTCGATTCCATTAACCGTCCAAGTGGTTGAACACCATTCCTTCATCCGTCCCATCCCAAATCCTTATCCTGACCCCTTCCCTGTGCTATATAGTCGTAATGGCTTGGTGCTTTCCCCTCATAAATCCCCTCCCTCGCTGAGGTTGACTTTCATTTGTTCCACACTGGAGAATCTAACATGTTTGGGTGGTGTTCCATCATGCTCATTATCCAGTAATATGATGAGGTTGGCACCTCCCATCCCACCGGCTGCCACCATTCGTTCAAGAGCATATAAACAGTTGATCTAATTGCTAATAAGGACAATGGAAAAAGAAGCAATTTTGTTACCTTTTAAAGGTTCCTTGTTCATGTCCGCTCCTGTGATGCTCAGACACAAAGGCACTACGGGCTCCCATAGCCCGTGCTACTTGGAACTTCTTGTTCCAGGTGCGAATCTTTAACAACAACAACAAGCTCAGACACATGATTTGTTGCGTTAGTTGCGTCTTTGCTTCACATTGGTCAATAAAACACAATAGTAAAGAAAAATTTGTATAAAGACATCTCACAATCATTACTGCATACTCATTCCCCCTCATAGCACATTCTGTCACAATCCTTCTCTCACACTCATTATCTCTCAGTTATTCTCTCACATTCACTCACAATAATTCCTCCACTCATTCTCTCATTCACCAAACCATAATAGTGCAGTGACAGCCTCCCCCCTAGAGTAATTAAGAGGAGCAATAAGAGGATAAGGAGCAATGAGATAAGATGAAAGATAAGCAATAGAGGATAAGGAAGAGTAAAATGAGATGAGGAGAAGAACATGATGATGAACAGGAGACATAAGCACATAAGGAAGAAGAATATACAGAAACAGAAGAATGAAATGAAAGAGGAACACAAATGACAGCAAAACAATAATAAGAATATAAAGAACAAGAAAACATAAGGAACAAAAATAATACAATTCAATAATATAATAAAAAAATAATAAATCTTTAAAAAACTGCCCTGAAAAGCTAGTGTGAGAGTTAATTATCTGAGAGCCAGCTGATGGGTGGCAGGGTGATGTCTCACTGTGATCATGATCTGTTCCCTTCACCCCCTTCACCTTCAATCTCTCTCGCCCCATCAACACCAGTTCCATTCACGTTAAGTCCGACCTAATATAACAGCAGCAATAAAAGCAGAATGTATTTTCTGTCGTGTTCCTATGAATATGCAAACACCGCATGGCTCTGTACCAGCGTCAATGTAAACCCACGCGAGGAAATAAAAACAAAGATACGAGCAAACAACAACATAGCATAAGGACAACATACGACTATACACATGTAAGGCAATGTACACAACACACAAAAGTATTCACACACACATATGCAGACAGAGAAACACACACATACAACCACGCACGCACTCACACCACACACACACACACGCGGGGGCCAGTAGCCTGGTGGATAGCGTGCAGGATTCGTTATTCTGTGGCGCGGGTTCGATTCCGCACCCGGCAGAAACAAATGGGCAAAGTTTCTTTCACCCTGAATGCCCCTGTTACCTAGCAGTAAATAGGTACCTGGAGTTAGTCAGCTGTCACGGGCTGCTTCCTGGTGTGTGTGTGTGTGTGGTGTGGAAAAAAAATAGTAGTTAGTGTAGTTATACAGTTTGATTGACAGTTGAGAGGCGGCCGAAAGAGCATAGCTCACCCCCGTAAAATACAACTACAACTAAGTGAATACACACACACACACACACACACACACACACAAACACACACACACACACACACACACACACACACACACACACACACACACACACACACACCACACCAAAGAGCCAGAGCCAGAACTCACCACCCAGCAGCACAAATAGGTGAGTACAACCCCCTCCCCTCCCCCCACACACACATTCTCTCACAGTGCAGAAGTTGTGTTAGGAGGCCTGGTCGAGGACCGGGCCGCGGGGACGCTATGCCCCGAAATCATCTCACGGTAACCCCTCTACTCTCATGTGCAACAAAATAAAGGTGAGGGCCAGTGATGACAGACTCTTATTGTATCTGTCAGGAGGTCTGTGTGGGGGAGGGAGGATAGAGTGAGATGGGGACAGGTAAGGAGAGGATGATGGAGTCAGAAGAGGTAAGGCGCAGAGAAGTAGGAATAACGATAACAATGTTGACATTTTGTTCCAAAGAACGAATGTATTGGGCAGCGTGACTCCCCTGTATGTGAGAATTCAACACCTCAGCGAGCAGGACAATGCAAGGACTAGAAATTAAGGGGCAATGTAAAATTAAGGAGACAAGAACAGTCTGTAAATGGGGAATGGAAGAACGCAGGGAAGAGGCATAAATAGATGAAGGGGAGAGAAAACAGTAGGTGAAGACGGGAGAAAAAGGTAGAAAGAAGTGTAAGAAAGAATTTAGTGCATTAGACAACCGACGATTAGAAAGGCGGGGTCCAAGAACTAGGGGTGTATCCTGCAGCCACAGCTAGGCTTCTACATCAAGACCAGCGTAAAGGTGTAGGAGGAGTGTGTGGTGGGTGAAGCGGGGGGGGGGGGGGTGTAGTGTGGTGGCGGGGTTGTGTGCTGACTCACCACAGGTATCCTGCCCCTTCCCTCCCTCTACACTTCCCCATCCCCTCTCCCTCTTCCTCCCTCCCGCTCCAGCCCTTCCCTCACACCTCTCACCACACTTTGCCCACAACACGGAGAGAAAGCGGGACACGAGGGAGGTGCAGGAGGCGGGTGCTAGTGAAGCACTAAGTGCTACAATATACCTAATAATAATCTTACCTTTATCTGTAGATTAAGGTCCTGCCTAAAACGTTATCCGTGTTAGTGGCTGTACAGTACACAACCCGTCCTCTTAAAAATAACGTCACTTTTGGCTCGTATGCGCACTATGGGCAAATTTGGACGTAATTTGAAACGAAATCGACTCACAAAAGTGACGTACTGTTCCGTTTCCTGTTTGAGTCGTCCGGCTTACTCGGCAACCTTAGAAGAGGAAACTTTTCATTAACGTTTTTCATACCGTTTAAAACTTTATGAGAATTCCTGCCCACCTAACCTATCAGAGGACCCTTAACTTACTGTTGTTGAAAAAAAATCCCAAATTTATTTTCATTTTTTTCATTTTCAAATTACGTCCATATTCGGCCATACGGGCAAACGGCCAAAAGCGACGTTCTTTTTAAGAGGACAGGTTCGTCGTACAAGAATGTAAGAACACTAATGTTATATAATCTCACAACCTAATGTACTTCTTATGTATAATTAAGTAAATAAAAAATGGGAAAAGGGCCTAAAGAAGGAAACTAAGGTATAGTTTTTTAGTTCCTCCTCCTCCTCTTGACATAGGAAGAAGGCGGGTTTTCTTCCTATTGGGGAGTGTAGTACACGCTGCTATGGCGGTGTGTCCACTCACAGGATGAGTGGCGCTGCCCAATACTGTCACTATGGCGGTGTGTCTACTCACAGATGAGTGGCGCTGCCCAATACTGTCACTATGGCGGTGTGTCTACTCACAGGATGAGTGGCGCTGCCCAATACTGTCACTATGGCGGTGTGTCCACTCACAGGATGAGTGGCGCTGCCCAATACTGTCACTATGGCGGTGTGTCCACTCAGAGGATGAGTGGCGCTGCCCAATACTGTCACTATGGCGGTGTGTCCACTCACAGGATGAGTGGCGCTGCCCAATACTGTCACTATGGCGGTGTGTCCACTCAGAGGATGAGTGGCGCTGCCCAATACTGTCACTATGGCGGTGTGTCCACTCAGAGGATGAGTGGCGCTACCCAATAAACTCGGAACAAAATTTCAAAGTTAAAAAAAGGAGGAGCCCACTAGGAGAAAAACACAACAAAAGGAAGCTTCCAAATAATACCACTGAGTTGTGATGTCTCGAAGCTCGTAACTGTTTAACACGTGTCAACAAGGCCGCCACGATTCAGGAAAGATGAACAGGTTTCGTAAGCTTGACGACTCCTGCCCCAGGGTACAGCTATAGATGAGTTGTGAGGTAAAACAGGTGTGGCGAGAGGGGCCCCTCACCTAACGACGCACCAGAGGGCCCCTCACATAACGACGCATCAGAGGGCCCCTCACATAACGACGCACCAGAGGGCCCCTCACATAACGACGCATCAGAGGGCCCCTCACATAACGACGCATCAGAGGGCCCCTCACATAACGACGCACCAGAGGGCCCCTCACATAACGACGCACCAGAGGGCCCCTCACATAACGACGCATCAGAGGGCCCCTCACATAACGACGCATCAGAGGGCCCCTCACATAACGACGCACCAGAGGGCCCCTCACATAACGACGCACCAGAGGGCCCCTCACATAACGACGCATCAGAGGGCCCCTCACATAACGACGCATCAGAGGGCCCCTCACATAACGACGCACCAGAGGGCCCCTCACATAACGACGCACCAGAGGGCCCCTCACATAACGACGCACCAGAGGGCCCCTCACATAACGACGCATCAGAGGGCCCCTCACATAACGACGCACCAGAGGGCCCCCTCACATAACGACGCATCAGAGGGCCCCTCACATAACGACGCACCAGAGGGCCCCCTCACATAACGACGCATCAGAGGGCCCCTCACATAACGACGCACCAGAGAGCCCCTCACATAACGACGCATCAGAGGGCCCCTCACATAACGACGCACCAGAGGGCCCCTCACATAACGACGCACCAGAGGGCCCCTCACATAACGACGCACCAGAGGGCCCCTCACATAACTACGCACCAGAGGGCCCCTCACATAACGACGCACCAGAGGGCCCCTCACATAACGACGCACCAGAGGGCCCCTCACATAACGACGCACCAGAGGGCCCCTCACATAACGACGCACCAGAGGGCCCCTCACATAACGACGCACCAGAGGGCCCCTCACATAACGACGCACCAGAGGGCCCCTCACATAACGACGCACCAGAGGGCCCCTCACATAACGACGCACCAGAGGGCCCCTCACATAACGACGCACCAGAGGGCCCCTCACATAACGACGCACCAGAGGGCCCCTCACATAACGACGCACCAGAGGGCCCCTCACATAACGACGCATCAGAGGGCCCCTCACATAACGACGCACCAGAGGGCCCCTCACATAACGACGCACCAGAGGGCCCCTCACATAACGACGCATCAGAGGGCCCCTCACATAACGACGCACCAGAGGGCCCCTCACATAACGACGCACCAGAGGGCCCCTCACATAACGACGCATCAGAGGGCCCCTCACATAACGACGCACCAGAGGGCCCCTCACATAACGACGCACCAGAGGGCCCCTCACATAACGACGCATCAGAGGGCCCCTCACATAACGACGCATCAGAGGGCCCCTCACATAACGACGCACCAGAGGGCCCCTCACATAACGACGCACCAGAGGGCCCCTCACATAACGACGCACCAGAGGGCCCCTCACCTAACGACGCATCAGAGGGCCCCTCACATAACGACGCACCAGAGGGCCCCTCACATAACGACGCACCAGAGGGCCCCTCACATAACGACGCATCAGAGGGCCCCTCACATAACGACGCACCAGAGGGCCCCTCACATAACGACGCATCAGAGGGCCCCTCACATAACGACGCACCAGAGGGCCCCTCACATAACGACGCACCAGAGGGCCCCTCACATAACGACGCACCAGAGGGCCCCTCACATAACGACGCACCAGAGGGCCCCTCACCTAACGACGCATCAGAGGGCCCCTCACATAACGACGCACCAGAGGGCCCCTCACATAACGACGCACCAGAGGGCCCCTCACATAACGACGCATCAGAGGGCCCCTCACATAACGACGCACCAGAGGGCCCCTCACATAACGACGCACCAGAGGGCCCCTCACATAACGACGCACCAGAGGGCCCCTCACCTAACGACGCATCAGAGGGCCGGGGCATCAAACGCATGCTCACACTGCCGTGAAATTACAAATCGAAATACAAGAAGCATTGCTTGGACTGGAACCCTTCCCCCCCCCCACGCTCTCCTGACCACCGCCTTCATCCACTCACTGGTGTGAGAGTGACTCACATGAGTGACTGACATGAGTGAGAAAGACGTGAGATTGAAATTGACCGACATGAGTTAGAGTGACGGACATGAGTGAGAATGACTGACATGAAAGTGACTGACATGAGTGAGATTGACTGACATGAAAGTGACGGACATGAGTGAGATTGACTGACATGAAAGTGACGGACATGAGTGAGATTGACTGACATGAAAGTGACGGACATGAGTGAGATTGACTGACATAAGAGTGACTGACAAATGAGTGACAGGAGTGGGACGTAAGATTGACATGAGATAACTTTACATAAAAATCACCGCACTTAAAAAAATAAAATACAATTAACTAACACTAGTTATATTTTGGTAGCACACACCGGTAATCAAGTCAACTTTAGTCTAATAACGCTTACCCCTTTGCCCCTTGCCCCAGTACCCCCTTGCCCCAGTACCCCCCTTGCCCCAGTACCCCCTTGCCCAGTACCCCCTTGCCCAGTACCCCCTTGCCCCAGTACCCCTTGCCCCAGTACCCCTTGCCCCAGTACCCCCTTGCCCCAGTACCCCCTTGCCCCAGTACCCCTTGCCCAGTGCCCCTTTGCGTCCACGTAAGGCTCTCAACAGTCCAGATGAGCCGTTTATGTTGTGTAAGCTCACAGGATGGTAAAATTGTCTGGGAATAGTTCCACTTGATTTAGTATTCACAAAGAGATCAAGTCCAACCGATGGATACCTCCTGAGCCCACCCGGGTCGTTCAAGCAACAAAAGGGTTCCAATTATGCTCACTCGTGGGTCCTCGGGCGGACTTTGAATCATTATGTTGTACTTGATATCGTTATGGACGATGCCCTTTGCGTGAATGTCCCAAAAATTCACGCAAAGGGCATCGTGAATTCGTGGCATCGTGGGCATCGCAAGCATTCGGTTCTTTTTTTGTGCAAGTGGGCTACATGACAACCCCGTGCGTGCTCCACCCTCAGAGATGATAGTTTGTTAACCCAAGCCGGGAGTTATCAAGCATTTTTTCACCTACAACCATTGTTTGTGCATCTCTCAACAATCATAGTGGCCTTGTTTACATTTATTAACGTTTACGTAGGGGCCTGACGGCTGAGTGGTCAGCGCTTCGGGTTCATAGTCCTGAGGTTCCAGGTTCGATCCCGGTGGAGGCGGAAACAAATGGACAGAGTTTTTTTCACCCTGATGCTCCTGTTACCTAGCAGTAAATAGGTACCTGGGAGTTAGACAGCTGCTACGGGATGCTTCCTGGGTGTGTGTGTGTGTGTGTGTGTGTGTGTGTGTGTGTGTGTGTGTGGGTGTGTGGGAAAAAATGATTGATTGGCAGTTGAGAGGCGGGCCGAAAGAGCAGAGCTCAACCCCCACAAGTAAACTAGGTGAATACGAGTTTCGAACTTGCCAATCCAAGGTTATGTTATAAACTCGTCACAGCGAGCAAGGTGTTTAGGTCACCTCTGGTAGTTTGAGACACCCAAGTCAAGAGCAGTGTGAAGGCTGAGATAACACTCATAAATCATCATTCATCGCCCTTTCTCGGATAAAAATTGCTACTTTGAATTGGTTTAGGATCTTACGAGGAGTACAACTAATACTCGCCGGCGGAGAGGGGGGGTGGGGACCTGCTGCTTGGGTAACAGCTTCTCTCCCCGGATTAACCTACTCTGGCTTTGCGCCCTGGAGAGGCCACTCCAGACCGACAACCAGAGCGCAACTCCAGTCTCCGGAGACTGATAGATGCCTACTACTACTACTACTACTACTACTACTACTACTACTACTACTACTACTACTACTAATATTGGTTCCGGAAACCTCATATTTTTAAGTAACATTTTCCTCTGGGTAGAGAGTTTCCAGCAAGAGTCTACCGGTAGACTGGCGGCTCCTACCACAGTCGGAGGATCTCTGACCAAACATTCAAACATTATTGTTAATTACTTCACAGTTAAGTCTCTCTAATTCTAGAAGCTTCTTGAGGCCACATGGCTCACACAGACCCCGGCAATTGTCTAAAAAAGTTACTTCATGTCTTATTGTTTTGACGAAGGCAACTCCGCTACCAGCCTCTGTTGTGGTTGTTTATGTGTCCGGACCTGTCTTCTGCAGTGATACGGACGAGACAGTAACAGTTTCTACAGGAGGCGAGGCAGCAGACAGCAGCAGTGAAGGAGGCGAGGCAGCAGACAGCAGCAGTGAAGGAGGCGAGCAGCAGACAGCAGCAGTGAAGGAGGCGAGGCAGCAGACAGCAGCAGTGAAGGAGGCGAGGCAGCAGACAGCACAGTGAAGGAGGCGAAGCAGTAGACAGCAGCAGTGAAGGAGCGAAGAGCAGACAGCAGCAGTGAAGGAGCGAGGCAGCAGACAGCAGCAGGAAGGAGGCGAGGCAGCAGACAGCAGCAGTGAAGGAGGCGAGGCAGCACAGCAGCAGTGAAGGAGGCGAAGCAGCAGACAGCAGCAGTGAAGGAGGCGAGGCAGCAGACAGCAGCAGTGAAGGAGGCGAGGCAGCAGACAGCAGCAGTGAAGGAGGCGAAGCAGTAGACAGCAGCAGTGAAGGCGGCGAGGCAGCAGACAGCAGCAATGAAGGAGGCGAGGCAGCAGACCAGCAGTGAAGGAGGCGAAGCATTAGACAGCAGCAGTGAAGGAGGCGAGGCAGCAGACGCAGCAATGAAGGAGGCGAGGCAGCGACAGCAGCAGTGAAGGAGGCGAAGCAGTAGACAGCAGCAGTGAAGGAGGCGAGGCAGCAGACAGCAGCAATGAAGGAGGCGAGGCAGCAGACAGCAGCAGACAGCAGCAGACGCGCCACCAATACGTGCACGATGAGAGCGGAATGGTGACCGGAAGTGGAGTAATTACATGTGCGGCCTGCACCTGACTCCTTGCTGAGCCCGTAGCCGCCGGGGAGG
>WNGS01042707.1:14938524-14969856 GCA_020271785.1 Procambarus virginalis
TCATGGCACCACACCAGAAACAAATACTATTTGATATTCCAAGAGTATGACTTAATCAAACTAGGAATGCTCTACAAATTAAGGGACACAAAGTGTGGAATGACCTTCCCATCATGTCAAAGATTGTACCTCTCTCAACCAGTTTAAGATGAAAACTAAGTACAGTACTACCTAATTAACTCCATGTAACCTACCTTACTTCTAATGTCAACCCATGTCTTACTATTATTTAAAAGGTCACATGTAACACACCCAAGGGCAACAGCTTCAAGCTCAACAAACCACAATGTAGGACAGAAAACGGAAGATGCTTTTCACCCATAGTGTTATAACCCACGGAACCGCCTACCATTGTAGCTGTAAATGCCAAGATATTACTGCAGTTCAAAATCCAGTTGGAAAAAAATTCTCAGGTAAAATGAGAGAGGACCTTTGACAAGCCACCAGCTTCCTGACCCTGCTGTGGCCACTAAATAGATGGTCACCCTCAGGTAAATTCAAGTATAAATTATATTATGTATTATAGCATAATAAGCTACAAATGTCCTAATACCAATGTTACTTTAATGTGTCAATAGTGCTTGTGTACTTAAAACAATATTAGTATTTGATATCCATGTCTTAAGATTTTTTGGTGTATGTAAATATATATATAACAAAAAATACTCTTTGAGTGCACCCAATATTAATGTATGCCAGTAATAATACCATGTATCTCACCCCTTGTATGTATAATTATCATCTCTATGTAAGAACCACTGTTTCTGTACAACATATGAATGTTATTTTTATTACAGTATTACTATTATTACCCTATTGTTATACAGGGAGCCGGTGGCTGAGCAGACAGAACACTGGAGGGGTGATCTTGTGGTCCCAGGTTCGATCCCGGGCGCCGGCGAGAAACAATGGCCAGAGTTTCTTTCACCCTGATGCACCTGTTACCTAGCAGTAAATAGGTACCTGGGAGTTAGTCAGCTGTCACGGGCAGCTTTCTGGGGGTGGAGGCCTGGTCGAGGACCGGGCCGCGGGGACACTAAGCCCCGAAATCATCTCAAGATAACCTCAAGATACACAGAAAATGGAATGATATAAGCAACCTCTATCCAGCAACTATAATTATTAAAATCTAAACAACAAACAGAAAAATAATATTAAAACTGACTTGTTTGGCAGCCATCTCCTCATCTCTCCCGTCTCCAACGACAACATACACAGGTTTTTCTTCCAAACCGTGAAGCAATTCTTTCAAAGCAACTCTCTTTACCTATTTAGGAATTAAAAACAAAACATACAATAATATCAATGCTGACATGACAATAATACGTGAATAATTATGAATTATACAAATATTATCTGCACTCAAAATATAAGTAGAATATTTGGATTTATATGTTTAACTAGATATAGTTTGATCACATGAGTGATTGAGAAACAGACTAGCTTGAGGTTGGTACATAGTACACAATATCGGCACAGGGTGCAATGAGGGTACAGTGTGATACAATGCACACACACACACACGAGGATAATAAGTTCATGAAAGTATTGAATACAGGCTGTTGCAATAAGTATAGGCAGCTGCAATGAGTACAAGTATAATTAGCACAAACTGCAGGAAGTGAAGGGGGAAGAGGAAGAAAAGAAGGAAAAGGAAGGAGATAGATCAAACAGGCTTGACTTGAAATAACTTGGTTTAAATATTGTTGCTTGGTAGCCTGCAGGCCTACATATCCACTACAACATAGTTGGTCAGGTACTTCTACTCATGTCGGTTTTTGGCTAGACATCGCTTTTTGATCCTTCGATGTCGGCTCTTCCTATCATTGTAAATGCATTTGCAAATGCAACAGAATTTGATGTTGCAGCATCAAGGCTCTCATCTGAGGGTTGTCGCCATTGAGGGGGTGTGACAAAACCTCCAGCCTTAGTGGATTGCAGTGACGATGCTGCTCTGCCACCTACAACACCCTGACCAGTATGTAAGTCGTCTATGAATGATTTGGTACAGCATATTAGCACTAGAGATTTCCTTATTTGGGATAAAGGTGCCCGCACTATTTGGTGCGACTCCCCCGGGTTTTCCTTACACGAGTCCATTCCACACACCGCCCTTCACCTCCCTCCTCCTGAGAGAGAGAGAGGGTAGTACGGAATGGTATGAAGCTCCCAAGCTCCCAGACCTGCCGTTCCTCTTGTACTGAGCAGGACTGCTGTCGCAATGACACGTTTTAACAGTGGGGTAAAACCTGTCTCATGACGGTCTAATCCCAGCTCATGTTCCCTATTGGTGGGTGAACAATCCCATGCTTGGTGAATTCTGCTTCACAATGATAGGAAGAGCCAACATCGAAGGATTAAAAAGTGACATCACTATGAACGCTTGGTTGCCTTGTTGGCTAGCTTTGAACTTACGATATTCATACTGTACAGTGTTCCTTGATTGTAACTATGGCACCTCTATTCATCTTTGCATCTATTCTATATTTCCTTCCATATCTTTCACTCCAATATGTTGTTACTTTACTGTGCAAATTTGGGACCTGGCCTACCAGTATAGACAGAACTCTATCAACATCAAAGGCCCAAGACTTTTCAACATGCTCCTGCTAGCTATGCAAACAGAGTGGTATACAGTTGCAACTAGTTCAGTGAGTAGGTGGTGGATTCCAAAACCATCATTAGTTTCAAAGCATCATATTTGGAAAATGGGACACCATGAGCATAGTTCTTATCCTGTAACAACACTTAGGTAATTACATCTAGGTAATTATACATAAGGGGCATAACTGGCCGGCCTCTCACGGTGTTCAGAACAGAAGTCATTAAATACTTTCAAAGGATACCTGATTGACCAGATTGTGATTCATAAATCATGCTGTGAGCAGCTGCTTCCAACAGTCTGGTTGACCAGACCACCAACCAGAAGGCCTGGTCAGAGACAGCAACCCGGGGCTGTTGATCCTCGAAATCACAGCAAGGTAAACTCTCTTATCTCCTTTCTAGAGAGAACATAGAGCTTTGAGATGGTCTCAATAGTTTAGGTGCTTTATTGTGTGATGCCTTCCATACATGTTCTCTGTATTCCCTCCACTTCATAAATTTCTCTTACTTTGAAAAGGGAAGTGAGTACTCTAGGTGGAAAAGCACAAGTGATAACTATGGCACCTCTATTCATCTTTGCATCTATTCTATATTTCCTTCCATATCTTTCACTCCAATATGTTGTTACTTTACTGTGCAAATTTGGGACCTGGCCTACCAGTATAGACAGAACTCTATCAACATCAAAGGCCCAAGACTTTTCAACATGCTCCTGCTAGCATAGTTCTCTGTATATTATAGTTACTCTGTATATTATTGCCTGTATAGTATTGCCTGTATATTATTCCACGACTCTGTATATTATTCTAATATACAAACCGCCAGATGCAACGGCTGAGGAATTCACAGAACAGGTAAACAAAATAGAGAATAGCCTTGATAATTTGGAGAACCCAATACCTGATATTATCTTCTTAGGTGACTTCAACTTGCCTAGTCTCAGGTGGAGAATAGCAAACAATAATATTATACCAGGGAATCTATCAGGACCTAACCAACCACAGATTAGAGAACTACTTAGATTCTGTGACAAATTTTCACTCAGTCAGCAGATATCGGAGCCAACGAGAAAAGAAAATATTCTAGATCTGGTCTTTACGAACAATGAAGACATTATCAGAGACATTACGATATCAGATACCACATATTCAGATCACAAGCTCATTGAAGTGCAAACTACCATCAATACTCAGAATAGACCTAAAACGTTGATAAAGCGAGAGGGGCTATTCAGTAAATTCAATTTTAATAATAAAAGGATAGACTGGGAGATAATAAACAGGGAACTTAAAAACATTCCATGGGAAACTGTTTTAAGTAATAAAAGTCCTACAGAAGGAATAGAAAAACTGACTTCGGAAGCGTATCAAGTCTGTCTGAAACATGTTCCTTTGAGGAAAGCCAGAAAGAGATCCAACGTAGAAAGAGAACGCAGAAGACACTATAAACGCAGGAAAAGAATAACGGAACTGCTTATGCAGACACGAATTTCCCGTCAAAGAAGGAATAATTTAAATAGGGAGATTGAAGAAATCGAGCGGAAATTGAAACACTCATATGAAACTGAAGAAAGGCAGTTAGAACAGAAAGCAATTCAGGAAATAAAGAAAAATCCAAAATACTTCTTCACATATGCGAAATCAAAAGCAAAAACTACTGCCAGTATTGGACCTATTCGTACAAGTGAAGGTTCATACACGGAGGATGACAAAGAAATTAGTGAAATCCTAAAAAAGCAGTATGAGGACATGTTTAGCACTCCAATAAACAACATGAAAGTAGAAGATCCAGACAATTTCTTTATGCGGGATATCCAAACCCCTGTAAATATAACTGATATCAACACGAGCGCACTAAATTTTGAAAGAGAAATTGAAAACATGCCCATGCACTCGGCCCCAGGTCCAGACTCATGGAATTCAATATTTATAAAGAAATGCAAAGTGCCGGTAGCACAGGCACTCAGTATAGTGTGGAGGAAGAGCTTGGACACGGGGGAGATACCAGATGCACTTAAAGTAGCAGACATAGCCCCTCTACACAAGGGAGGGAGCAAAGCATTGGCAAAGAATTATAGACCAGTTGCACTAACATCGCACATAATAAAAGTATTTGAGAGAGTGATTAGGAGTCAGGTCACCAATTTCATGGAGACCAATGACCTTCACAACCCAGGCCAACATGGATTTCGAGCGGGAAGATCGTGCCTCTCACAGCTACTTGAGCACTACGATAAAGTCACTGAGGCATTAGAAGAAAAACAGAATGCTGATGTGATATACACGGACTTCGCAAAGGCTTTCGATAAATGTGACCATGGCGTGATAGCACACAAAATGAAGTCAATGGGAATAACCGGTAAAGTAGGACGCTGGATACTCAGTTTTCTGTCAAACAGGACTCAGCGAGTAACGGTCAACCATATAAAATCTAGTCCAAGTGCAGTTAAAAGCTCTGTACCTCAGGGTACAGTCCTTGCACCGCTGCTTTTCCTTATTCTCATATCAGATATAGACAAAAATACAAGTCACAGCTTCGTATCATCCTTTGCAGACGACACAAAAATCAGTATGAAAATTACCTCGGCTGAAGACATTGAAAAACTTCAAGCTGATATTAATAAAGTTTTCGACTGGGCATCAGAAAATAATATGATGTTTAACAGTGACAAATTCCAGGTACTCAGGTACGGTAAAAATGAGGACCTTAAACATAATACAGGGTACAAACACAATCAAATGTGCCCATAGTAGGAAAACAACATGTAAAGGATTTGGGAATAATGATGTCTGACGACCTAACGTTTAGGGAGCATAACCAAGCAAATATTGCGACAGCCAGAAAAATGATAGGATGGATTACGAGAACTTTCAAATCCAGGGATCCCATCACAATGCTTGTACTCTTCAAGTCACTTGTGCTGTCCCGTCTTGAGTACTGTTCAGTACTCACTTCCCCCTTCAGAGCAGGAGAGATTGCTGAAATAGAGGGAATACAGAGAACATATACAGCACGTATAGACGCGATAAAGCACCTAAATTATTGGGATCGTCTCAAAGCTCTCCAAATGTACTCACTAGAAAGAAGACGAGAGAGATATCAAATAATATACACCTGGAAGATACTGGAGGGCCAGGTCCCAAATCTACACAGTAAAATAACAACGTACTGGAGTGAACGATATGGAAGAAAATGCAGAATAGAACCAGTGAAGAGCAGGGGTGCCATAGGCACAATCAGAGAACACTGTATAAACATCAGAGGTCCGCGGTTGTTCAACACCTCCCAGCAAGCATAAGAAATATTGCCGGAACAACCGTGGACATCTTCAAGAGGAAACTAGATTTATTCCTCCAAGGAGTTCCGGACCAGCCGGGCTGTGGTGGGTATGTGGGCCTGCGGGCCGCTCCAAGCAACAGCCTAGTGGACCAAACTCTCACAAGTCAAGCCTGGCCTCGGGCCGGGCTTGGGGAGTAGAAGAACTCCCAGAACCCCATCAACCAGGTATCAACCAGGTATACAAGAAAGTAGGAATACTACAGTGGTATCCCTAGATTGGAAGGTTCTCATAATTCATCCTATCATTTTCCTGGCTGACACTATACTTGCTTGTTATCCTCACTAAACATTTGGGCACCTGACAGCACTGTTCCCAGATCCTTTACATGATGTTTTCCTTCTATGAGTAGATCCAGTGTCTTGACTGGACTCTGTATTTTTTGTTTATAAATGATTGTGTCTGGTTTCAAATCAATACAGTCAATGTATCCCTACTGAGGATACTTAATGATTATTTTGCCAAATAATGCATTTTATGTGTGGAAAGGATTTGCTCAAACATTGTGTACTGATGGCAGACTCCGGGCAGGAGCCCATATAGTGCACACAATATAAGCAAAACATAAAAAATAATATATAGCTTCTCAGTCCAATTGCTAAACATACCAACTTTAGTTGCAGAGTAGATATTTTCTATGGGGAAGACAGACCCCAGTCCATAGAGCAGGACCTTGGCAAGGGCAGGCACCAGCTGCGTAGTGGTTACCAGGACATTTACACAGTTGGGTCTTGAGGCGATAATCTGCAAGCATTTCATGGATTCCGTCAACCAACTGTCAGTCAGCGTCTCGATATCTTGTCGGACTCGGTGCCATTTTTCTCTGTTCTCGGGATCCAGCAGGCCTTTGGAGAAATACTTTTTATTTATTTTGAATTCTTGAGATATTAACTTCCAAAGGAAAAATTGAAGACAATTAAACCTATATTCATATGAATTGTATACTATGTACTGTACTGTACTATGATTTGTGTGTGTGCATGAACAGTTTATTGTACTGTATACTTTAATACGTGTATACGTGTATATTACACAAATAAAGTATATCTTGAATAATGTAAAAAAAATGGGGGGCAAAAAATGGAGCGGACAAAATTAGCTAAAAAGTTACGTAAACATTAATAAGAAATAACATTCATTGCTATTTCGTAATCAACTAATTCACTTTCTTGAGCGTTTGACTATCATTTAATTAATAGCCATATCCCGAGTATAACACATAATAATTTCAACATTGCTATGAAACATGATATATAACTATGAAAAATAATTAAAACTAACAGAAAAATAAAAATATTTACTTTACTTTAAAGTATGGTTCATGGGCACACAATACCTTTATTAACTATACCTATATTATTAACTCAATTAATCTGTAATGAGAAAGGTTAACTTCAGAATATCTTGAATATGTTTTGAGATTATAGACAATTACACTGTTAATGTAGAGTGAATCTTAAGTGATGAATACTATTACAGTATATTATGTACTTAATTATCCAGTAGCAAGCTCCTAGAGTTCTCTTAAGAGGTTATTTGAAAATCTTGCCAATGTCCTCAACTGCATGAATTTTTCATATAAGAGACATCAACTGGGCAATTAAATTACAATATGTGTACAGACAGTATATAAACCCCCTATCTGTCTGATTATTTGATTAATATTTATCAATTCAATTGTGTATTCATTCTCACTTTAAAATGGAACATTAGTAAACATTACAAATCAAGGTTCCCTAAATATGTACTGAACTGTATATAATTTTTAATTCATAATGATATTGCACTTACTTCCGTTATTCCTGCAGCTGTTTAATAATCCTTGATTTTGCGATATCTGAACGCCAGCTCCTCATCCAATCGACTCCTCCACGGACCCCGTGCCTAGACACAGCGACGCGTTACTGTTGGCTGCACTGAACCCGCAGTGGCAAAGTTGTAATTGCTGAAACAAATTGAACAGTGAAGAAATGAAAAAGTAAAAGAATTTGGAGCATTGAAGCTAAAAAATGGTAAATTATTGCAAAGAAAGAAATACTTAATAGTAATGTTTCTTTTTGTTTATTATTACTGAAACACTTAGTTAATCAACCATTATTGAGTCTGAAAAATAAATTAGTTTGCAAGCAGCAAAGGTTGGACATTTACTTACTCATTAAATATGCAATTGGCTGAGTGATGGGAATGATTATTCACGGCAATTACAAATACATACATACCAACATTACTGCATCCTGAATATTCTTCAATGTTTTGAATCTTGAAAATTGTTTTTCACTGGGGAGAAAATACACTGGAGAATTTTATTTTCACTATGAGAAATGATTCCTTAACAGGCATGAAACAATTACAAAAACTAATGACATGAATTTTTCATGTCAACGGTGGCTGAGCGGACAGAACACTGGACATATGATCCTGTGGTCTCGGGTTCGATCCTGGNGGAACAAAGGGGTAACTAGGGTGGGAGGGAGGGACAAAGGGGTAACTAGTGGTGGGAGAACAAAGGGGTAACTAGGGTGGGAGGACAAAAGGGGGTAACTAGGGTGGGAGGGACAAAGGGGTACTAGGGTGGGAGGAACAAAGGGGTAACTAGGGTGGGAGGGAACAAAAGAAAGGGGTAACTAGGGTGGGAGGACAAAGGGGTAACTAGGGTGGGAGAACAAAGGGGTAACTAGGGTGGGAGGAACAAAGGGGTAACTAGGGTGGGAGGAACAAAGGGGTAACTAGGGTGGGAGGAACAAAGGGGTAACTAGGGTGGAGGGACAAAGGGGTTACTAGGGTGGGAGGGACAAAGGGGTAACTAGGGTGGGAGGAACAAAGGGGTACTAGGGTGGGAGAACAAAGGGTAACTAGGGTGGGAGAACAAAGGGGTTACTAGGGTGGGAGGGACAAAGGGGTTACTAGGGTGGGAGGGACAAAGGGGTAACTAGGGTGGGAGGGACAAAGGGGTTACTAGGGTGGGAGGGACAAAGGGGTAACTAGGGTGGGAGGAACAAAGGGGTAACTAGGGTGGGAGGAACAAAGGGGTAACTAGGGTGGGAGGAACAAAGGGGTTACTAGGGTGGGAGGGACAAAGGGGTTACTAGGTGGGAGGGACAAAGGGGTAACTAGGGTGGGAGGAACAAAGGGGTTACTAGGGTGGGAGGGACAAAGGGGTAACTAGGGTGGGAGGAACAAAGGGGTAACTAGGGTGGGAGGAACAAAGGGGTAACTAGGGTGGGAGGAACAAAGGGTTACTAGGGTGGGAGGGACAAAGGGGTTACTAGGGTGGGAGGGACAAAGGGTAACTAGGGTGGGAGGAACAAAGGGGTAACTAGGGTGGGAGGAACAAAGGGGTAACTAGGGTGGGAGGAACAAAGGGGTTACTAGGGTGGGAGGGACAAAGGGGTTACTAGGGTGGGAGGGACAAAGGGGTAACTAGGGTGGGAGGGACAAAGGGGTAACTAGGGTGGGAGGGACAAAAGTGAAGGGAAAGCTTACTAAATAAAAAAAAATACCCAAAGCCTATCTACTTCCTCTGTGGCCATCGGTCTTCCCTTTACCGCTATCAGAGAAAGTTCTAGTTAGCTTATCGTCTTTTTACAAAATCTAGGAAATGTAATTTCACTTACCTGCATGAGTCAAGACCCATAGATCACTTGTAAAAGTACTCACAGGGCACAATACCGGTTATAGTACTCTTATCCACTTAACAAATATGTTGGTTAACGTTTATATGATTATTTATTTATCAAATTTCACAAAAGTTACAATGTACAAATAAAATTAAAGCTTTATTTGTATAGCATAATTTTGGTAACCCTTCATTTTAAAATATTTACACTTAAGTGACAGCATGATGAAGCATATTTGTTGTTTTGTACAATATTAACCTAATTTTCTCTAAGATTAGATTAGATTCCACTATAAGTAATGAATTAGGTATCATCCAATTCTTCAACAATGTTTACATATCTGGAGTACTCTTTACAACCCTACTCCTGCTTACTCCCAAACTTAATGCTTACTACTGGATGCAAAACAATGCATATATGTATTTTTTTCAAAATAGAGATCAGCCACAATCTAATTAGGTGAGTTGATGTTGATTCGTTTATTTGTATCAGGAAAAAAGCGCTTTACAATTTCCCATACATATCTGTGTATGTAGTAATTAGTTCACCATAAATATATAGAATATACAATAGTGCTAAGCTTAATGATCATTCGGGTTCCATACTTGAACTTGTTACATGACTAACCGTTCTGCCACTTACCCACCGGATGGGTATCTTAATAAACTAATGAAGCTAAACTCTGATAAATTGTGTATAGACGGTTATTGTATGCAGTAACAAACTCTGTAAGTTACAGCACTTATCAGTGCTGTAACTTGCTTAGCTAATTGAATTTTTCAGTTCAGTTCCACAGCCGATCATATGTATTTCTGGAACATTTTGTACTACTACTCATTGGAGTACTCTGGGTATAGTTACAGAACTCTAAAGTATAGCCCTTAATTATATCACAAAAGTGCTTGTATATTCATTTATTTATATATTTTCTGGGATTCTCCTGTGTTGTTAAATTGTGCAGCAACCTAATTTTTGTGTAGTCACTCTAATTTTTGCAGAGGTATATAACTAACCTAGCCTAAGACATTCATATTTAAAAACAACTGAAACTGACAAATCAGGTTTGTACAAGATTTATTAATTGACCAATCATTGGTTACTCAGTCGCTACATCATTCATGACTCGCCAAAATAAGTTTAACCAAAAATTTAAAACTCCCACTCATTGAGCCCAACCACTTGGGCTGGACGGTAGAGCAACGATCTCGCTTCACCCAGGTCGGAGTTCAATCCCCGACCGTCCAAGTGGTTGGGCACCATTCCTTTCTCCTGTCCCATCCCAAACCTTATACTAACCCTTTCCAAGTGCTATATAGTCGTAATGACTTGGCACTTTCCCCTAATAGTTTTCTTCCCTCCCATCGGGAGTGAGCCCTTCAAGAGAAAAACAACTTTGTGGTTCCATACATGTACCATTTCACTCTTGTAAACAGTTTATTCTCAGAAAGGCGTTACAGTGAATATCAACCAAGGTAAAATAATGTTTCATGTCGTAAGTTTACATATTTACCCAAATTCATTTACTTGACAGCCATCATCTCTAGTGGCCTCGACAATGACAGTAAGCCAGTGCCTTATCAAAGATTCCCCCTCACCCCCTCCATATTTCTTGAAATTTTTGGCAGCTGAGTTTTAAACTGAAGTAATATCTTGGCATATTTTAACTTGGGTGAGTTAAGAAGTATCTCCCATTTTCTGTCCTATATTGTGGCTTTTGAGCTTGAAGTTGTTGGCCCTTGTATGTGTTACATCTGACCCCTTTAAAGAAGTGCTCTGGATTAATATCTAACAATTTTTTCAGTTTTAAAGGTCTCGATGAGATCAGCCCTGTCACGTTTAGTTAGTAGTACTGCACTGTTAGTCCTGGGATCCTCAGTCATTCCCTTTATGAGAGTTGACTTGGGTCTGTGATGACTTTTGTTGATCTGAGGTATGCAGGTGATGGTGTTTTTTACTTTTGCTTGGGGGTGGATGATGGGTTAATATCAGCATGTACAAATATATTTCTGATATGGCTACACTCCCTCAGTTTAAGCTACAGATTCTGCAACTCCTCTGATCAAATTTAATTGCACAGCATTAGAATACACCAGAGATCATCCAAGAAATTTAAACTGATTGACCACTTCCAGTACTTCATGATTCAGATTTATTATATTGATATTATTGCATTGATAACCATAAGATATCCTGTTCGTTATCTTCTTTATCAGGGTATGATCCTCAGTGACCAGACAACAACACCATCGCCAATCTATGATCCAAACATACCTGAAACTTGGATAAAAGTTTAAAAGATGCTGGAAAGTAAAAGATCTTACCTCAATGAGAAACCAAAGTGATCAATTCAGATTTTCAAATTTACATAAAACAGAACCAGTGAAGAGCAGACACGACTACTCCAGCAGACCCAGTTCGGGTCAGGTGCTTCTTCTTGGTTACAGTACAAGGTTTCTGATTAATCCTGACTGGCTAACAATGCTCTTCCTTCCTTGGGGGGCTGAGCATAAGTTCTGTGAAACCCAAATTCTCAGTGGTGAGAAATGAATTTCGTTTTTCAGGTTCTTGAGTGGCACTCCCTATGTATCACTCATGGACTGGTTGGGTTTCATTGTAGAGTGTCTGGCTTACTGCTTCATAAGTTCTGCTCTCATGTGACAAAGTAGTGTGAAACCATCTTAGCGAGAAAGCTTTAAGGAGCCACCATGGTTTTACCAGGAGGGAGCACTTCATTATAGTCAACACTGGATTTTTTCTTCTGGAACCAGCAGAGTTGTTTGTAAGCATGTAATGACTCAAAATGAACTCTTCTGCATGACCATGACTACAACTTTTAATCATTTGCCAAATTCCAACACAATAAGGTCTCCCAGTTCATCACGTTAACATCAAATTATTTTTTATTAGCCACAATACTTAGGGTTGAAAAATTTCATTAAATTAATTCATTTCTTCCCTAGCCAGAGCCTCTTAAGGATAAAGTAGCCCAATTTTGTGGAAGCAATTTGGCCCAAACACAGCAAAGAAGCACCTGTCTTATCCAAACATACCTGAAAACCATACCCTGAAAAATAGCATTCAAATATTAACTGACAAGGCAATATACATTGCCTTGTATATTTATATTTGTATAAGGACAAATTATGTATCAAACACATGCTAAATGTCATTTACCTTCTCCAATCAGCAAATAAATATGCTGGACCTGGCTAGTATTTTTATTAGAAATTCTTGGAAAAAAAAATTGTAGTTAAAATGGCAGATCAGTTGGTCTTATATACAGTACAATGACCTATACACAATGGTGGAAATAGGAATAAATTACCGAGAGAACACACAAAAAAATACCAAAGGTCATGGGGTACTCGGCCATATTTTATTTTATGGGATGAATATATAGAGTAGCCATGTCAGCAAGTGGCCCTTGCCATTGCTGCGAGATTTTACAGCATATTGTATTTGATAACTCTTCTTGTAATTTATTAGTTATTAAGAAAATTATAGATACGTATATATAATCATCTACTAGACCATGTAGAATTTTTGGTCAACGACAACTTTCTGCAGAAAAACAGTCATAAATAATACTGCAATAAAAGATACATACAGCATTGTGTAAATGTAAGCTTAGAGCTATTAAGAGTGCCCTAGTCTGCTATCCTAAGGAAGAGACCACACTGTGTGTTAAGTTCTTCTTATGCTCTCTTTCCTTGCAAGCTGTGTGATCTACAAAACTCCTTCCCTGTAGCACCCAAGCTAGCAAGCTCAGCTATGAATCGCTCTTCAAATGATGCAAGAAATCTTTTAGATATCAGTACTATCTAGTGAGCCGAATCCTAGATTACTTAAAAAATGCATTTGGGTTCAACTTTTCACTACATCCATGGAATCTGAATGGTTCTGCCAATTTCCACAACTGTCTATACTGTACATAAAAAACAGCTGAATATTTTAGTCACCCATTGCAACAAAACTGTACAATATTGTGACCTTAAATTTTTCATAGAAAACAGGTATAAATTTATACCTGTAGTTACAAGAAGAAATAAGATCAAGCAGCTAAAAGTATAGTAATTTATTACTCACATATTTGTAACCATACATTAAGAGTTACAAATATTGAAGGAAGTCCAGACAGAAGACAGATTAACAGGAAATGTTGCCTGCACTTTATACAACTAAACGAAACATTCGTACTCTTGAGTTGTGCTTAACTTCACATTTGTGACCTAGAGTGCAAGTTATAATTTTGTGACCTTGACAATTTTCACACAGGCAGTCTATCTACTTTTAACAAATAAAGTAACTGTTTTCTGTAATGTTATTTACTAATTACAGAAATTTTCAATATATCTGATATGGATATTAACAAAACAAAAATTACTTTACAAGTTAATGAATTTGCTCTAACATTTTTTTTCAGTTACACTGCTTTTTGTTGCAGACAATATATGTGCCTCAGTAAAAGATAAAACTACACACACCCATACAATGATATACACAATACTGTACCAGAATATTCCTTTTCCAACTCAAAAGTTACAAATTGTAATTATTTATTAAAACTTTGAAATAACCTGAGTGGTATTTCAACCCACTACCATAAGGACATCATGTTGTCGAACAGTGTTATCTTAATCCACCAGAACGTTTATGAGATTGACTACAGTAATACTCCATCCATGGAATCTTGGGCAATCTATGCCCATCCTGGGCAACATAATACCACTGGGATAGCAAGTTTAAAATCCACTTGGGGGGTTATTCCAAAATTTCTCTTACATGGATGTGTGTGTGTGTATATACATATACTGTAAGAATTAAACAAATATTACATTGTGTGTATAGATATATATATATATACACACATACACACACACACACACACGGTTATACAGTATAAAGAAAAGTTTATACTACAAGAATTTAAGAGGTTTATAAAAAGAGTACTGGATACATTCATCACATGGTATACATGTATATTCATTGTACTTTAGTGATGTTCTTTTATCTACCGAGTCCATCTCTTGATATGGCATTATCAACAACGGAGGGAACTATATCTTCCACTGAAATACAAATTAGACACATTATCTGTGATTCCGAGTTGAATGACTTTCTCTTTACATATCTCTTTATTTTCTTTTTAGTGTATCACATACTCTGTCACGTGTGTAGCTCAAAAATCACCCTCAAGAAATATCATAACTTCACCAACTCCTGCATCATATATACACCAACTTAAATCACAGAAATGTATTTAGTTTTGAATTCTGATATATTTTACACATAAATAAATTAATAAAAAAAAAGACTCACATTCACAGATCTTGCCTCTCATTCTACAGCAGTTTTTTCAAACATAACTACTGTACTTATATATATCATAACAAAGGGTGAGAAGTACATATGAAAGACATAATCATTATGGCAAACAGAATGCTGCCTTTAATTTGTTTAACGAAAAGTGTGAAGGAATATCTTGTGAGAATGAAATACAGTACGTCTGTACGTAGATATAACTCAATGAATAACTACAAATTTAGAAATAATAAAACAGGTGCCTGGAGTGTAAATAAACTCTACTAAGTATTCACTAATGTTGAACTACTGGAAGTAAGAGCGCTGACACCTACCGAACGCCGTACGTAAATTGGATAACATTATCAACGCATGCTGTTCTGTTTGGCATAGCAGTACTCTTTATTGCTGATGTGGTCTTGGATTTTGTGGCAACCCGATGCAGGATTCTGACTTCCTTACGTTTTAACTTACATGGAAAAAATTATTAATTCGCATTACTTAAGTAAACTCTTAGCTTACTGAATAATTTGGAATAAATAGAGTAAATCATATTTTTATGTATACCTAGGAGCCAAATATACAATTAAATTGTTACAGTCAATGTATTAAGTATAAGCAATCATAAGTTTCAGATAAGTGATAAGGTAACAGGTGCTCCTTGTATTTTACTTAACTCAAATGAACATTGTCCAAATATGAGCTTAAATATTCTGTGAAAAGAACAATAAAGATAATGTCTGTCAGCCACTGTAATAAATTGTGTGTGAAGCATGTATAAAAATTAACAGCATTATCACAATATCTTAAATGAAAACTGGGATATATGATAGGCCTGGCAGTTCATCATTCCTTCTTGTTTTTCAGTATGAGAGTAATTTCCATCATACTTGATAGAAATATATAGTTTGAAGGGTTTTAGAGGCCTGTAATATATTCCAGAATTGTATGCTACATTCACTACAAATATTAAGGTACAAAGCAAATTAAGACAATCATCTAATGCTTTACATTTTGTACAAACATTACTATGAGGGATAATTCATCTGGTTATATAAATGGAACGTTGCTTACTTATTATACCATTTAACTGGACTGTTTCAAAAGCAGGAATATCACTACCTAACAGGCTTTCTAAGTTTGCCATTATGGCTCATGTATCATATGAGGCCAGGCAAACTGACATACTCTGAATGAGTAGGAGAGGCAGATATATACAAAACAGTGTTCAACAACAGCACTACAACATAAAAGGACTTTCACAGGCACACTAAGGTACCATCTTCATGTGGGAGGTCGGTGCAATACTGTACTACAGTCAACTGAAACAAGCCACAACTAAGGACACTAGAAAGTTTCTGATACCAAATGCTCTACACAGAAAAATCCTTCACTGTATGGGACTTTAAGCTTTCATAAGAAACTGCCAAACATGACTGCATTCCTGTACAATCTGCAATCCAAAGTTCTGGCAAAAAACAATTTGAGGCTGTTTTACACTGCCCAACCCTAATCCCACATATTGTACAATATATCTACACTCTACTGTGCTTGTAATTTTCATACAATGACAATGAGTTAGCATAATGAGAAATATATATACCTTGTGAATATGTATTTTGGGAATGTTTAAAGCAAACATATATGTCTACTAGACAACAAGTTTTCAGGGTTTTCAATTTTGTCTAATGCATTTTTAGTGGAAATCTATTCTTAATATTGGAATCATAACCAAAAGCATCATCAATCATTTCTGCTTGTTTATCGGTACCATCAGTATATTTACACAACAGCACTATAGATACTGAATGTGATTCTTGACTGTCATTAGAGCCATAGTAATGTTCACATTTACATTTTCATCACACTGTTTCACAAACACAGAATATGACTGATGCAGTTCTAAAGCACTCTGATTCACTATAAAAAGTGAAGACTCACTTTCAGTGTCTAAGAACTGCTCCAGTGAGAATATTTCACTTCCACCAGGATTCAGTATAACATTAATTTATATTTGGCACAGTCTGCTGGCATTTTGTAATTTGTTTTTTTACCAAGGATGACAAATCACAACAACATAAATTTCTCTTCTTATCAAACTCGACCATAAGTGAGAGCAGGTGAATATGACTCGTCTCTACCGCAGCACCACCGCCATACATGAGGCCTTGAGCCATTTCCTGGAAATCATCATCTTCCACTTTTTTCTTCTTTTGCTGATGAAGTGCGGCACGCTAGAGTTGAATTCCGAGTTTCTTGAGACGTTTCCATGAGAGTTTAAGGGATATGTAGCATGTGTATTGATGTTATTATATAAAATTAATAAAATGTGCATAAAGTTATTACAGAATCAGGTTATAGTGAGAAAACTTTAAGAATCATGGACAGGTAACTATGTAATCAGACTGTTGAAGATGAATGTACCAAAGGGAGTACAGTATTTGAATATGTAAAAATACTGATAATTCCAGAGTAAGACTATGAAGATATAAAAAAATAAAGTGTCTTAATTATAGTGCTGGAAATAGTTTGAACTTGCTGAAAACTCTTCATGAATATTACAGATAAAAATAGGATTATTAAATGTCACTGAAGATAATTATTTGTGGGGAAGAATACAAGAAAGAATGCTAAAGCTGCAATGAAGTGTCGCCTCTTCAGGGGCACTCAAAGGCCACAAATACTTAAAGCCTTGTATAGATTGACAAAATCATGATGCGTTTGGATCCTCCAGAATGGAAAATCGAGCTGTAAAGGAAAAAAAATATCAGCATTAGAAAATACGAGTGTCTTGCAAATTAAAAATACTGTATAGTATACAGTACACCAATGTATTAATAACTTATAAAGCAACACTTTGTTTTATGGATAAACCGTAGACCCTTGATCAGCATGAACTAATACATATTAGTATGAATATGTTAGATATTAAGTCACTGCACATCCTCTCTTGTATACTCTATATATTTAAAACTTGCAATGTCACTCCTGACCTTCAACACTTCCTAGAAGGTTGTAACAGAACTCATGGGCACCACACCAGAAACAAATACCTATTTGATATTCCAAGAGTATGACTTAATCAAACTAGGAATGCTCTACAAATTAAGGGACCCAAAGTGTGGAATGGCCTTCCCAATCATGTCAAAGATTGTACCTCTCTCAACCAGTTTAAGATGAAAACTAAGTACAGTACTACCTAATTAACTCCATGTAACCTACCTTACTTCTAATGTCAACCCATGTCTTACTATTATTTAAAAGGTCACATGTAACACACCCAAGGGCAACAGCTTCAAGCTCAACAAACCACAATGTAGGACAGAAAACGGAAGATGCTTTTTCACCCATAGTGTTATAAACCCACGGAACCGCCTACCCATTGTAGCTGTAAATGCCAAGATATTACTGCAGTTCAAAATCCAGTTGGAAAAAAATTCTCAGGTAAAATGAGAGAGACCTTTGACAAGCTACCAGCTTCCTGACCCTGCTGTGGCCACTAAATAGATGGTCACCCTCAGGTAAATTCAAGTATAAATTATATTATGTATTATAGCATAATAAGCTACAAATGTCCTAATACCAATGTTACTTTAATGTGTCAATAGTGCTTGTGTACTTAAAACAATATTAGTATTTGATATCCATGTCTTAATATGATTTTTTGGTGTATGTAAATATATATATAACAAAAAATACTCTTTGAGTGCACCCAATATTAATGTATGCCAGTAATAATACCATGTATCTCACCCCTTGTATGTATAATTATCATCTCTATGTAAGAACCACTGTTTCTGTACAACATATGAATGTTATTTTTATTACAGTATTACTATTATTACCCTATTGTTATACAGGGAGCCGGTGGCTGAGCGGACAGAACACTGGAGGGGTGATCTTGTGGTCCCAGGTTCGATCCCGGGCGCCGGCGAGAAACAATGGCCAGAGTTTCTTTCACCCTGATGCACCTGTTACCTAGCAGTAAATAGGTACCTGGGAGTTAGTCAGCTGTCACGGGCAGCTTTCTGGGGGTGGAGGCCTGGTCGAGGACCGGGCCGCGGGGACACTAAGCCCCGAAATCATCTCAAGATAACCTCAAGATACACAGAAAATGGAATGATTATAAGCAACCTCTATCCAGCAACTATAATTATTAAAATCTAAACAACAAACAGAAAAATAATATTAAAACTGACTTGTTTGGCAGCCATCTCCTCATCTCTCCCGTCTCCAACGACAACATACACAGGTTTTCTTCCAAACCGTGAAGCAATTCTTTCAAAGCAACTCTCTTTACCTATTTAGGAATTAAAAACAAAACATACAATAATATCAATGCTGACATGACAATAATACGTGAATAATTATGAATTATACAAATATTATCTGCACTCAAAATATAAGTAGAATATTTGGATTTATATGTTTAACTAGATATAGTTTGATCACATGAGTGATTGAGAAACAGACTAGCTTGAGGTTGGTACATAGTACACAATATTGGCACAGGGTGCAATGAGGGTACAATGTGATACAATGCACACACACACACACGAGGATTCATAAGTTCATGAAAGTATTGAATACAGGCTGTTGCAATAAGTATAGGCAGCTGCAATGAGTACAAGTATAATTAGCACAAACTGCAGGAAGTGAAGGGGGAAGAGGAAGAAAAGAAGGAAAAGGAAGGAGATAGATCAAACAGGCTTGACTTGAAATAACTTGGTTTAAATATTGTTGCTTGGTAGCCTGCAGGCCTACATATCCACTACAACATAGTTGGTCAGGTACTTCTACTCATGTCGGTTTTTGGCTAGACATCGCTTTTTGATCCTTCGATGTCGGCTCTTCCTATCATTGTAAATGCATTTGCAAATGCAACAGAATTTGATGTTGCAGCATCAAGGCTCTCATCTGAGGGTTGTCGCCATTGAGGGGGTGTGACAAAACCTCCAGCCTTAGTGGATTGCAGTGACGATGCTGCTCTGCCACCTACAACACCCTGACCAGTATGTAAGTCGTCTATGAATGATTTGGTACAGCATATTAGCACTAGAGATTTCCTTATTTGGGATAAAGGTGCCCGCACTATTTGGTGCGACTCCCCCGGGTTTTCCTTACACGAGTCCATTCCACACACCGCCCTTCACCTCCCTCCTCCTGAGAGAGAGAGAGGGTAGTACGGAATGGTATGAAGCTCCCAAGAATGAAGCCATTTGCCCAGACCTGCCGTTCCTCTTGTACTGAGCAGGACTGCTGTCGCAATGACACGTTTTAACAGTGGGGTAAAACCTGTCTCATGACGGTCTAATCCCAGCTCATGTTCCCTATTGGTGGGTGAACAATCCCATGCTTGGTGAATTCTGCTTCACAATGATAGGAAGAGCCAACATCGAAGGATTAAAAAGTGACATCACTATGAACGCTTGGTTGCCTTGTTGGCTAGCTTTGAACTTACGATATTCATACTGTACAGTGTTCCTTGATTGTAACTATGGCACCTCTATTCATCTTTGCATCTATTCTATATTTCCTTCCATATCTTTCACTCCAATATGTTGTTACTTTACTGTGCAAATTTGGGACCTGGCCTACCAGTATAGACAGAACTCTATCAACATCAAAGGCCCAAGACTTTTCAACATGCTCCTGCTAGCTATGCAAACAGAGTGGTATACAGTTGCAACTAGTTCAGTGAGTAGGTGGTGGATTTCAAAACCATCATTAGTTTCAAAGCATCATATTTGGAAAATGGGACACCATGAGCATAGTTCTTATCCTGTAACAACACTTAGGTAATTACATCTAGGTAATTATACATAAGGGGCATAACTGGCCGGCCTCTCACGGTGTTCAGAACAGAAGTCATTAAATACTTTCAAAGGATACCTGATTGACCAGATTGTGATTCATAAATCATGCTGTGAGCAGCTGCTTCCAACAGTCTGGTTGACCAGACCACCAACCAGAAGGCCTGGTCAGAGACAGCAACCCGGGGCTGTTGATCCTCGAAATCACAGCAAGGTAAACTCTCTTATCTCCTTTCTAGAGAGAACATAGAGCTTTGAGATGGTCTCAATAGTTTAGGTGCTTTATTGTGTGATGCCTTCCATACATGTTCTCTGTATTCCCTCCACTTCATAAATTTCTCTTACTTTGAAAAGGGAAGTGAGTACTCTAGGTGGAAAAGCACAAGTGATACAAGAAGTAGGAATACTACAGTGGTATCCCTAGATTGGAAGGTTCTCATAATTCATCCTATCATTTTCCTGGCTGACACTATACTTGCTTTGTTACCCTCACTAAACATTTGGGCACCTGACAGCACTGTTCCCAGATCCTTTACATGATGTTTTCCTTCTATGAGTAGATCCAGTGTCTTGACTGGACTCTGTATTTTTTGTTTATAAATGATTGTGTCTGGTTTCAAATCAATACAGTTCAATGTATCCCTACTGAGGATACTTAATGATTATTTTGCCAAATAATGCATTTATGTGTGGAAAGGATTTGCTCAAACATTGTGTACTGATGGCAGACTCCGGGCAGGAGCCCATATAGTGCACACAATATAAGCAAAACATAAAAAAATAATATATAGCTCTCAGTCCCAATTGCTAAACATACCAACTTTAGTTGCAGAGTAGATATTTTCTATGGGGAAGACAGACCCCAGTCCATAGAGCAGGACCTTGGCAAGGGCAGGCACCAGCTGCGTAGTGGTTACCAGGACATTTACACAGTTGGGTCTGGAGGCGATAAGCTGCAAGCATTTCATGGATTCCGTCAACCAACTGTCAGTCAGCGTCTCGATATCTTGTCGGACTCGGTGCCATTTTTCTCTGTTCTCGGGATCCAGCAGGCCTTTGGAGAAATACTTTTTATTTATTTTGAATTCTTGAGATATTAACTTCCAAAGGAAAAATTGAAGACAATTAAACCTATATTCATATGAATATTGTATACTATGTACTGTACTGTACTATGATTTGTGTGTGCATGAACAGTTTATTGTACTGTATACTTTAATACGTGTATACGTGTATATTACACAAATAAAGTATATCTTGAATAATGTAAAAAAAAATGGGGGGCAAAAAATGGAGCGGACAAAATTAGCTAAAAAGTTACGTAAACATTAATAAGAAATAACATTCATTGCTATTTCGTAATCAACTAATTCACTTTCTTGAGCGTTTGACTATCATTTAATTAATAGCCATATCCCGAGTATAACACATAATAATTTCAACATTGCTATGAAACATGAGATATAACTAATGAAAAATAATTAAAACTAACAGAAAAATAAAAATCTTTACTTTACTTTAAAGCATGGTTCATGGGCACACAATACCTTTATTAACTATACCTATATTATTAACTCAATTAATCTGTAATGAGAAAGGTTAACTTCAGAATATCTTGAATATGTTTTGAGATTATAGACAATTACACTGTTAATGTAGAGTGAATCTTAAGTGATGAATACTATTACAGTATATTATGTACTTAATTATCCAGTAGCAAGCTCCTAGAGTTCTCTTAAGAGGTTATTTGAAAATCTTGCCAATGTCCTCAACTGCATGAATTTTTCATATAAGAGACATCAACTGGGCAATTAAATTACAATATGTGTACAGACAGTATATAAACCCCCTATCTGTCTTGATTATTTGATTAATATTTATCAATTCAATTGTGTACAGTATCCATTCTCACTTTAAAATGGAACATAGTAAACATTACAAATCAAAGGTTTCCCTAAATATGTACTGAACTGTATATATTTTTTTAATTCATTAATGATATTGCACTTACTTCCAGAATTATTCCTGCAGCTGTTAAATAACTCCTTGATTTTGCGATATCTGAACGCCAGCTTCCTCATCCAATCGACTCCTCCACGGACCCCAGTGCCTAGACACAGCGACGCGTTACTGTTGGCTGCACTGAACCCGTCAGTGGCAAAGTTGTAATTGCTGAAACAAAATTGAACAGTTGAATGACAATTGAAAAAGTAAAAGAATTTGGAGCATGAAGCTAAAAAATGGTAAATTATTGCAAAGAAAGAAATACTTAATAGTAATGTTTCTTTTTGTTTTATTATTACTGAACACTTAGTTAATCAACAATTATTGAGTCTGAAATAATAAATTAGTTTGCAAAGCAGCAAAGGTTGGACATTTACTTACTCATTAAATATGCAATTGGCTGAGTGATGGGAATGATTATTCACGGCAATTACAAATACATACATACAAACATTACTGCATCCTGAATATTCTTTCAATGTTTTGAATCTTGAAAATTGTATTTTCACTGGGGAGAAAATCCACTGGAGAATTTTATTTTCACTATGAGAAATGATTCCTTAACAGGCATGAAACAATTACAAAAACTAATGACATGAATTTTTCATGTCATCGGTGGCTGAGCGGACAGAACACTGGACGTATGATCCTGTGGTCTCGGGTTCGATCCTGGGCGCCGGCGAGAAACAATGGGCAGAGTTTCTTTCACCCTGATGCCCCTGTTACCTAGCAGTAAATAGGTACTTGGGAGTTAGTCAGCTGTCACGGGCTGCTTCCTGAGGGTGGAGGCCTGGTCGAGGACTGGGCCGCGGGGACACTAAACCCCGAAATCATCTCAAGATAACCTCAAGAAGATAGTAGTTTTATAGAGAATATGATGTCTAATTCTTGGATTAAACATAATATTTTTCATAAATTTTGCATCAATCCATTATTTATGAGAATTTAAGTATGTTCTTTATGTATGAATCTTAAAGATGTAAGTAATTTACAGTATGATTTGTAGTTCAACTTTTAAAGTATGATGTCCTTGGGGGCAAACTCTTACAGTATGATGTGCTGAGGAACAAACTCTTACAGTATGATGTGCTGAGGACAAACTCTTACAGTATGATGTGCTTGGAGGGACAAACTCTTACAGTATGATGTATTGGGGTAATCTCTTACAGTATGATGTATTGGGGGTAATCTCTTACAGTAAAATGTATTTGGGTGTAACTCGTATACAGTAATACGATGCGCTTAAAAGCTTAAAATATTACAGAGATGCTTTAATTCTCACCTTAAATCTTGGCCATTATCGTCAGATGAGACGTCGTCTATATGAACTTGGTCACACTCCTACAGGCGGAAGAAAAGTTGTTTTAAAAAGACAAAGTTTACAGCCTAAGGTAAAAGTTTAACCTTTTACAAACTTTGTCTTTGTAAAAGACAAAGTTTACAGCTTCAAATACTGAAGCAAATTAGATTTTGCAATATCAATAATGTGCGGAATTGCCTTTTAGAATACTCTTTTTTCATAAATGCTGAATTAACAAAGTAGTTAGTATTTAGGGATATTTAGGGATGATAGGCTCGTTTATCAATATGAATCTATAAAAATCTCTTAAAGGAACGAAACTTTGTAGAATGCAAATATAAATACTGTAGGCAGTTGGCTAGATACTGTAATTGTTAATCATTTACAAACAACTAGTGTAATTGTTCACCAAAATATATTATCATGTAGGGGAGTTTAGAAGCAAGTATTACAGTTCTTGTCAGCTGAAATTACCCCCTCACCCATCATTATATATAACCAATTTAACCCCTGAAAAAGGTAAAAAAAGTTACAGGTCGGTAGGGAGCCAGTCGGCCGAGCGGACAGCACACTGGGCTTGTGATCCTGTGGTCCCGGGTTCGATCCCGGGCGCCGGCGAGAAACAATGGGCAGAGTTTCTTTCACCCTATGCCCCTGTTACCTAGCAGTAAAATAGGTACCTGGGTGTTAGTCAGCTGACACGGGCTGCTTCCTGGGGGTGGAGGACGGGCCGCGGGGACACTAAAGCCCCGAAATCTTCTCAAGATAACCCCGCTCCTGTGCCAGGTAAGTCCACAATGGGCTTACCATAGCCCGTGCTACTTGGAATTTTTTGTTCCAAGTAGCGAATTTTAAACAACTGAAAAAGGTTAGCTTAATAGTGCTCACAAGCAGGTAGTAACTTACTTCTAAATCGTTGAAGAAGAAGTGCGTGTCTGCTAGGTCAAAGATCAGCTTCTCCATGTGGTAGCCAAGTTGAACGGCATTTGCTGTGTCCTGAAACAAGAACAATGTGAAAACAGTTGGCTTAAGCAAGTGATGTATTTCCTATGCTAAATACCAGCCTATGGGGGACATTATTATTAATTCATGTTAAATTGTAACTTATTTATAATCGATGTTCCCGCAAAAGTACAATATAGTATGCTTGCAATATCTTTGGCAGCATTATTTGGCGACCTGAAACATGTGGCAACATTAACTATGGAGACGTGAAACATGTGGCAACGCATCTATGAGGACATTACTACACTATGAGACCTGAAACATCAGCATAGAGACCCGAGTTTGGAGACGTCGGTAGTTTCTGAAAAGAATTACTGTGCCTGCTAAGTTCCCAGTTGGGACCAGTACCTTAACAAGGCACAAAGAGAAGAATTATCAGCTAGTTAAAAGTGCAGCATCACTCATTCATATACGCTCTTGCTTCTTAGAAGGCGGTCTGTTGTTGATACAAGGCCAGCATCTTAACTCCTGCCAGTGTTTTCCTCAATAACAGCTACCTCAAAATTGTAATCGTTATCAACCTAGTGCCACCATTGTTTTCACATGACACTGTTGCTCTTTCTCTCTCTTGGTGCCTCGGAGTCTTGTACCCTGATAGGGGCAAGGGGGAGGAGGGATGGCAGGTGGCTCCAGTCTGTCTCAGGGGGAGGGTTGGCAGGCGGACCACCACGGTGCCAACCTTTCATTTACCATATCTATACCCGGGAATGGGAGAATGGGAAGAGAAGCGGCAGAGGGAGATAATAGGGAGGGAGGGGAGAAAGGAAAGAGAAGCAGGATAGAGGGAGGATACTCTCCATAAGCTAGGATCTTCATTCGGGCTTATACGCATATTTGCACTAATCTCGGCTCCTAAACTCATCAGTGGACTGTATATCATCTCAGTTGGCTAAACTATGTGCCATAAATGATACAGAGGAGCTGTTGCCTTTTGTATTATTATTAACCTGATGGATGGTCGACTCTCTTTAATTTAACCCCGAGAACTCTGCACAAGAAGCCGATTCACCTCAGACAAGCCCAAATGCCAATGATATGACACGCATACAGGATGTGCTTTGCCTCATAACAAGTGTGGAACAACGGCAAGAGTTATGTACAGGTTCACGTCACCGACACGGGAGCATGGAGTAAATGAGCACGGTGGCAGAAACTTGACCACAAACCTGGAGCAAAGCCTAGCACATTGGTCTACTCCCCCCACCACCACCACCCACCCAGTCCAGCACATTGACTGCTCCACCACCACCACCACCAAGCCTAGCACATTGGTCTGCTCCCACCACCACCACCACCACCAAGCCCAGCACATTGGTCTCCTCCTACCACCACCACCACCAAGCCCAGCACATTGGTCTCCTCCTACCACCACCACCACCAAGCCTAGCACATTGGTCTCCTCCCACCACCACCAACACAAGCCTCGCCTCTAATCCCCTCCCAGAGTTTCTAATTAGCGCTAAGTGGGTGCCTGGCGCCGTCCTGCTGCCTACGTTTAACTGATATTGTTACTTGAACCAAACTCAGGTCTTCACTACTGTGCTTACGATTAATGAATTATAACACGGGTGCCAGTGAACTCTCAAGAACCACTCTTCCGTTACCTGAAGCGTTATGAACGGTAGGATCTTTAAATGCTACCTGAAATATATCATTCTTTGGAATGTTCTGCGGCTAAACTCACTCCATTGATCAATCACCTTAGCTCATAATAAATTTCAAGGTTCTGTAAGACCGGCCACTTTTGCCATGGGTGTTAAGAGGGTGTGGCGGCAGAGCCACACCCGTACTTGGCAGGGCCATACACGCGTAACTAGACTGTATCTCATCACTTGTTTACCCATATGTTCAGTCTTTATCACAGGCCCAAAGAAGGTGGCACTATGAATATCCTTTCTCCTAAGACTTGTTAACTAATTCTGCGAGTACAAATAAGGGAGGGGGGGGGGGGGGGGGAGACGGATGACCCACTACCACCTGGGTGACTCTCAATACCACTACCACCTGTAAAGTTGTTGATGCCAAATACCACAGCTGTTACAGTTCTCTACGATACCCGCAGTACAGATGTTCACGATAACAATACCTTCACCAGTAGATTTGTTTAAGATTCCATCACCAACAGTACAGTTGTCTACGATATCATCACTAGTACACATCTACGATACCAACACCATCACCAGCATAGTTGTCCAACACCATCACCAGCATAGTTGTCAACGCTAGCACCATTAGTACAGATGTCTGATACCAACACTACCACCAATAGTTAAGATACCACCACCAGTACATTTGTTTACGATACCACCACCAGTACCGTCGTCTGACATACCAACACCACAAGCACCAGACAGTTCTAAACACTATTCTCCCGCTGTACAAAGGCACTACGGGCTCACCATAGCCCGTGCTACTTGGAACTTTGTTCCAGGTAGCGAATCTCTAACAACAACAACAAACCGCTGTACAATTACACAAAAATACTATAGTCAGCCGTCAAATTATCTATCACCGTTCCATCCTCTTTCTCAGCCCTTCAGGCTGCGAAAAATCATGTTTGGGTACCAGATTTATCCTAGCTAATTCAGCACCATCTGCACTCGCTTAGCTGTGCTTGCGGGGGTTGGGCTTCGGCTCTTTGCTCCCGTCTTTCAACTGTCAATCAACTGGTGTACAGGTTCTTTAAGCCTATTGGGCTCTATCATATGTACATTTGAAACTGTATTTAAGTCAGCCTCCACCACATCACTGCCTAATGTATCCATTTATTAACTCCACTTGACACTGAAAAAGTTCTTTCTAATGTCTCTGTGGCTCACCCAGTTTCCACCTGTGTGTTGTTCGCGTATCACCCGTGTTAAATAATCCGTTTATCTACCCTGTCAATTCCCCCGAGAATTTTGTATGTGGTAACCATGTCTCCCCGAACTCTTGTGTCTTCGAGCGAAGTGAGGTGCAAAATATATGGGAACGGGTCGAGCTGTGTGGACAGGTGTGTCCGACCTGTCACACACCTGTCAACATAGCCATATCAAACACGTGGTCCATCGCTCACCCCAGAATATTCTACACCCCCGCTCCTGCGCCAGGTAAGCCCACTAACGGGCTCACCATAGCCCGTGCTACTTGCAACTTTTTGTTCCCAGTAGCTGAAGCTAAAACAACACTCTGCCCAAACATTCCTCGTCATCAACAGTTTCCTCACATATACAGGAGCATCATATAGGATTATAGGTAATAAAAGTCTATTCGCGTCATATCTACAGACACCATGTTATATATACTTCCAATATACTATACATATACTTCCCTGCTCGGAAAAATTATTGTCATTACTATAAACCCGCATAAATCTGGAGACTTTTTATAATTATCCCGCAGTAAATTAATTCCTCGTAGAATTAAACAAACTATCTAAAAATTCATTTGCCCATATTGCTAACCAATTTACGGTATGAGTGGCGCTGCCCAATAAACTCGCCCCTTGGGGCAAAATTAAACAACAAAATTGCTAATCAATTTTAACGTGAATATTACCTTTATCAGGTAATTATTTCTGCCCGAAACGCTGCGCGTACTAGTGGCTTTACAAGATTGTAATTACTATCCTATGTATCCTCACAATCCCAATGTACCTTCTTGTATATATATAAATAAAATGTATTGGAGGGGACCTACATTCCCTCCAATGCGTTATGTGTGATTTCCTCCGAGGCTATGGGTCCCCCTTCTTCCAGCCAGAGGTGGTACTCCCTTCCATATTTTATAAATAAAATAAATAATAAAATAAATCAGCTGTTTGTCACTATAAATATCGAACATAAGTGCTGACAATCATCACAAGCAGTGGAACGATTTCATCGAGACTTTTAGTAAGCAACAAACCACTTTGATCACACATTTAACAGCGCGTATTTTAATACTAACGTACCTTTCCCCTTGTCTTTCACTCGCTAGTCTATGCCCCTCAAGAGTGTCTTGGCTGCTCATTATAATTACCCCCCCTTCACTCCCCTCCCCCCTCTGCTATACTAACAAACACACACTCATAAAATAAACCAGTCGAGGCCCGGAGACACGACCAATATGTGTCCTCTGTGTTTAGCCTACAGCGTCCTGACAATGTTCCCCGCGCGCCAGGGGGACATTGTCGGGACTCTTGAGGTGTGTGAGGCGCCAGCCGGGTGTGTGAGGGGCCAGCCGGGTGTGTGAGGGGCCAGCCGGGTGTGTGAGGGGCCAGCCGGGTGTGTGAGGGGCCAGCCGGGTGTGTGAGGGGCCAGCCGGGTGTGTGAGAGACCAGGCTGGTGTGTGAGAGAGGCCAGCCAGGTGTGAGCTGGTGTGTAAACTAACTGTTCCAGATAAGTGTATATTTCCCTATATTAACGCGGCCTTTTGTTATAATTATTATTTTACAATTTGGTCAAATTGAGATTTTCTTTCATTTGCTCATCTGTGATGCATAATTAAATGTCTGATTGGTTTTTAATCACTTGTGTTCACATGGAGCTTATTGTAAATGTAAGTGAAGCCAAACCTGAACGTGAATGGAACTCACACTGAGCGTATATGGAGCTATTATTCATTTAAGTTCATTTAACTAGATAGCAATTGTTACGATAAAAACAAACCTTAATATGATTAAACACAAGTGATATAATATATTAATCATATATTGTATCGATTGATATCTTCTGATATTACCGAACTGTTGAAAAGATATCCACATTCTTGTGTTCTTCTGTACCAGCGTTTTGCTGTTGAGTACTAGTAAGTGTATGGTCTAATCAATAACGCAAATAAATCGACGGAATTACGGGTTATTCATGCCCCTGCCACCTCTTGGGTGGCTTAATTCTTCATCAATCATCACTGTGCAGATCTGGCAGGCACTCTTCATATATAAATTTAAAGTGCCTGTGAAAACTTACTGATGCTGGATTAAAGTGCCATTAAAAGAAACAACTCGTGGTAAAGACATTAAAAATGCGCTTGACAGAACCTTAAGAAATGCTCAAGGTTAAAATTTGTGTAACTAATGTATATGTAACAATATAAACCTAAGTGTAAATTATGTTCATGTCGTGCGCCTCTCAAACATCGGAGCTATATATCATTTTCGGCTCTTATATTTCTTTCGGCTCTAAGCAATCTGTCAATCCCTGCATAGAAGCTACAGCGACATCCCCGTCCTCATAATTGTACGTCACATTTTGACGTACACTCTACATAGGGCCAAAAATTGTCGTACTGGAAAATGGAAGGAGCTCGCGGAAGTGACGTACGTACCGTTTCTGTTTTGGGGATCCTCTGGTAGGTTAGGCTAAGGGCACTTTAGTACGACAGTGTTCTTGACGTTGGGGACACCTTAGGAGGACGGGCTGACCCCAGAGGCTTGAGGTGGTTTCAGGAAGTGGAGTAGAACTGTCGAAATAGGCAAGCTACAGTTGTCTTGCCAGGCCTAAGGTCTTGACCTCCACGGCCAGGTCTCTGTTGACGGAACCCGTCCTCTCGATAGTACGTCGCATTTTGACGTATAAATCCCCTAACTAAAAAAAAATGAGGGTAGAATAGCCTAAGCTACTATAACCCTCTGAGATGTATTTTATTGTCTCAATAAACGTACTTGAACGGCAAAAAACTGACGTACTAAAAATCATGGCGGCTCCCAAAATTGACGTGATGTCCCGTTTTCTGCTCGCGGGTTCCCGGTTAGGCTAGACTCGGGCAATTTAGTACCAGTGTCGCCAATATTCTCGAGAATATTTCTATAGTAACAAAACTATATAGTTACTATAGAGACATTCACGAGAGATGGAAGAAAGAAGGGCTTAAGCTAGTGGATACAAGCCTAGCATACAATAACAATATTAAGTTGCAAAAAGAAATAAGCAGTGGTGGGGGTTAAAATAATTTGGTGGATATTATTTTGTTTTTCTTCACTAGCAATGATTATTTATGTAGCCTCCCTGTGTTGTCCTGCTCGTGTTGGAGAAAAACATTCTCTTTATTTACATTGCTTTCTTTTCTGGTGTTATCTCTCTGTATGATTGTTCTTTAATGTGAGTTAGTTATGCTTTTGTTTTTATATATATTTGGTGTTTACTTTGGACGAGTAAAATGATTGGTATATTATGTTTTGTGCTTTCCTGCAGGTTTGTTTGTCATCAGAAGTTTGACTTTGCACCTCCTCCTGCTTCTCCTTCTCATCTTCCCTCTGCTTCTCGGATGAACAACCCAACGGGTTTTCTTCCTATTGGGTAGTGTTGTACATGCTGCCTTGGCGGTGTGTCCACTTACAGGACAAGTGGCGCTTCCCAATAACTCGCCCCTCGGGGCAAAATTAAAAAAAAA
>WNGS01042707.1:15014163-15030227 GCA_020271785.1 Procambarus virginalis
ATCTAACTCTTTCCTCTCTCTCTCTTACTCTTTCCTCACTTTCCCCTCAAGTGGAAAGAGAGAAAAGAGAGAGGGAGAGAGCATGAATTTGGACACATTGGTGTGTGCATTCCCTCTAATTGCTCTTACTGGGGTTGAGCTTGGCTCTTTTTGCCCACTTTTCAATAAAGTCAGCTTGTGTACAGGCTATTGGACTCTACAGTATCATATTTATACTGTATTTGAAATTGTATATGGAGTCTACATCCTCCATTCACTACTTAAAATGGGGTACTAAGAATGACTGAAAGAGCTGGACTTAATACAGTCAAGAAAGAGGAGCGAGACCAACATGATAAGAGACGTATAAAATACACACACAAATCACAATAGTGTGATATATCAAATAAACAAATCCACGAGGGCTGTGAAGAGGGTTCGAACCTACGTCTGGGATGATCCCAGACGTGCAATAGTTGACTGCGCCACGACATGCGATCATCCCGGACCAATAGTTGACTGCGCCACGACATGCGATCATCCCGGACACAATAGTGACTGCGCCACGACATGCGATCATCCCGGACATAGGTTTGAATCCTCATCACGGCCCTTGTGGATTTATTCATACATACAAAATACTGAGAGGGTGGGGGCCAGTTTTGGGGAAAAATGGAGGGGGGGGGGGATGTTTACTATAAATACCCATAGAACAAGAGGGCATGGATGGAAGCTTGCTAAAATGATGAGCAATAGAGATTTAGAAAATGCTTTCCCTTTTGCATAAAAGTAGTAGGAAAACTTAATGAACTAATAAGCACATTGTTAAGCTAACTCCATTCATAATTGCAAAAGTAGATGTGTCAGAAAAATAGGTCAGGAGTTATTGCATTAGACAACCAGAGACTGGAAAGTATGGCTCTAAGAGGTAAAGCTTAATCTTGCAGGCACAATCAGGCTAGTACACGCACACTATTCTTACATGCACACACGATTTTTTTTTAATAATTTACATAATCCACAATTTTTGACGACATCAATGTGAAATCTCTAAAGTACACATTAGGATGACAATCTTGCATGAACTGAAGAATATTTATTCAATGTTCCATAGTCCCAACTCTCTCCAACATTAATGTGTCTACAATTAATGCTCAACTTCCTAAAAAAATAAAAATGGTTGATTTGCATTCTAAATGTCAGTTTTTCACTTCAATGAAGTTTACATCATGCTAAAGACTGGTCACAAAGTTGGTACAGTATAAATTACGATTAACTCTGATGAATGTGGTAACATTAATTTCCCAAGCAACATCACTACCGACAGTTACTCTTTATCTGTAGGAGGAAGTACCTGATTAGGACCCATAGTCATGGAGACCTGTGCCAGCAACATTCAGACACCCCGGCTATTCCGACAATTCTGTTACCAAGTTTATGGAGAATATTTTCATGAAATGAATAACATAACAATTTTGCAAACTGAAATGATGACATATCTTGATTTACAGTATTGTGTTTAAGCTAATCAAATATTTTACACCACAATCAGGAGCTACTGTGTGGCAACCACGTGTAACTTCCGGAGATCAACGACCCCATGGTCCTGTCTCCAACCAGGCCTCCCAGTTGGTAGTCTGGTCAACCAGGCTGTTTAAAATGCATGTAGATTTCCCTGGAAGCTACATGCATTTTTAACACAGTAAACTTAATCTACTGCATCAGAAATAACAAAAGAGCAGTAAGCAAAAAAAATTGGCACAAGTTACAGTATTTTGAGTAATGGTTCAGTAAAGTAAATCACTAGGAGAAAGCCTGTTCAACTGTATAAGACATGGAAGGGATATGAGGAATAGGATCTGAAGATATGACAGGGAAAGAACAGTGTCGAACCAACTGAACCACCGGGTATCAAACAGTGGCCTGCATGAACCGAGGCTGACCAGTCCAAGTGGTTTGAGTAATGGTAGTGTTACCTGTATCAAAAGTCAGAGCCACCAAGCAAAGTTTGTTAGTGAAGGACACATGAAGGACTTGTCCTGCACAATTTCATCTTTACCCAGCTTCATAAAGTGATTTACAAAAGCTATGTTTCCTTGGTATTCAAACTTTAAGGCCAGAGATTCGGGACAACAAAAAGTACAGGAAGTGTTATGGGGCTAAAAACCTTTCGGCATTACTAAAATGAATCCTAGGCATAATTTACAAATGAAAAAATCTTGCAGCAAAACAACAGCATCAGGTAAACTTGAACCAAAACAAACAATAATTCTCAATTTGATTATATCAGACTCAAAAGATGCCACATTTGCAGTGATCCCCAGAGCCAACACAAGGTCAATAAACAAATATCACAGGTCAACCACTGAATATACACTGGACTGCACTGCACAACGACATTAAGCTTTAAAGTTCAACATACTGCATGATATTCAATCTTCAGGTTAGGGTGCTCATTCACACACCAAGGTTACCATGGAAAGATCAAAGGTAATGGATACGCAGAAACATGTCCGCTTTCTGGAACCTTAGTTTAAAAAGCATTAAGGAACAGGACCCCCCTTTAAGTGATCCATGAAAATCCAAGACCCAAATTAATGGCCAATGGAATCTAGCCAAACAATAGCTAGGAAATCAAGACTACAATTTAACAATAGTGGCAGTTTTTTTTAATGGACTATTACCTCGCAAAGACAAGTTATCTATTCACAGTGTATACATAGGGACAGTATATATGAGTAAACCCCATTCAAGGGAGTTCTTAGTGAAACTGCTATCAAGTTCCAAAACCAGGTTTATTTAGCATGGGTGGAGGGAGGTCATCCAATGCTTAGAATTATATTAAAGAAAGTAAAAAGAGAGAGAGAGGTAACAGAATTACACCAAAATCAGTGACTATCCCAAATGCACAAGCAAAGCACAGTATATCTGCAAGTCACAAAGCAAACATGAGTACCTGGTGCTATTGCAAGACGCCTTTAGAAATAAAATGCCAATAAACCACACACATAATGTGTACAATTTTGGTTTCCCAAAGATGATGATGAATGAACAAAAGACAAAAAAAAAAAAAGAGGAAAGATTTAAAATAACTTTATTCTGTAAATATAGAATCCATTGTGTTATGAGAAAAGTCTTTAAGATCTTGAAGAAACTTGATAATATGGACAGCAGGTAATGTCTTAATCTTCAATGTGGTATTGTAACCAAGAACAACAATGAAATTGAGTGTAAAATACTTGAACAAATTAGAAGTGAAACCAGTACTGTGTATATAAACACAATACACATCTAAAAAATAAAGACATGATGCCCACTTCTACAGAATTACCTTTTACTGAAGAACAAAAGATCTGAATGGATATAATCCCCACTGAACCCTAATTAAGGAACACTTAAAAATCCCGTTATCTGTGAATTTTATGTTACCAAAACCACAAATGCTCAGATTACCCACAAGGGCAGGTATGCTACTGCAAGTGCCTTTAGATTCATGATTCATTATCAGTTGCATCAGCAGAGATAACACACGCTACAGTCAAGTTATGACTGTAGCGTGTGTTATCTCTGTGGGAAGTGTGTGTTGGGGTGGAGGGAACTCCAATTCTGTAGTTAAATAAATAATGTACAGTAAATCAGCTCCAAATACACTAAAGGTCAAAATTTCTAAACACAGTATTGTACTAGCAACATTTGCAATTATGTGGCAATTGGTAAACTACAGTCATCTGTTGCTTGTATTATGGTGTAATCGCATGAAAAATAATTATAAAACTTTTAGTTACATCAGATTTCACGAATAAATTATTTACTATAATGCTAAATGATCTTTTCATCCACAAGTATAGTTCCTGTTGTTATGGTCTGGAAGCCTGTACGTTGGGTTATTGAGGTCCATGAAACTCGAACTACAGTACTGATCTTCCCAGGTTACAATCTACAACAGCTGTCTAACTCTAAAGTACCCATTTACTGCTAGGTGAAAAAAAAAGAGGCATCCGGTGAAAGGAAATGTCCCCAACCATTTTTTGCTCTACCTGGGAATTGAAACTAGGATTCCCCATTGTGAGTTGATGACATGTCAAATACAAAATTAGCATTACTGTAATTATAGCTTCCTGCAATTCACACGAGTTATTAACCACAATCCCTATTTCCCATTGACATGAGGTTGCAAGGCATCAGCACAGAAATTATAGGAAAAGGTTTGTGAGGATTATTAAAACTACTCAAAATGACACCCCTCTATTTGACATATATTCCATACTAAACAGCATCACACTGAACCACTGCCATCATACTACAACAAACCATTAACAAAAATATCACACTTTTTTTTCATCATGCTGGTAAAAAATATACTAATTATGCATCTTCCTGGAAGAACAGCAAAACAATGTAATGCATTGTACTGCAAAAAGAGTCAATACTGAATATGTATCAAACCATAACATTGTAAACCACTCATTCTTCATTCAATAATTTGTTATGTACATTCCAAAAATATGGGCCTATGGCTATGACTAGCAACGGACTCATTGATAAGTCCAACATCAGGGAATCCTTTCCCCAGACATGACTGAGAAAGAAGAAAACTCTTGAAGCTGGCCATGCATAATCTACACTACCTTCCATCTAACTAGATATAAAAACAAACAATATATAGTATTGTAGGTACTTACCATTGGTACTCTGCACTAAGCGTCATGGTGATGGCAGTAGCACTGCTGATTTTCTACTTCACCCCAAAATGATGTCAGACAGTTCAGCGTGATACCGAGTGCCAGTGTATGTGAGCGAAAACTACTAATGATGATGAGGATTTTCTTTTTTCTTGGTAATTATAGTAAATGCAAGTGTTCCTAATAATGTTGTTCTCAGAACTGTGTGGGTGTCACAGTCTGTTAAAAAGTTAAATTGTAACTTAAGACTCCAATAAAAAATGACAACTAAGTTATTCTTCAAGACAAAAAAAAAGCTTAAAAGAATGTAATTTTATAATCTATTTGAAATGAACTAAACAATAACTGTTCTCAACATATAAACAATAATAAAATAATAAAGAGAAAATCCCCAAAATTATGCACTTGTGAGAAAGTGTAATTATATGAGTGTGAGTGTGTTATGCTATTCCACTGTAAACTTTGTCTCCAGTTTCCAATTTACACTTCGCAGTTCCTCGATGCTGGAGGCAAACATGTTACCAAAAATGATGAACTGTGTTTCATTGATATCATATTTAAATGCTGTTCATGCAGTTGATGATATCTGTTAAATATTCATCTGTTCTGCCTTGCTTCTGCAGCTATTTGAAGCAAACCATCAAGAGATTTAAAACTCTTAAAAAGTAAACTATGGTACAGTATATATTTTCCGCTCTCACTGTGGTCAGAACTTAGTTCCTAGCTCGACAAATATATTTTGTTGCACTACCTGCTTTCCATTGCAGAGCCTGACACAAACAGTCATTCACCATTTTTGTCCAGAAAATCTTTCATTTAATATCCATCTGAAAGAGAGAAAGAGAAATTAAAATTGTTAATAATATTTATTAAGTCAATACAGCAATATACATTAGTTCCATACAAGAGCAACAGTTACCAGCTTCGTAAAGGCACAAACAAACTGCTCCAAGCAGAAAAAGAAGATAAATAAACCGTGAAATATGTTAACGTTTAAATAAACATAGTAAATGAACTAAGGTAATGGAATACAGTATCTCTGCTACTGGCTACCCATCACATTTGTAGAACCTTAATTATAAAACCAACCATCATTATTTAATTAATATGCACTCAATATTGTATTACATAATATGAAACCAAATGTTAACTGGATACGGTTGAATCATATGAGTATGATCAAGAAAGGCATCCCTGGGCCAGCATTTTGGGCACGTTTTTAATCCTAATTTTCCCCAGAATACGACCCACCGAATCGTTTAACAACCAGGTACCCATTCACAGCTGGGTGAACAGAGGCTACAGTTAAGGATTGGCACCATGTAAATCCTCCCTGGCCAGGATACGAACCCAGGCCAAAGCGCTGGCGAAATGCCACGCAAGAGTCTTACCCACTTTGCCACAGGGACTTACTGGGCACTGTGAACCCTAATGGTCTGGTATTAAGGTATTTGAGCCATTTTTTATATTAAGCCTGTACTGTATAATGAACTTAAAAAATGGTTTCTACAGAAAGATAATTTTTTCTTATTAGAAATTTAATATAAATAGAAAAGTCCTGTCCAGTCTAAGAAAATGAACATCTATGGAAAATAAACTTATGATTATGAGATTCTATGCAATGAAATCACTATTGCCCAATATCCAAGTTATGTATACTGTACCATATTTTTTACTAACAGATCAATTTTTGGGGGGAGGCATCATGGAGAAAAATAAAAGCATTTCTAATGGCAAAGATCAAAATAACAGGTAATTTTCCTACTAGAAATGCAATAAAAATATGAAACAAAAATATTTTTACCTACTTTTTTACACTTTGTTGAAATATTGTTTCAGAGACTGTCAGTGAAAGGTTTAATGTCTGATCACTTAGTATTTAATTTACTTATGTTCTATACAACAGAAATCTGAGCAAGTATGACAGACAGAAAGGTAAATTAGCCATACAACTTTTACATTCTATTAACAGCTTTTCAGTTGCACAAAACCCAGCAGTAGTTGCCGAGTACCTTTAACTTAAGAGCACTAGGCTAACGTTGGTACAGTTTCTACCTCAAACTCCTGCACCAACCATATTCATAAGTAAATGGGTAGGCAGGCAGGTATCATAGAATTCAAGCTTGATACTTAATGCTGAAATCAGGTGATCACTACCGAGAATTACCAGATCAAAGAACAGTTATTATTTTTTGAATTTATTAAGATGGCTTAATAAAAAGTTTCAATACCTATTTGTTTTATGTAGTGAATTGCAAGGCAAATATCAATATTGTAATTTTAGGAAGTTTGGAAGATTTTTACCAAGCTGTTCAAGTTTCTCTCGCTCCAATGAGAGCCTCACTACACATGTTAGAAATGTGTGCAAAATTCCTAGTCCGGTTGTAATTACATTCATGTTTTATAATAACTTGAGAATAACTGTGGAGCTGTGCCACTATCAGCCCCATCCTACCAGACTCCCCTACGCCCAAACAACAACAGTTTGGGTGTTTGGATGGCCTGTTGTACCATCTAGTCTCCTTGCTTTTTGCTTCTTAACTTCAGTTTGCTAACTGTATTGTGTTTTCTAATTTATTATGAGGATACCCACATTGTAACAATGTACTTTACTTACCTTGTATTTTACTTTTTACCTTGTTGGTAAAAAGTTGACTTGTAATATTGACATTTGTAATGAATGAAATCAATTGGTCTCCTTATATCTAACACCAATTTCAATTGCAACAATTACCATGAGTGTTGACTATACTCATCCAACACCAGCTCCTCGTGCAACTTTTTCTTTCTGATTTGACAAATCCATTATTACTTTAAAAGGCAAATAAGGCATCAATAACTAATTTTTTTGCAATGCAATGAAAAACAGTGATAATATTTTCTTTAGGAATACCATAAAATGCTTCCTCACTAATGCTATAAGTTGATAGCTTCCATTTACTTTATAATTTAGGACTGTCTTTGTAACATGTTGATAAAAGCTGACATAAAAACAAATTATTTTAATGGCTATCTAATTTACCTTTACCATACAAGATATTACATATGTACGGAAACTACATTCTAAGGCACATATGACAGTGTTAGAAGGAAACTACATTCAAAGGAATATATGACATTGTTAGATGCAACTAATGCACTCTTTAAAGCCAACAAACACGCTTGTTGCCACACATGCCTGCTACACACTCGACACACCTGCTGACTACCTGCGAGGCATAGAAAGCAAAAGCTCTCCACGAGAAATGTTACTCAGACTTTCACTTTCAGAGTCGAGTGAGCACAAAGACACTTGCCGCTCACTTTCCACTTCCCCACCACCACAGGCTACTGCCTCGCTGAAAACACCCACAGTTCCTCTTTAGCGCCATTATACACGCGCTCCCCTCTTGATAATCCAGCTAACAACATAATATAAAGGTGAGAGAACTCTCGTAAATTCACTCCCAAACCCCAAAATCCTCAGCCGTGAAAATCTACGGCGATGAAGAGGCTTCGTTTTAGCCAACTTAACACCTTCCCCCGACCCCACATCGCCTCGGCAGGACTACCAAACCACAGCCTGGTAATTAAAGGACATTCTAGCACATAGAACAGTGGTTCTTACCGCCGAGTTCCGTAATAACTTGGGAATAACTGCGGCCAGAGCCACTATCAGCCCGACCAGACTCCCACACCAAAACAACAACAGTGTGTGTTCGGATGGCCAGTCGCGCCCTCGACTCTCCTCGCCTCTTGCTTCTCAACTCCAGTTTGCTCATCTTTGTATTATATTTTCTAATTTATTATATTAAAGAGAATGCATTACCTACTGCAATGGGTGTATTTATTTTTATTACTGGTTCTCCAAATGTTTATGATTAGCAGTATTAAAAAGCATTCAAACGTGAATTTCCATTTTCTTTACATTTCTAATTGTACGCATCTGCAAAAACTAATGAGATAATTTCCATGGTATTTGTTGCAGAATATCCCCACTGTCAATTTAATAAGCAATAATATAAATGTTTTGTAGGATAGAGGAAAGTATTGCAGTGTTTCCGAATATGTTCTAAATATTTTTAAGAGAAAACGTACAACTCACTATAATCTGTAACTTCTCTAAATTTATACAGAACGTCTAGACCTCTAACTTTTACAATTTAAACAGTTTAGAATATTAAGACAAACAATCTCTGAGATTTTTAACTCAGAATTCAAAATAAGTTTCTCACGGCAATCCTTGTAAGCTATAATAAATAATAGAAAGCTTAAATTCATACAGCAATGCAATACAAATTTAAATGTTTTAATTAATCAGCTATATAGGCCATAAACAATGTTCACAGAGACATTTACACGGAGATGAATATCCCACTTCTTGAAGTATATATTCACTTCATCCACTTACTACTTCATCCTGGTAGTACAGTTGGTTTGTTCTTGAATCTCAATTGAGTTTTTTTTTAGTTTTAGTTCATTTATTATGCACCCCATACCCATCTTGTGGGCGGTAGTGGAAAGGGTTACAGAGGCACATAATGGGCTCAGGGACTGAACCCCACAATTCATTTAGTTAAGCAAGTTACAATCTTGATGAGCTAGTTACAAAATTCAATATAAGTCGTCACATCAACAATGGGTTCAAGATCGACCTCAAATACAGGTTCTAAATTAAGCAACTGACATATGTGGAGAGCTAGTGTCACAATTTATATGTTTGTCCTGCACACCCCCCCCCCATCCAGTGGGCAGCGGTGGATAGGTTACAATCACTCAGTTACTACCTACAGTTAGCAAACTGGGGATATTTGGCTAAAATTTCTGGTAGCAGATCATTTTGAATGAAATATTTACACATCGCTGGAACATTGGTTATAGAATTGTCTCTAAATTCACGTATCTTTTCGCACTCCATCACATAGTGACGGAGGGTGTGCGAATAATTTTGTTGACACAGTTTACATTTGGTCAGGTCTACATCGGCAGATAATGAGAATTCCCAGAGATACTTGTAACCGAGTCTAAGCCGAGCAGCAGTAACATCTAGAAGTCTGCTGATTTTATTGGATGATCCATAGATGTGTGGCTCCTCTTGCATGATAGTATGATGATAGATGGAATTACTGGTGTCAATTTCACTTTGCCTCAGATCTACAAGATCTTGTTGAAGTTCTCGGTGTACTGCTGCTCTCAGATTGCTCATTGACAATCCAAGGTTACACTCAACGGCTCCTTTAAAGGCAGATTCTTTGGCTAACTTATCAGCTCTATCATGCATTCGGAGGCCAACATGAGATGGAGACCACATGAAATGGACTCTGTTACCATCCTTAATAATTTTGTTGTATTTGTGTCTAGCTTCGGACACGAGCATGTTACAGTTGTGTCTTAAAGAGTTGAGAGCATTTAAGGATGATAAGGAGTCGCTTACAATTAATGTATCAAGTTTGGAGACTTGTACACATTTCAGTGCAAGGATCAAGGCAAATAGTTCAGTCTGAAGGGTAGAGGCCCAATTGTTTATACGGACTCCCCACTCAAAGTACAAGCCATCGCCCATTGTCAGAACAACTGCACTTCCAGCTGCACCCGTGGTGCGGTGTAGGGAACCATCAGTGTATATGATTTGAGAGAGAGAATGCTCTGTGGACAGAGCATCAATATGGCTTAAGGCGTTGAGCTTTGCCTCAAGACGAAGCTTGGACTTATCTCTAATTTGCTTCTTGGGTGGAAAGGGAGGGATTAAAACTGGAAAGGGTGTAACCTCCCACGGTGCAGGAAAGTGCCGTTGTTGTTTCTCTTGGTACAAATCATGAACCCCATACATTCTGAGTTGAGTTCCAGTTTTTGTTATCCATTTGGAACAATGCTGATCTTCAATAAAGTAAGTCTGGAGGGCTTCTGTGCAAGGATTAGGATGAGTTAGCCTAAGCATTTTTATACCATTTGACAGTTAATTTCAGTAACACGATCTCAATTGAGAATCCCGGGTTCATATCCTGGAATACGGGTGAGCAGGTTTCCTATATTCCAGTCACCCGAGCTCTAGGAGACTCGAACCGTGGGCCCCACGTGTGAGGCAGAAACTCTATGGAGTATGGACCGAGCTATTGAGTAGTCGTCACTCGTGGGGTCCACGATTCGAGTCTCCTAGAGCCCAGGTGAATGGAATATTTATTTCCACGGAAGTGTGGATGACAATTTTAGGTTATCTTACCTTACCTTGAGGTTACCTTGAGGTGCTTCCGGGGCTTAGCGTCCCCGCGGCCCGGTCGTCGACCAGGCCTCCTGGTTGCTGGACTGATCAACCAGGCTGTTGGACGCGGCTGCTCGCAGCCTGACGTATGAGTCACAGCCTGGTTGATCAGGTATCCTTTGGAGGTGCTTATCCAGTTCTCTCTTGAACACTGTGAGGGGTTTGCCAGTTATGCCCCTTATGTGTAGCGGGAGCGTGTTGAACAGTCTCGGGCCTCTGATGTTGATAAAGCTCTCTCTCAGAGTACCAGTTGCACCTCTGTTTTTCAACGGGGGTATTCGGCACATCCTGCCATGTCTTCTGGTCTCATGTGATGTTATTTCTGTGTGCAGGTTTGGGACCAGCCCCTCTAATATTTTCCATGTGTAAATTATTATGTATCTCTCCCGCCTGCGCTCAAGGGAGTACAGATTTAGGCTCTTTAGTCGGTCCCAATAGTTTAGATGTTTTACCGAGTGGATTTTATAGGTTTCCTATAATCTCATTCCCCTGTTCAGCTAACAGTATTCACCTAATTGCACTCACCTAATTGTGCTTGCGGGGGTTGAGCTCTGGCTCTTTGGTCCCGCCTCTCAACCGTTATTCAACAGGTGCACAGGTTCCTGAGCCTATTGGGCTCTATTATATCTACACTTGAAACTGTACCCAGGTACAGGTATATAGGTACCCAGGAGTTAGTCGGCTTGATGTAGGGTTGCATCCTGGGGCGGGGTCAGTAACTTGACCCTCGGGAAAGGGAGCTCGATATAAGCCTAACAAGTATGTTAGGGGGGGACCTCAACATGTATGTTAGGGAGACCTTTGACAAGCTTCCGGCTTCCTGTCCTCATCGAGACCATGTTAGTGGCCCTCTGGTAAATAATCACTGGCTACCTCTTCCCCGACACAATGAATTATTATTATTAAAATTATTGGTAGACTACAAAAATGCAAAATATAGCCCTCAGTTATATTTGGCTGTTCAATAACCACCAAAATTCTCAATATGTGGAAAGAATTAATTATGCGCAGTATTCAAGATGGAATATTTGAAATCAATCTTATGAGGCTTCTGCCTGATACTAAGAATAACGTTGTATCAGTTAAACTGTTAGAACACATGTGCAGTGGAACTAACGGTTCAAGATGGGTTCAAAGCACAAACACTTATTTCAAAATAATTGTAAATAATAATACTAATATTTATTTACACGGTACAATGGGTATGTGAACAACCCCGTCCTCTTACAAATAGCGCGCATACCAGCGACATTAAAGCTAAAAATTGTCGTAATAGAAAATGGAAACGGAAAGTTACGTACTGTCCCGTTTTCTGTTTTGGGTCCTCTGGCTTTGTTAGGTTAAGAAATGGACAATTTAAATTAACAGTTTTCATGACGTTTTGAAATCTTCGGAGAACGTGCTGCTCTCCTAACCTACCAGAGGGCCCAAAATTTGCTGCTTTGGGTTCATTTCATTTGAAAAATAAATTTATATTTTGGATTATAGCAATTTCTGGCCGTAGCGGATACGAGAGAAAAGCGAGTATGGGTTGTATGATAAACTAGCCGCCTCTGGCGTCGACAGTAACACAGTTGCCTACTTCTTGTAATATTTAATCGCTTTCCAAGCTGACTAAACACGAGATTATTATGTACAAGAGTATTATAACACATTTCAACTAATTATTCAAAAGAAGGTGCCAAGTCTGGAAAATTATTAGCACCGTCTGTGTCACAAAACAAAATCCTAGATATTATTCAAGATGTCAGTACGAGACCAAAAAGATACAGGCCAAATAATATATAAAGTATATTATCCAAGGATTTTACTGAACAGCACATTTCATAACCTAATTTTGGTTATAAAATGTGCCACGGGAGTAAGTAGCCCAACCTCTTTGACCGGAGAGTAGAGCGACGGTCTCCTTTCAAGCAGGTCAATCGGCGTTCAATCCCCGACCGTCCAAGTGATTGGGCACCACATTCTTTCCCTCCGTCCTATCCTAAATCCTTATCCTCATATCCCTTCCAAGTGCCATAGAATCGTAATGGCTTGGTGCTTTCTCCTGATAATTACCTAACCTTGCAAAGATAGAACGTGCTATTCAGTGTTGATCACACAGTCCGTCCTCTTGAGTTGTCACGTCACGAAACATGTACTAAATTGACTCAACCGAAGGATCCATGCATAGAAATCGTGGCTGTTTGTGAGTCGCTATGATTTATAGCACATTATATGGTGTCCGTTGGGGATTTTGACACGAAAATGCGATGTGTTATTCGAGAGGACAGGTTGATGGTTAATATGGAGCACCAGTTGGTGAAGCTACGTCATCCAGTGAGAGCTGAAGTGGACAAGATATATGTGAGGAGGCTAACCTATTGAAGGAGCAATATTCAACACCAATAAGGTTGTAATAAACCATATCTGCTGTTGCCAGAATATATTAAACCGATAATTTCCCTGACACAAATATGGCAATGGCTTGTATGGTGTCAGATTAAAAAAATAGTAAAACACATGAGGATTCTCTTTCATATTTATAAAACAAAATACATGTACATATATTCTCGCAACATTCTTGTAATTTTAATCTAAAATTACAAAACAGCTGATTCGGCTTACAAAGCAACTAGGAATTAATCTACCAAATGGAATACAGAGTTATATGAACACGTTCGCTAATGACACCAAACTACTAGATAAGAACCTTAAACGATTGTCATGCCATACAAGAAGACCTAATAAGTGTATGGAGTAACATTTGGCAGTGTGGAAGTTAATGTGAATAAATGACCCGTTATGGAATGGTAAAAAAGGAAAAAAATAGCCTGCACACAAAAAATTATGTGAAAAAAATTGAAAGAATTTGGATAAAAAAGGCATCTAGGGGGTGGTTCTGGATAGAAAACTGTCACTTGAAGACCACACAAAGAACATTGTGCGAGGAGCTTATGCTTATATAATACTTATACTTATATAATGTTCAGTTCCGCTAGCAGAGTGGTAGGTGAATGGAACAAGTGAGAAGGTGGTGGAGGCCGAAACAGCCTAGTTTCAAAGCGTCATATGACAGTTCTGGAAGACGGGACAATACGAGCGTAGCTCCAATCCTTTAACTACACTTAGGTAATTATACAAAGCCTTACGGACGCTACAGGCGAGACCCAGGTATACAGAGAAGCAATTTTCCAAACGCGAGACAAACTAACGAGGGAACAAAGATGGAAGCTGAACACATAACGAGAGGGGAAAAGTCAATGCATTTAATTAATATTAGCTCGAAAAGAGTTGACGTTCAAACCTACATGAATATCTAGGTGAGCGCACATACAGGGGTTCACAGAGATGTAGGGAAGGTAGGAGAGGAATTCTGAGTGATGGAGGGAAGGTGGGTGATTAGATGGAGGGAAAGCAGAAGAGGAGTGAAACTATCCAGTACGGAGAAAGTAAAGCCGTCCCACGGTCCTTCTCAAGTTATCTCGAAAACACTCATACACACATATGGGAAACCATGTGTGTGAATGCAATTCAGGATGCTCGCACATTCACACAGAGGAAATAATTGCAGTTATATTTTTGTCTGGCTCTATCTGTAAAACTATTTATACGTAACTTTTTATAATCTCTAATAAAGCAAAATAAGAACAAAATAAGGGGGTGGTAGGAAAAGGAACATTGACGGGCTGCCTCCTGGGGTTGTGTAACAAAAAGGAGGCCTGATCGAGGACCGGGCCGCGGGGACTCTAAGCCCCGAAATCATCTCAAGATAGGTGGTGTGTTGATGGCTGAGCGCCTTGTATTGTGATGGCCAACTTCTGGTTGATAACGAAGTCGGGCCAGGTGAGAAACCTTGTAAACATTGACCTTATACATAACAGCAAAGCCGACATCTCTCTAGATATAGTCTTCTCGCATAACTTTAAATAATTTTTCTAAATTTCAGATAAATGGTTCTGACGTAGATAAATACACTACACTCACACCCTGGAGTGTAGTGTATACTCAAGATAGGAGAAAACTTGTGCTTCATGTAAGATTTTGCAACTTCTTCTGTCGAGAAGGTATGAGATATGTCTTGAAGATAAACATTAGTTTGCTGTCTTACCTGATAGGTCAAGGTCATTAGAGTCGGACTTCATTCCTAGGATATGTCCTCACTTTAATAAGACTTTATCAAAATCCTCAGATTAGGCAAAATTGTAATTAATTTTGTCAATAAAGATGTTAATAATAAATCACCGAGCGCTAGATTTTGTCCACTCAGCCATATGCCTCACCCCCAGTGCAATATCATGCAGTCTAGTTATGATCATTGCTGATGATAACCGATGTAAACCAAAAACTGATGTACTAAAAATGGCAGCAGCTCGCGAAATTGACGTTATGTCCCGTTTTCTGTTTATGGCTCCGCTGGTTGATTAGGTTCGGGCAATTTAGTACAACAGTTTAGTGACGTTGGGAACGCTCGGGAGAACGGGCATTTTGACACTGTGCACCACTCAAGCTGTGGAGGCTGTTGTTCTGGATCAGGGACCTGCATTTTAGTAGCAAATGGTTCGTCAATAGGTTATCCTTTTCCTGATTTCTGGTTGAAACACTCCAATTATCTCAATTTAATGGGGAGATTGTGTCTTCGGATGAACATCCTTGCCGATCTTTAACCAGGTATCACCATCCTTTGGATTTAACTTTCTGATGCATCAACTCACTTTTTTTCTAACAAAAATTCTTTAGAATGTCCCTGATGGTATCATAATTTTCACCATCTAAGCAATCGATGTTGACGATAACTGCGTGTGTTAGCAACATGTCGTCGTCGTTTTCCCCCAAGAGCCACTGGAGGTCGCAGTCACACGCCAGCTGGGGGGACAGGAAGAGAAGTAGCAATTAGTAATGGTTTGTATTGTCAGAGTTTACTTGAGGAATTTTGTAATTTGGAGTCTTCTGCAGGATTTGAAAGTCGAAAGGGAGTGTTGAGGGAGAATTTAGAAGAAGTATTCAAGGGAAATGAATTCCTGGAGAAATCACATGCATAATTACTGGGATTCAAATGAGCCAACACAATTAGTTGACGCTGTTTGTTTTGGTCAGAAAATTGCAAGTGTTGTTATCCTAGGCTTCTTGGATCACACTAAGAGATGGATTCTATTACCAGTATCTTCAACTGTTCAGTCTCTACA
>WNGS01042707.1:15033762-15050560 GCA_020271785.1 Procambarus virginalis
GGCTAGTCCGCCATTCTTGGGGAATTTCACGCATCTGTGTTTCTAAGCTATCGACCAAAACGTCAAAATCTCGTCGTTCTAATTAGATTTAATAGCAACGTAATATAGGAGTTACTTTGGGTTACTAACTATTGGCCTCACTTGTTAGGCTGCTTGCCTAGCTTTAAACACTTCTTGTTAGGCAAAGAAAATGACAAAATTAACGCACTTCAAATCGTGAAAACCTATTCAATAGTGACAGTTGCTTTTGTATAGAGGGTCGAGGTGTGCTTGTGTATAGAGGGCCGAGGTGTGCTTGTGTATAGAGGGCCCGAGGTGTGCTTGTGTATAGAGGGCCGAGGTGTGCTTGTGTATAGAGGGCCGAGGTGTGCTTGTGTATATAGGGCCGAGGTGTGCTTGTGTATAGAGGGTCGAGGTGTGGTTGTGTATAGAGGTCGAGGTGTGCTTGTGTATAGAGCGTCAAGGTGTGCTTGTATATAAAGGGCCGAGGTGTGATGTTGTATGGAGGCCGAGGTGTGCTTGTATATAGAGGGCCGAGGTGTGCTTGTATATAGAGGGCCAAGGTGTGCTGGGTCGGCATTACCATCATTCTCTACTGTGTTAATCTTGCTCTAGTGCCATTGGAGGCTCCTCCCCCACGCACCTTTCCATTCCATTAATTCCCGCCGGCATGCATGGTGATGTTGTGAACGTGATGTTGTTTCTTGTCTCTCGCCGCCTCTCCTTCCCTCTCTACCAAAGTTTACCCTCCCAGACTTGGGTTATGTGTTGATGCGGAAGATTAATGGAGTTAATGCCTTTATCAGCACCCCCGTCTTCGCTTAGTATATATGGAGATGAGTGTGTATGGTGATTAAGTCATATTAACGAAGTTGCCAGCTCTGGCGTCCTCTCCCCCTCGCCTTATTAATTGTCAGTGTGTCAGTGTGTGCACATTGAACACGTATATATTGTGATGTGTGTTGGTTAATTACTGCTTCTCTCCCTCTCCCTACAGCCTCGAGGGCTGCATCCAGAGCGTGAGTGTAGGGGAAAAAAGCCTGAGCATTCGGGACGCCCAGATCACCCAGGGCATCAAGGCCGAGTGCCAGTGGGCGTACCCATGCCTCAGAACCCCTGTGTGGATGGCAGCCGCTGCCTGCAGGAAGGCACTGACGGGTTCAAGTGCGAGTGCGACCTGGCCCTCTGCGTGCGCCAGAACTTCACCACACACCACCGCCTACAAGGTCTTCACCAAAACTACGCTGCCCTTTGATCTCGAGGTACGCTGATGCCCTTCTCCCATTGTCTATGTCTTAACCTGTGTTCTGTGCCCCTAGTTTATAGCCATAACTTGAGTAGAATATTAATTATCATAAGCATTCAGAGTAAATATCCTGGAATAATATATTACTTATATTTACATCACACTGTCCACCGTCATTCTTATAATATTCCTTTTCTCCTGCCGGGAGTTAAACGGTTCCTTCATCATCTCACATTGTTGTCTGCAGGTGCTGAGTCTGACGCCCATGGAGGTGCAGGAGGGCGGCCAGGCGCTCGTCACCTCCGACCATCTTAACCTCGTCCTCGACTATGAGAAGGTGGGTGGTGTTAGTGGGTGAAGGTGGGTGGTGTTAGTGGGGTAGGTGGGGTGGTGTTAGTGGGTGAAGGTGGTGTGTTAGTGGGTGAAGGTTGGTGGTGTTTGGTGGGTGAAGGTGGGGTGGTGTTAGTGGGTGAAGGTGGGGGTGTTAGTGGGTGAAGGTGGGTGGTGTTAGTGGGTGAAGGTGGGTGGTGTTTCGTGGGTGACGGTTGATGGTGTTAGTGGGTGAAGGTGGGTGGTGTTCGTGGGTGAAAGGTGGGGTGTGTTAGTGGGTGAAGGTGGATGGTGTACTGGTGGTTAGTGGGTGAAGGTGGGTGGTAATAGTGGGGTGAAGGTGGGTGGTGTTAGTGGGTGAAGGTGGGTGGTGTACTGGTGTTAGTGGGTGAAGGTGGGTGGTGTACTTGTGTTAGTGGGTGAAGGGTGTGTGGTGTACTGGTGTTAGGGGGTGAAGGTGGGTGGTGTACTGGTGTTAGTGGGTGAAAGTGGGTGGTGTACTGGTGTTATGGGTGAAAGTGGGTGGTGTACTGGTGTTAGTGGGTGAAGTGGGTGGTGTACTGGTGTTAGTGGGTGAAAGTGGGTGGTGTACTGGTGTTAGTGGGTGAAAGTGGGTGGTGTACTGGTGTTAGTGGGTGAAGGTGGGTGGTGTACTGGTGTTAGTGGGTGAAAGTGGGTGGTGTACTGGTGTTGGTGGGTGAAGGTGGGTGGTGTACTGGTGTTAGTGGGTGAAAGTGGGTGGTGTACTGGTGTTAGTGGGTGAAGGTGGGTGGTGTACTGGTGTTAGTGGGTGAAAGTGGGTGGTGTACTGGTGTTAGTGGGTGAAGGTGGGTGGTGTACTGGTGTTAGTGGGTGAAGGTGGGTGGTGTACTGGTGTTAGTGGGTGAAAGTGGGTGGTGTACTGGTGTTAGTGGGTGAAAGTGGGTGGTGTACTGGTGTTAGTGGGTGAAGGTGGGTGGTATACTGGTGTTAGTGGGTGAAGGTGGGTGGTGTACTGGTGTTAGTGGGTGAAAGTGGGGTGGTGTACTGGTGTTGGTGGGTGGTATTAGTGGGTGAAGGTGGGTGGTGTGCTGGTGTTAGTGGGTGAAGATGGGTACTAAGCATTAGTAGTGGTGTCAGTGGGTGAGGGTGGGTACTAAGCATTAGTGGTGGTGTTAGTGGGTGAAGGTGGGTACTAAGCATTAGTGGTGGTGTCAGTAGGTGAAGGTGGGTACTAAGCATTAGTGGTGGTGTTAGTGGGTGAAGGTGGGTACTAAGCATTAGTGGTGGTGTCAGTGGGTGAAGGTGGGTACTAAGCATTAGTGGTGGTGTCAGTGGGTGAGGGTGGGTACTAAGCATTAGTAGTGGTGTCAGTGGGTGAGGGTGGGTACTAAGCATTAGTGGTGGTGTTAGTGGGTGAAGGTGGGTACTAAGCATTAGTGGTGGTGTCAGTAGGTGAAGGTGGGTACTAAGCATTAGTGGTGGTGTCAGTGGGTGAAGGTGGGTACTAAGCATTAGTGGTGGTGTCAGTAGGTGAAGGTGGGTACTAAGCATTAGTGGTGGTGTCAGTGGGTGAAGGTGGGTACTAAGCATTAGTGGTGGTGTCAGTGGGTGAAGGTGGGTACTAAGCATTAGTGGTGGTGTCAGTGGGTGAAGGTGGGTACTAAGCATTAGTGGCGGTGTCAATGGGTGAGGGTGGGTACTAAGCATTAGTGGTGGTGTCAGTGGGTGAAGGTGGGTACTAAGCATTAGTGGTGGTGTCAGTGGGTGAAGGTGGGTACTAAGCATTAGTGGTGGTGTCAGTGGGTGAAGGTGGGTACTAAGCATTAGTGGTGGTGTCAGTGGGTGAAGGTGGGTACTAAGCATTAGTGGTGGTGTCAGTGGGTGAAGGTGGGTACTAAGCTTTAGTGGTGGTATCAGTAGGTGAAGGTGGGTATCAGACTAAAACATATTCACAAGTTGCACTAACGTCACACGTAATTAAACAAATCGAAAGTGTGATCAGGAGTCAAATCACCAGTTTCGTGGAGACCAATGACCTCCACAACCCAGGTCAACATGAATTTAAAGCAGGAAGGTCATGCCTTTCGCAGTTGCTTAAACACTATGACAAAATATAGGAAGCATTTGAAGAACAACAATATGCAGATGTGGTGGACATCCACATTTTCAGAGGCATTTGATAAGTGTGACATGGATTGATAGCACATAAAATGAGATCAGTTGGAATAATACGTCAAGTGGGGCGATAGATATTCAGTTTCGTGTCTAACAGAATACAAAGAGTAAAAAGTCAATTAAATAAAATTAAATCCAAGCACGGTGAAAAGCACTGTACCTCAGCGCACAGTTTTTGCACCACTGCTTTTTCTCATTCTCACATCAGTTATAGACAAAAATGCAAATCACAGCTTTGTGTCATATTTTGCAAATGACACAAAAATCAGCATGAAAATTACTTGTGTAGAAGACACTGAAAAATTGCCATCTGATATTAATTAAGTTTCGATTGGGCAAGAGAAATAACATGATGTTTAACAGTGATAAATTTCAATTACTTAGGGAAAAATTAAGACCTTACACGAAATACAAATTAAAAGACACAATTAGGTCTGCCCATAGTAGGAAAGCAACATGTAAAGGATACAGGAATAATGACGTCTGACGACCTAACATTTAAGGAACATAAATATTCCAAGCAAATATTGCGTCAGCCAGAAAAATAACAGAATGGATTACCAGAACCTTCAAATCCAGGGATCTCATCACAACGGTTGTACTATACAGATCACTTGTACTGTCCCGTCTTGAGTACTGCTCAGTACTCACTTCCCCCTTCAGAGCAGGAGAGATTGCTGAAATAGAGGAAATACGGAGAACATACGTCATACATATACGCGATAAAGCACCTTAAATATTGGGATCGCCTTAAAAGCACTAAAATATACAATCTAGAAGGATATCAAGAAAGTCATGGAGGCATCGTGGAAAAGTTTCAAGGTCATCACTGAACTCTTTCACAAATATGGGCCACAAAGGAGAAAGAAAAGAAAAGACTAGGAACTAGATAGATGACACAGTAAAAATAGCTCTGATTACTAAGCAGAAAGGAATTATAGTCACATGGAATAAATAGCAGAAGAGTAGAATGACTAAAACAATGGTTAAAACAAAGAAACCATAGGGTCGTGCTAAACGGGAATGACTGACGGAAGAAATGTGATGAGTAGGGTATCACAGGGATCTATTTTGTAGCAAATCCTTTTTGTCATATACATCAATGCCATAGAGGAGGTGGCCTGGTCGAGGTCCAGGCCGCGGGGACGCTAAGCTCCGAAATCATCTCAAGATAACTGAAGATAACCTCAAGATAGATGAGAATATTACAAACCACAGCATCAAATTTGCAGATAACACTAAAATTTATGGTAAAGTGGGCACTGAAAATGATATTGAGGCCATAGAAAGGCCTGAATTCCAGAAATGGATTCCATAAATGGTCAGAAGACTGGCAAATGGTTTTTAATGTAGACAATTTCAAGATCTTGCATCCAGGTCACAACTACTAAACTAACAACATTACCTTGCAGCAGATTGAGCAAGAAAATGACACTGGAGTCAGAGTCCATCATTCACTGTATGATGCACAACAAATGGCAGTAGTAGAAATACAAACTAACAAAACAAATTACACTATATGAATATTCTCGCGAACCTTTGTGTTTAAGGAAAAGAAGGTAGAATACATTTTTATAAATCTCGGGTAGATTTAAATCACCAGTCTCGTACACTCATCAGTCTCATACACTCACCAGTCCAGTACACTCACCAGTCCTGTACACTCACCAGTCCAGTACACTCACCAGTCCTGTACACTCACGAGTCCAGTAAACTCACGAGTCCAGTAAACTCACGAGTCCAGTACACTCACCAGTCCTGTACACTCACCAGTTCAGTACACTCACCAGTCCAGTACACTCACCAGTCCTTTACACTCACCAGTCCTGTACACTCACCAGTCCTGTACACTCACCAGTCCTGTACACTCACCAGTCCTGTACACTCACCAGTCCTGTACACTCACCAGTCCAGTACATTCACCAGTCCAGTACACTCACCAGTCCTGTACACTCACCAATCCTGTACATTCACCAGTCCAGTCAACTCACCAGTCCAGTACACTAACCAGTCCAGTACACTAACCAGTCCAGTACACTCACCAGTCCTGTACACTCACCAGTCCAGTACACTCACCAGTCCAGTACACTCACCAGTCCAGTACACTCACCAGTCCAGTACACTCACCAGTCCTGTACACTCACCAGTCCAGTACACTCACCAGTCCTGTACACTCACCAGTCCTGTACACTCACCAGTCCTGTACACTCACCAGTTCAGTACACTCACCAGTCCTGTACACTCACCAGTCCTGTACACTCACCAGTCCTGTACACTCACCAGTCCTGTACACTCACCAGTTCAGTACACTCACCAGTCCTGTACACTCACCAGTTCAGTACACTCACCAGTCCTGTACACTCACCAGTCCTGTACACTCACCAGTCCTGTACACTCACCAGTCCAGTACACTCACCAGTCCAGTACATTCACCAGTCCAGTACACTCACCAGTCCTGTACAGTCACCAGTTCAGTACACTCACCAGTTCAGTACACTCACCAGTCCTGTACACTCACCAGTCCTGTACACTCACCAGTCCTGTACACTCACCAGTCCAGTACACTCACCAGTCCTGTACACTCACCAGTCCTGTACACTCACCAGTCCAGTACACTCACCAGTCCTGTACACTCACCAGTCCTGTACACTCACCAGTCCAGTACATTCACCAGTTCAGTACACTCACCAGTCCTGTACACTCACCAGTCCAGTACATTCACCGTCCAGTACACTCACCAGTCCTGTACACTCACCAGTCCTGTACACTCACCAGTCCTGTACACTCACCAGTCCTGTACACTCACCAGTCCAGTACACTCACCAGTCCAGTACACTCACCAGTCCAGTACACTCACCAGTCCAGTACACTCACGAGTCCAGTACACTCACCAGTCCAGTACACTCACCAGTCCTGTATACTCACCAGTCTAGTACACTCACCAGTCCTGTACACTCACCAGTCCTGTACACTCACCAGTCCTGTACACTCACCAGTCCTGTACACTCACCAGTCCAGTACACTCACCAGTCCTGTACACTCACCAGTCCAGTACACTCAGCAGTAGAGTACACTCACCAGTCCTGTACACTCACCAGTCAAGTACACTCAGCAGTCCAGTACACTCACCAGTCCAGTACACTCACCAGTCCTGTACACTCACCAGTCCAGTACACTCAGCAGTCCAGTACACTCACCAGTCCTGTACACTCACCAGTCCTGTATACTCACCAGTCTAGTACACTCACCAGTCCTGTACACTCACCAGTCCTGTACACTCACCAGTCCTGTACACTCACCAGTCCAGTACACTCACCAGTCCAGTACACTCACCAGTCCTGTACACTCACCAGTCCTGTACACTCACCAGTCCTGTACACTCACCAGTCCAGTACACTCACCAGTCCAGTACACTCACCAGTCCAGTACACTCACCAGTCCTGTACACTCACCAGTCCTGTACACTCACCAGTCCAGTACACTCACCAGTCCAGTACACTCACCAGTCCTGTACACTCACCAGTCCTGTATACTCACCAGTCCAGTACACTCACCAGTCCAGTACACTCACCAGTCCTGTATACTCACCAGTCCTGTATACTCACCAGTCCAGTACACTCACCAGTCCAGTACACTCACCAGTCCTGTATACTCACCAGTCCTGTATACTCACCAGTCCAGTACACTCACCAGTCCAGTACACTCACCAGTCCTGTACACTCACCAGTCCTGTATACTCACCAGTCCAGTACACTCACCAGTCCAGTACACTCACCAGTCCTGTATACTCACCAGTCTAGTACACTCACCAGTCCAGTACACTCACCAGTCCAGTACACTCACCAGTCCTGTATACTCACCAGTCTAGTACACTCACCAGTCCTGTACACTCACCAGTCCTGTACACTCACCAGTCCTGTACACTCACCAGTCCTGTACACTCACCAGTCCAGTACACTCACCAGTCCTGTACACTCACCAGTCCAGTACACTCACCAGTCCTGTACACTCACCAGTCCAGTTCACTCACCAGTCCAGTACACTCACCAGTCCAGTACACTCAGCAGTCCAGTACACTCACCAGTCCTGTACACTCACCAGTCCAGTACACTCAGCAGTCCAGTACACTCACCAGTCCAGTACACTCACCAGTCCTGTACACTCACCAGTCCAGTACACTCAGCAGTCCAGTACACTCACCAGTCCTGTACACTCACCAGTCCTGTACACTCACCAGTCCAGTTCACTCACCAGTCCAGTACACTCACCAGTCCAGTACACTCAGCAGTCCAGTACACTCACCAGTCCAGTACACTCACCAGTCCTGTACACTCACCAGTCCTGTACACTCAGCAGTCCAGTACACTCACCAGTCCAGTACACTCACCAGTCCTGTACACTCACCAGTCCTGTACACTCAGCAGTCCAGTACACTCACCAGTCCAGTACATTCACCAGTCCTGTACACTCACCAGTCCTGTACACTCAGCAGTCCAGTACACTCACCAGTCCAGTACACTCACCAGTCCAGTACACTCACCAGTCCTGTACACTCAGCAGTCCAGTACACTCACCAGTCCAGTACACTCACCAGTCTCCTGATCATGTGGAAGAGTGACACAACGCAAGATAAATATGATGGTTAATGGTCCAGTAACAAGTCCAATGAACTAAAGCTATTGCGCGAGATAATACAAGGTTAATGGTGCCTGCTGGTGCATCATGGTGCCTGCTGGTGCATCATGGTGCCTGCTCGTGCATCATGGTGCCTGCTGGTGCATCATGGTGCCTGCTCGTGCATCATGGTGCCTGCTGGTGCATCATGGTGCCTGCTGGTGCATCATGGTGCCTGCTGGTGCATCATGGTGCCTGCTGGTGCATCATGGTGCCTGCTGGTGCATCATGGTGCCTGCTCGTGCATCATGGTGCCTGCTCGTGCATCATGGTGCCTGCTGGTGCATCATGGTGCCTGCTCGTGCATCATGGTGCCTGCTCGTGCATCATGGTGCCTGCTGGTGCATCATGGTGCCTGCTGGTGCATCATGGTGCCTGCTCGTGCATCATGGTGCCTGCTCGTGCATCATGGTGCCTGCTGGTGCATCATGGTGCCTGCTGGTGCATCATGGTGCCTGCTCTTGCATCATGGTGCCTGCTCGTGCATCATGGTGCCTGCTGGTGCATCATGGTGCCTGCTCGTGCATCATGGTGCCTGCTCGTGCATCATGGTGCCTGCTCGTGCATCATGGTGCCTGCTCGTGCATCATGGTGCCTGCTCGTGCATCATGGTGCCTGCTCGTGCATCATGGTGCCTGCTGGTGCATCATGGTGCCTGCTCGTGCATCATGGTGCCTGCTCGTGCATCATGGTGCCTGCTCGTGCATCATGGTGCCTGCTCGTGCATCATGGTGCCTGCTCGTGCATCATGGTGCCTGCTCGTGCATCATGGTGCCTGCTCGTGCATCATGGTGCCTGCTGGTGCATCATGGTGCCTGCTCGTGCATCATGGTGCCTGCTCGTGCATCATGGTGCCTGCTGGTGCATCATGGTGCCTGCTGGTGCATCATGGTGCCTGCTCGTGCATCATGGTGCCTGCTCGTGCATCATGGTGCCTGCTCGTGCATCATGGTGCCTGCTCGTGCATCATGGTGCCTGCTCGTGCATCATGGTGCCTGCTCGTGCATCATGGTGCCTGCTCGTGCATCATGGTGCCTGCTGGTGCATCATGGTGCCTGCTCGTGCATCATGGTGCCTGCTCGTGCATCATGGTGCCTGCTCGTGCATCATGGTGCCTGCTCGTGCATCATGGTGCCTGCTCGTGCATCATGGTGCCTGCTGGTGCATCATGGTGCCTGCTGGTGCATCATGGTGCCTGCTCGTGCATCATGGTGCCTGCTCGTGCATCATGGTGCCTGCTCGTGCATCATGGGCCTGCTCGTGCATCATGGTGCCTGCTCGTGCATCATGGTGCCTGCTCGTGCATCATGGTGCCTGCTCGTGCATCATGGTGCCTGCTCGTGCATCATGGTGCCTGCTCGTGCATCATGGTGCCTGCTCGTGCATCATGGTGCCTGCTCGTGCATCATGGTGCCTGCTCGTGCATCATGGTGCCTGCTCGTGCATCATGGTGCCTGCTCGTGCATCATGGTGCCTGCTCGTGCATCATGGTGCCTGCTCGTGCATCATGGTGCCTGCTCGTGCATCATGGTGCCTGCTCGTGCATCATGGTGCCTGCTCGTGCATCATGGTGCCTGCTCGTGCATCATGGTGCCTGCTCGTGCATCATGGTGCCTGCTCGTGCATCATGGTGCCTGCTCGTGCATCATGGTGCCTGCTGGTGCATCATGATGCCTGCTGGTGCATCATGGTGCCTGCTGGTGCATCATGGTGCCTGCCCGTGCATCATGGTGCCTGCTCGTGCATCATGGTGCCTGCTCGTGCATCATGGTGCCTGCTCGTGCATCATGGTGCCTGCTCGTGCATCATGGTGCCTGCTCGTGCATCATGGTATCTGCTCGTGCATCATGGTGCCTGCTGGTGCATCATGGTGCCTGCTGGTGCATCATGGTGCCTGCTGGTGCATCATGGTGCCTGCTCGTGCATCATGGTGCCTGCTCGTGCATCATGGTGCCTGCTCGTGCATCATGGTGCCTGCTCGTGCATCATGGTGCCTGCTCGTGCATCATGGTGCCTGCTCGTGCATCATGGTGCCTGCTCGTGCATCATGGTGCCTGCTCGTGCATCATGGTGCCTGCTCGTGCATCATGGTGCCTGCTCGTGCATCATGGTGCCTGCTCGTGCATCATGTGCCTGCTCGTGCATCATGGTGCCTGCTCGTGCATCATGGTGCCTGCTCGTGCATCATGGTGCCTGCTCGTGCATCATAGTGCCTGCTCGTGCATCATGGTGCCTGCTCGTGCATCATGGTGCCTGCTCGTGCATCATGGTGCCTGCTCGTGCATCATGGTGCCTGCTCGTGCATCATGGTGCCTGCTGGTGCATCATGGTGCCTGCTCGTGCATCATGGTGCCTGCTCGTGCATCATGGTGCCTGCTCGTGCATCATGGTGCCTGCTCGTGCATCATGGTGCCTGCTCGTGCATCATGGTGCCTGCTCGTGCATCATGGTGCCTGCTCGTGCATGCATCATGCCTGCTCGTGCATCATGGTGCCTGCTCGTGCATCATGGTGCCTGCTCGTGCATCATGGTGCCTGCTCGTGCATCATGGTGCCTGCTCGTGCATCATGGTGCCTGCTCGTGCATCATGGTGCCTGCTCGTGCATCATGGTGCCTGCTCGTGCATCATGGTGCCTGCTCGTGCATCATGGTGCCTGCTCGTGCATCATGGTGCCTGCTCGTGCATCATGGTGCCTGCTCGTGCATCATGGTGCCTGCTCGTGCATCATGGTGCCTGCTCGTGCATCATGGTGCCTGCTCGTGCATCATGGTGCCTGCTCGTGCATCATGGTGCCTGCTCGTGCATCATGGTGCCTGCTCGTGCATCATGGTGCCTGCTCGTGCATCATGGTGCCTGCTCGTGCATCATGGTGCCTGCTCGTGCATCATGGTGCCTGCTCGTGCATCATGGTGCCTGCTCGTGCATCATGGTGCCTGCTCGTGCATCATGGTGCCTGCTCGTGCATCATGGTGCCTGCTCGTGCATCATGGTGCCTGCTCGTGCATCATGGTGCCTGCTCGTGCATCATGGTGCCTGCTCGTGCATCATGGTGCCTGCTCGTGCATCATGGTGCCTGCTCGTGCATCATGGTGCCTGCTCGTGCATCATGGTGCCTGCTCGTGCATCATGGTGCCTGCTCGTGCATCATGGTGCCTGCTCGTGCATCATGGTGCCTGCTCGTGCATCATGGTGCCTGCTCGTGCATCATGGTGCCTGCTCGTGCATCATGGTGCCTGCTCGTGCATCATGGTGCCTGCTCGTGCATCATGGTGCCTGCTCGTGCATCATGGTGCCTGCTCGTGCATCATGGTGCCTGCTCGTGCATCATGGTGCCTGCTCGTGCATCATGGTGCCTGCTCGTGCATCATGGTGCCTGCTCGTGCATCATGGTGCTGCTCGTGCATCATGGTGCCTGCTCGTGCATCATGGTGCCTGCTCGTGCATCATGGTGCCTGCTCGTGCATCATGGTGCCTGCTCGTGCATCATGGTGCCTGCTCGTGCATCATGGTGCCTGCTCGTGCATCATGGTGCCTGCTAGTGCATCATGGTGCCTGCTCGTGCATCATGGTGCCTGCTCGTGCATCATGGTGCCTGCTCGTGCATCATGGTGCCTGCTCGTGCATCATGGTGCCTGCTCGTGCATCATGTGCCTGCTCGTGCATCATGGTGCCTGCTCGTGCATCATGGTGCCTGCTCGTGCATCATGGTGCCTGCTCGTGCATCATGGTGCTGCTCGTGCATCATGGTCCTGCTCGTGCATCATGGTGCCTGCTCGTGCATCATGGTGCCTGCTCGTGCATCATGGTGCCTGCTCGTGCATCATGGTGCNCCAGCACACGCCATGCACGTCACCCCTGCCACGCCTCCCAGCACACGCCATGGACGTCACCCCTGCCACGCCTCCCAGCACACGCCATGCACGTCACCCCTGCCACGCTCCAACACACGCCATGCACGTCACCCCTGCCACGCCTCCCAACACACGCCATGCACGTCACCCCTGCCACGCCTCCCAGCACACGCCATGGACGTCACCCCGCCACGCCCTCCCAACACACGCCATGCACGTCACCCCTGCCACGCCTCCCAACACACGCATGCACGTCACCCATGCCACGCCTCCCAGCACACGCATGCACGTCACCCCCTGCCACGCCTCCCAACACACGCCATGGACGTCACCCATGCCACGCCTCCAGCACACGCCAAGCACGTCACCCCTGCCACGCCTCCAGCACACGCCATGCACGTCACCCCTGCCACGCCTCCCAGCACACAACATGCACGTCACCCTGCCACGCCTCCGAGTACACGCCAAGCACGTCACCCTGCCAGCCTCCCAGCACACGTCATGCACATCACCCTGCACGCCTCCCAGCACACACCATGCACGTCACCCCTGCCACGCCTCCAGCACACGCCAAGCACGTCAACCCTGCCACGCCTCCAGCACACACCATGCACGTCACCCCTGCCACGCCTACCAGCACACAAAACCATGCACGTCACCCCTGCCACGCCTCCCAGCACACGCCAAGCACGTCACCCTGCCACGCCGCCCAGCACACACCATGCACGTCACCCTGCCACGCCTCCCAGCACACACCATGCACGTCACCCCTGCCACGCCTCCCAGCACACGCCAAGCACGTCACCCTGCCACACCTCCCAGCGCCCAACCCCCCGCGCGCGCCATCACCATCCCCGTGTAAATGTGGACGGTATTGCAGGCGCGGGAACAAAGGATCTCCGCGAGAAAGACGACCCCGCGCCCTGGGAATACCTTTTTTGCGTGCGCGTTTTATTATTTGACTGGTCTTTGTTTGAGAGGGAAACGTAATGAGAACAGGCCCTGGAGTCTCTCCTGGTAATCCTCTCGAATAATCGATACAACGTTTTGTATATATACATTCCAGCAGACGTTCTTCCTGGAAGAAAAACTGCTAATAGCCAACTACTCGCAGATATTCAAGGTTCGGCAAGCATCTACCTGGTGCTGACCTACTAGGTCTCTACGCCCCACCTACTAGCCTTGTTGCACCTGCTGCATTATAATTGAGCTCTCCTGCCCATAAAATGGTGGATGGAGGTGACGTCCACAACATCTTTCAGAACATGACACCTGTTGACTACCCAAACAGGGTACGAACATTCCTTACATTTCTCCGACTAATATAGTGTGTGAACGGGGATGGGAGGGGGTTGTGTGTGGTTAAAGCTTAGGACAATGAAACGTGTATCAGTCCTTCAGTTATATATGTACTCGAGGCGAAAGCTCTCCTCACAGGAGACAAATTAGGCCAGAGGAGAGGACTCCCAAGCCTCACCCGTCTCTCCCAAAGCTACTTCCTCTCACTGACTCCTGCCTACTAGTTAGCATGGTAAATGTGTAACCACATCTGTGGTAGAAAATAATAACAATAAAACTACAACCTCTCTTGGACCACTGCCTCCCAAACCTCACCAGTATCTCCCCTATCTCGGACTTGTTGTTTGTTAACAGTCACTATACACGACTAGGTAAAGATCTTCACTATAAACTGCTTTACACTAATCAAACAATCCTCACTACGCTCCATAGGAGGTGGCCTTGACCCGGTCAGAGCGGGATCTAAAAAAGATCTGTAGCGTGTGATGGATACCAAGGATGCCATTATCTTGTTTTCATTCTACACCTGCTTGGGGAGATAATGGTGGTGGTGTTTGATGTCTTGCTTGACTCTTATAATCTTCTTGGACCTGGATCACAGACCTTGGCGCTGAGAATTCTACTCAAGCCAGGACTTGGGGGGTCAGGTTGGACTTATGATATAGCTTAAGTCCATACCTGGCCTATGGTACAGGAGTGGGGGGCACTCCTGTACCATAGTGTTTCATCTTTCCCATCCAGCTTGGTTTTGGTTTTAATTTCCTGCACTTTGAAAATACAGCACACGGTAGTAAACAGAAACGTTTACTATACGGTCTGTCAATCAAACGCTCTTACTCCCTATTAAGAAATAAACTAAAGCATGCCGAATCATTCAAGTCCTTTACACCAATAAAAACAAACACTTTGCGTCATAATGTAATGAAATGTGAAAAAATTTGTGAATTCAGAAAAAACACTATCAATGGTATTCAAGAAATATGTAAGCACTTCATTCATAAAGATGTATTACCAGAAATCTTAGTCAAGTATGCAAAGTTTGCTTGCTGTAGGTAATGCGTGAGCACGCCTGTAAACCTGCCGCCTGGCTGGATAGCTGTGAAGCAGGATTAGTAACTGTGTAACTGACTCACCGCAGATGCAGTGTGAGAGTGAGTGAGTATTCACCTAGTTGTGCTTGCAGGGGTTGAACTCTGCTCTTTCGGCCCGCCTCTCAACTGTCAATCAACTTTTATTAACTACTAACTCTCTTTCTTTTCTGTTTTCCACACACACACACACACACACACACACACACACACACACACACACACACACACACACACACACAAAGTATTTTTTTGTGCGTGACAACACACTCCATTTTTTCAGGAACCTGTACACCTGTTGATTGACGGTTAAGAGGCGGGACCAAAGAGCCAGAGCTCAACCCCCGCAAGCACAATTAGGTGAGTACAAGCAGCCCGTAACAGCTGTCTAACTCCCAGGTACCTATTTACTGCTAGGTAACAGGATCATCAGGGTAAAGAAACTCTGCCCATTTGTTTCCGCCACCGCCGAGGATCGAACCCGGACCATTAGGACTTCGAATCCAGAGTGCTGTCCACTCAGCTGTCAGGCCCCCCTCCCTGAGTAACAGGGGCATCAGGGTGAAAGAAACTATGCCCATTTGTTTCCACCATCGCCGGGTATCGATCCCCGGTCCCTAGGACTACAAATCTCGAGCACTGTCCACTCAGCTACCAGGCCCTGTGTGTGTGTGTGTGTGTGTGTCTGAAAAATTGTGTAACTAGCTTCACGCAAGTGTTATTTGTTACTTAAATGAACTATGTGGGGTTTAGTTCCTGAAGCCATTATGTGCCTCTGTACCCCTTGCCACCACTGCCCACGGGATGGGGTACGGGGCGCGTAACAGATGAACGATCCTAACGGCATTAAAAACCATCCAAGCTCTCCAAGAAATAATAGGAAGGCTTTGTGCTCCTTGAACCCTCATATAAGCCTATGTCTGAAGCAGGCCGGACCACAGTCTAACATGAAAACGTGAGAGGTTGGTGGAGGAAAGAGTCGACTCTAAATCCCAGCAAATCCAGCAGAGCCCAGCAGAGCAGGGTAGGGAGGGAGTGAGAGATGGAGGAGGGAAGAGAGAGAACTGTACCCTTTGGAGGTATTTATTACGCTCCTCCTGAACGTGGAGAGGTCGGCTAGTTTGTTACACACGCATATACTGACAGTGATTGCAGCGGGCTTCTAATCTTACTGGCATGCCCAACTACGCTACCCGCTTGTCGTCCACCAGGCCAACCGTACCCGTCTGTCAGTCATTCCCATCACTAAAATCAAAATAAAATATATTTAATAGTCCGAAGGGAGAATTTGCGGGTCAGCGTCACTCATCCTGTGAGTGAACACACCACCGTAACGACAGTATTGGGCAGCTTCACTCATCTTGTGAATGAACACACCGCCGTAGCAGCAAGGGCCATGACGTCAAACCAATGCTGGCACTCTATTAGCTCTTCCTTCTTGCATAAGACTAGTACCTCATCAACCACATAAACAGTCACGTATCCACCATAACAGACGCTCCCATTGGGTGGTGCTACAGTCAAATGAACACACGACCAGGCCGCCCCAACCACCAGGAAGAAGTGGGAAACGACGCCCCGTTGGATGTGAAACTAGTCCAGTACCGTGGCGAGTTCGCCTTCCAGCATAAATGACAGCGCGCGCTAGGAGGGCAACACCGCGCCCGTGAGACTCTGGCTTTCACTTACTTCACACTCGTCATATCTGTTGCCAGTCGGTGCTCCTGGTAATACATGTTATATACACACACACACACTCAAGTTTCACTCACCATCAGCGTCATCATACTTAAGATCATCATCATCTCAACTCGAGTGCTTCGAGGTAGTGAGGTTGGCAATAGCGGGGTTGCGACTTGGGAAGGTTCACTTTCTCCGACTTTCTCTTGTTTGTAGTGGTGAAACAATGAGGAAGAGGGGGGGAAGGGGGGTATTGTTGGTCCTCGGTGGTGGGACTTTCTGGTGACCTGATGCTGGCGACCAAGACCCAGTGTACCTGAGTCTACCAAATCATTTCTATAAGAGAGAAATCATCCAGAAATTATCCACAGCGGAGAATCGACCTACTGTTCTTACAGGTGTAGGGGGAAAGAGGATTAACATACAACAATTAACACATTTCCTGGGGAGCTCCTCCCACATTCCACCCTTC
>WNGS01042707.1:15067249-15079969 GCA_020271785.1 Procambarus virginalis
TGCAGTATACTTTCACGTGAATTAGGGTGAGGTGCGGGTAGCTAGATAGACAGTATAGTCTTGCAAGAAGTGCACAGAAACAACCAGGCAATAACGTGGATATGTTGGGCCTGCGGGCCGCTCCAATCATCAGCCTGTTAGGACCAGTTGTAACAATAGGCAGGCCGGGCTCGGGGTAAGTAGAAGATAACTCCAGAACCCTCTCCAGGATATGTTTCAGGTATTAGAGTCTTGTGGCAATTATTTACATCTGAAGTCTGGTGTGTGTAGCATTTACGAAGTTGGAGATCGAACAGGAGGTCGGCTATGGCAGTGTTCGAGCAACCCGTCCTCGTCAACAAATGCCAGCCCGTCCTCATTAACAAATGGTCAAAGCTACATTCCCACAGCACCCGCCAAACCCCCTGTTTATGAATGGAAAACCCGTTTACACTCGACTCGCAACTGATGGGACGTCCGAACACTTCCGGAACAGTGCTTCGCTGTACGAATTTGTTCGGAGACCACGAAACGCTGTAAATGTTCACCCAGTACTATAATACTAAATAATCGGCAACAGATAACCTAAACACCTAACAGTAACCAGGCCTTCTAATTTAGCACTAATATGCTAATATATAATAATAATAATTTATTATTAAGGATAAAGGTATGTTTATGGACATGTTTTGAATGAACAATGTTAAAACTGATGAATACGTCTTTGGGTCGACCGCTGGATGGAATGGACTTGGTCTGAGGGCGGTTGCTCTAAATACTTGTCAAACAGAACATAACCACCTAACTTAAACTAAGCTAGGCCAAGCTATTAAAAACGTTCCAGTATGTAATAACATTAACTTATATTTGGAAAATATAAATTTTTAACACGCAATACATTAAAATTGTTGACATTCATCTTCGGGATCGACCGCCGGTGGGAGGAGCCTAGCCCGAGGGCAGCTTGGTTTGAGAGAAATGTTCGAACGTCATCAATCTAGAGTCGTGTGCAAAGTGTTTTTCATTCACAAACACGGGGTCTGGTGGCTGGATTAATGAGCATTTGGCCTTTGTTTATCACGACGGGCCATGTTTTGAAGATGGTCTAGTGTGATTTCACTTCACCATCAACTGGCTCACACTACCCAACAGATCAAGCGAATGAACAAACTAATGAATGTTTGTTTGTGTTTGCCTGATGGAGCCTTGTTGAGCCGTCTTCAAGTGTTGCAACAAGATGCTCCGTGACCCATGTTGGATCACGCTGTGACCCATGGTGGGTGACGCTCAGTGACCCATGTTGGGTGACTCTCAGTGAGCCATGTTGGATCACGCTGTGACCCATGTGGGTGACGCTCAGTGACCCATGTTGGGTGACTCTCAGTGAGCCATGTTGGATCACGCTGTGACCCATGTTGGGTGACGCTCAGTGACCCATGTTGGGTGACTCTCAGTGACCCATGTTGGGTGACGCTCTGTGAGCCATATTGGGTCATCATTGTTCACACAAGGTGTGAGCTGCCATCCAGGGCGGATTACATCCATCCTGTAGCATCACAGAAGCGGGAGCCTTCGTCACACACGCAAGGTTCTTGGCCTCATAACTATACTCTACATTTGTTCTTATATTAAATATTATATATATATAGATATATATATATATATATATATATATATATATATATATATATATATATTATATATATATTATATATATATATATATATATATATATATATATATATATATACATGTGTGTGTGTGTGTATGGTTACCTAACCTTACCTTGAGTAAGGTAAGGTAACCATACACACACACACTTTTATATATATATATATATATATATATATATATATATATATATATATATATATATATATATATATAATATAATTTAATATAGGAACAAATGTAGAGTATAGTTATGAGGCCAAGAACCTTGCGTGTGTGACGAAGGCTCCCTTCGTCACACACACACAATGTGAATGAATTATATGAATATATTATATATATGAATTATATATATGAACATACAGCGTATGTATGTTCCAGAATAAAGACAAAAAAATCACTGGAGTTTTGCTCTAAAAACCCTCTCTCTACCCCCATCCCCCCATCCCGACTAAACCCCACGGGTTAGTCGGGATGGGACTAAGGCACTGACTGACCAAGGACTTGTTTCTGACTAAGGCAGAAACAAATGGGTCAAGTTTTTCACATGATGCCTCTGTTCACCTAGCAGTAAATACGTACCTGGGTGTGACACCTGGAAGCCTGGGAGTTAAGGCGCCTGACAGCTGAGTGGACAGCGCTTCGGATTCGTAGTCCTGAGGTTCCAGGTTCGATCCACGGTGGAGGCGGAAAGAAATGGGCAAAATGTTTGTTTCACCCTGATGCCCCTGTTACCTAGCAGTAAATATGTACCTGGGAGTTAGACAGCTGCTACGGTCTGCTTCCGGGGGGGGGTGTAACTAAAAGGATGCCTGGTCGAGGACCGGGCCGCGGGGACGCTCAGCCCCGAAATCATCTGAAGATAACCTGAAGATGCACAGCTGCTACGGGCTGCATCCTGGGAATGTGTGCATGGCAGAAATATATATATGTAGTCGATATAATACAAGAAGAATATGTCGGAAGTCAGTACATAAAGACAACCATTAGACAGCTCGGGGAGTAGAAGAACTCCAGAAACCCTGTCCAGGTACGCTCCAGGTAACCGACGGGGTTCTAGAGCTAACAGTTCGATCCTGCAGGCACAAACCATAAATACAAAGATGAAGGCACGCACGCGTGCAGTACTTTTGAAGTATAGACAAACCTCCGGCCCAGCCAGTTGACCCATCAACAAGAACATCAACACAATTAAACTGGGAGTTGCGGGAGTGGCTGCCGGCAGGAGGGAAGAGCTGGTGGGTGGGTAGCAGCAGCAGCTCCGTTGGTGTAAGTTGATAGCCAGAGAGGACGCGGCGAGGCACAGGCCAGGAGGGGAGAACCACACGTGCTGTCCCAACGCTGATTTAATCTCGCCCCGAGGGGGTGAGTTTATTGGTCGGTGTCACTCTCCCTCTGAGGGAACATGCCGCCATACTGACATCTACAACACTCTCCAATAGCAAGAACATTGGCAATACTGCAGAAGACCCATTGGCCCATACGAGGCACCTCCTCTTTATATCCAGCCAAACTCATTCATATACATGTCTAACCTACAGCTGAAACACTTCAGCGATTTTACGCCCATTATGTTACACGGTAATTTGTTCCATAAATCAACAAACCTGTTTCCAAACCCGCCGGCCAGTTGTTTATCCTGACACTTGTACCCAGATGAAGCCGAGAACCCGAGCAACAGTCTGGCCTGAGTAACATATCAATATACAGATACCTGGAGAGGATTCTGCGAGTTGTTCTACTCCTTGGTTCAAAACGTTGTCGTTCACAGCGGCCCGCAGGCCCACAATCTGAGAACATTGAATGAACATCGGCGGTTGTTCAATATCCTCCTAGCATGTATAAGAAATACTGCCGGAACAAAAGTGGAAGTATTAAAAAAAACTGGACGGTTTTGTGCAAAAAAATGCCGGACCAGCCGGCCTGTAGTGGAGGATATGTGGGTCTGCAGGTCGCTCCATGAAACAGCCTGTTGGACTAAGTCTGGTACAACAGGCTGTTGGACTTAGCCTGGTACAACAGGCTGTTGGACTTAGCCTGGTACAACAGGCTGTTGAACCAGGCAACAAGTCAGATGTGGCCCGGGCCGGACTTGGAGAGTAGAAGAACTCTGAGAACACCATCCAGGTACAATCGAGGTACATATACAACTCAACTGTGTTACTCCAATACTTTCTGCAAGAACGTGTCTAGATGTCTCTTGAACAAGATAATCACTCACCCAGCTCAGCCGTCTTGCGGGTGAATGATAACGCAGTTACATAACCCCACGCCCACAGCAACACTCGCTCCACCACCGCACGCCCACAGCAACAGTCGCCCCACCACCGCACGCCCACAGCAACAGTCGCCCCACCACCGCACGCCCACAGCAACAGTCGTCCCACCACCGCACGCCCACAGCAACAGTCGCTCCACCACCGCACGCCCACACACTGATCCCTCCACCTACTGTTTAGATAGACTTTACAGTGATATTTACCTCTACTATAACATTTATTGCGCCCTATACAAGCCTCTGCTGAGACATAAATATTGCAGCGTGGCTATACCACCACAACACCCCCCCCCTCCTCCTACACCGCCCCCGTGCACCCCCCTCCTACACCACCACCCAGTGTACGCCCCGCTCCCTACACCACCACCCAGTGTACGCCCCGCTCCCTACACCACCACCCAGTGTACGCCCCGCTCCTTACACCACCACCCAGTGTACGCCCCGCTCCCTACACCACCACCCAGTGTACGCCCCGCTCCCTACACCACCACCCAGTGTACGCCCCGCTCCCTACACCACCACCCAGTGTACGCCCCGCTCCCTACACCACCACCCAGTGTACGCCCCGCTCCCTACACCACCACCCAGTGTACGCCCCTCCTACACCACCCGTGACCACCTAAACACTACCATCCGCAAATGCTAGAATTGTTCCCACCAAGAAAGCAAACTGAGAACAATTGTATGATGATGTCCGGCTGCAACCCATCCTCCGAATTGACAGTACGATTTAATACTAAGTGTAATAAGTACACTTTCTTACCGTCATAAACAGTTCATAATTACACTTATGGGGCTGTTACATTTACCCAACACCCTCCCCCGATTTAATTCTTCTCGTTTTCTGTTAAGACACTAAGAATTTTAAGATGAAGTTTTCAATTTCAATTTGCAATACACAAGTTTTAAATACAGGAATTTCATTTTCAGGTTTATTAAACAATATAGATTTTACACAAAATTTAAAATATCCTGAGTTTCTTTACAATTTATTGATATATTTTAGTTTTGTTTTATTAGTTTTATAAAACTGTAATATCAATATAGCTATAGGTTAAGTACTAATTGTAATTAAGAAGCAATAAAATTTTTATCTTCAAAAACTAAGACGGTTAGGTGAGGTTGTGGTTTTCTATTCAGTTTTTCAGGTAAACTCAAATATTCACAATATATTTGACAGTACGATTTAATACTAAGTGAAAATAAGTACAATTCCTAACTGCTCTGAATAGTACATAATTGTACTTATTTGTTCTTACATTTACCACCCCATTTTTGGAGGAGGGGCTGCCTCCTAAGAACTCTAGACGAAGTGTAAACCTCGCGTAAAGGCCTAGCACGCGTCACGACTAGATGCATATAAGCATGTCAAAATATAAACCCAACCTGGAGTATACCTGCAGAAGATTTCGGGAGTTGTTCTACTGACCCCGGCCTGAGGGGGGGCCAGGCTCGACATGCATCAGCTTGGAATTGTTGAAATGACAAAAAATGTTTGGCTACCAACCTGTTGCAACGACGCGTGCCGCAATTTTGTTTATATCAACTACTACTATTATTATTATTATTATTATTATTATTATTATTATTATTATTATTATTATTGACAACATTTACTGAAGCTCGACGCGACCCGAGCCTACTATCAACCTATTGCCATGCGCGCGCATTACTGCTGAACAGTACTACCATTGTCCCTCCACCACGACTGATTATAGAAGCACAGTTACCAAGTAACGTTATAGAAGCACAGTTACCAAGTAACGTTATAGAAGCACAGTTACCAAGTAACATAGAAGCACAGTTACCCAGTAACATTATAGAAGCACAGTTACCAAGTAACATAGAAGCACAGTTACCCAGTAACGTTATAGAAGCACAGTTACAAGTAACGTTATAGAAGCACAGTTACCAAGTAACATTATAGAAGCACAGTTACCAAGTAACATTATAGAAGCACAGTTACCAAGTAACATTATAGAAGCACAGTTACCAAGTAACATTATAGAAGCACAGTTACCAAGTAACATTATAGAAGCACAGTTACCAAGTAACATTATAGAAGCCCAGTTACCAAGTAACATAGAAGCACAGTTATCAAGTAACATTATAGAGGGAAAGTTACCCAGTAAAATTATAGAAACACAGAGTTACCAAGTAACATTAGTGTTATTTTCTTACTTCCAGTAAACTTATGGAAAGGTTTCAAGAATTACTTGGAGGGGTCCCTTTAGTACAGTTGGAGTCGTTCTCGACTCACACTCGAAAGGAATTCCGGGTTCGATTCCCGGGCGGGAGAGAAATTGTTGGGCAGGTTTCCTATCAACTAATGCACCTGTTCACCTAGCAGTAAAAGTACTTAGGAGTTAGCTAGTTGTGGGGATACATTCTATGGAGCGCCAGCAGGCCGTCCTCGAGGAGGGAGGGGGACCTCAATATCTTATAATAATTCATTGTATATATATATAAACTGGCTGCCTGTCCCCCCGACACAATGAATTATTATAAGATGTTTGGTGAGTGGAGCTGACATATTGACTGCTCCAGCCATCCCCACGGCGCCTGACATACTGACATAATGACATCACAGACAAGCCTACAGCTTACGAGGTCAAAGGTCACGGTCTATACAGGTCAAAAACCAGCTGAAGGTCGTACCGTAGTCAGCATTAAGGTGACGTCAGTGAGGGTCAAAGGTCGGCTAAAATACCGTAAACAAGCTCAAAGTTAATGAATGTCAAAGGTCAGCTGAAGATCGTACCGTAGCAAAGCTGAAGGTTAATGAAGGTCAATCGTCAGCTGAAGGTCACATCGCACTCAAGCTGAAGGTCACAGTTAATGAAGGTCAGTTAATGGAGGTCAAAGGCCACGTGAAGGTCATACCGTAGTCAAGCTGAAGGTCACAGTTAATGAAGGTCAAAGGCCAGGTGAAGGTCATGGCCAAAATTTCGGCAACCGACGAGTGTGGGAATTTCACTTTTCTGGAATAAAAACAAAAGATTCAACATGTACAAACTGCGCAATAAAGTCGCCATTTATTATCTTTATCATCATCATCATTATAAAGCGAAAGCCATGTGTAAGAGACGGAGACACAGGAGAGCGGTCACAACAAGTACTGAGGGGAGGAATAGACAAGGAGGACAAGCACTATAGCCTCTGGTGGGAGACAGTAGAACTAGATGGCGCGCAAGTGCAAGCTGGAAACGCAAATGAGCCGCAGGTCTGTAAGGTGGTACCCGCACCCTGAACTGGTGGTCAACAAGTGGAATGCGCTGAAAGAAGTTGTGGAAGCCACCTCTGTCCTGCTTGATACCTGCTTGATGGGGTTCTGGGAGTTCTTCTACTCCCCAAGCCCGGCCCGAGGCCAGGCTCGACTTATTAAGAGTTTGGTCCACCAGGCTGTTGCTTGGAGGGGCCCGCAGGCCCGCAGGTCCTCAACTGGAAGGCGAGTTTCGACAAAGTATTTGAACGTCAGAATAGTTAAATTACAACGCAACAGGTAGAAGGCTAGTTAATAAACGGGGCATAGTCACTGAGAGGTATGACACATCACCCGTTCCTGGCCCCAGGGACCGGAGATGAGGGAATAGGAAGGGAAGGGAAGGGAAGGGGAAGGGAGGGAGAAGGGGGGAATGGGGCGGTACAGTTTGGTGGAGAGGTGTAGGGGCGAGGTGTAGGGAAGGGGTGAGGTATGGGGGTCACCCGCCCACCAGACCTCAAACCAAGCCTTAAGGCGCCGACGCTCCCTCTACCCTTCTACCAATGTGCACTGGAAGAAGTAGTTCTGGAAGCCACCACCATCCACAAATTTAAGCACCGAATCGACAAAGTAGAATTCGAACGTCATAATAGTTAAATTATAAGGCAAGGGTTTAGCAGGCGGTAACAAAGAGCTAGAGCTCACTTCTCGGTTGACACGGGTAAGTAAGTGCTGACAGTCGGACATTCTCACGTGTACACGCCCGGCCTAATACCAGTATTTCAACGTTACTAATTTCCTTCCCTGCCCTCCTCCTCCCTTCCCACCGACCCTCCCCCACCGGCCACTGTGTTGTGTGGCCTGCTATCACGTCTCCGTCCCCCCTCAAACTATCCCCCTTCCACTATCACATTTCCCTTTCCGCATCCCACATCCTCTCTTACATTCACTCCAAACCCCCCACCCCCCCCCTAACACTCTACCTCTACCTCACGCCCCACCCCTCACTCACCAGCCTCAGGCTCACCCACCAGCTCACCCACCAGCTCACCCGCCACTCCTACTGTAATCAGACTGGGTGTAGAAGATGCAAGTATCCGGGCACTTCCCCCCCCCCCAGGTGCTACAGTCACACAGACTTGAGAGCATTCTCCGCATAATATCCATCCCGTTAAGGACAACAGAAGCTGACCATAAAAATAGAATCTATTGAGATAAATTATATAATTCGCTTTCTCGGAAATGAAACCTCCCTCCCACCCCTCTCCTTCCCCAGTCCACACTCACCTAATTGTGCTTGCGGGGATTGAGCTTCGGCCGAATCTCAACCACCCCGGATCAGCACAGCTAGGTGAGTACACGCATACACACACACACACACAGGTGAGTAGGTACTCAACTAGGTGAGTACTAGGTGAGTACACACTGTTGCAAACATTCAACAGTGTGACGATCAGATGGTCAAATGAGATGCCTGGTTAACCTGTCCCTCTCCCTTCCCTCTCCCACCATCATGTCCACGGGTGTCCTGTCCCTCTCCCACCATCATGTCCACGGGTGTCCTGTCCCTCTCCCTTCCCTCTCCCACCATCATGTCCACGGGTGTCCTGTCCCTCTCCCACCATCATGTCCACGGGTGTCCTGTCCCTCTCCCTTCCCTCTCCACCATCATGTCCACGGGTGTCCTGTCCCTCTCCCACCATCATGTCCACGGGTGTCCTGTCCCTCTCCTTCCCTCTCCCACCATCATGTCCACGGGTGTCCTGTCCCTCTCCCTTCAGCCTGCCCTGAAGCTTCCCTCCCTGCATAACTTTCCCATCTTTTCCATTTGCCCTCTTCCTTCCCACCCTTCCCTTCATTTCTATCTGCATGAAGGGCGCTAATCCAGGCCAGGGTCTGTGTTCCGCTCTCACTCTACACCATGGTAGTGGTGGTGGTCGTGACAGCCATGGTAGTGGTGGTGGTCGTGACAGCCATGGTAGTGGTGGTGGTCGTGACAGCCATGGTAGTGGTGGTGGTCGTGACAGCCATGGTAGTGGTGGTGGTCGTGTCAGCCATGGTAGTGGTGGTGGTCGTGACGACCCATGGTAGTGGTGGTGGTCGTGACAGCCATGGTAGTGGTGGTGGTCGTGACAGCCATGGTAGTGGTGGTGGTCGTGACAGCCATGGTAGTGGTGGTGGTCGTGACAGTCATGGTAGTGAGTGGTGGTCGTGACAGCCATGGTAGTGGTGGTGGTCGTGACGACCATGGTAGTGGTGGTCGTGACGACCCATGGTAGTGGTGGTGGTCGTGACAGCCATGGTAGTGGTGGTGGTCGTGACAGCCATGGTAGTGGTGGTGGTCGTGACAACCATGGTAGTGGTGGTGGTCGTGACAGCCATGGTAGTGGTGGTGGTCGTGACAGCCATGGTAGTGGTGGTGGTCGTGACAGCCATGGTAGTAGTGGTGGTTATGGTAACAGTGGTTTATTCTACTTTACCCCTGGTGCTGGTTCCAGGGATCAATCTTCCCACGGCCCTGTTCTGACCAGGCCTCCTGGTGAATGGTATGATGTCCATGGTAGTGATGGGACTGGGAATGATGGCCACAGCGGTGGTAGAAATAACTATAAAACACTAACATTAATGTATTGTTTTTCCATGCAAGGTAAGTCGCCTCATAATGTGTACCGCTTAAGGAATGTTTCTGAATTCAATATATGTGATTCNCCAATATCTACCCAGGTACCTCCTTACTTGTGTAAAGGAGGAAATGTACATGTTTCTCTCAGAATGTTCGGTAATACGTTTATTGTTTGTGATGTGTGTATGTATGTATTACCTGGTTGATACCTGGTTGATGGGGTTCTGGGAGTTGTTCTACTTCCCAAGCCCGGCCCGAGGCCAGGCTTGACTTGTGAGAGTTGGTCCACTAGGCTGTTGCTTGGAGCGGGCCGACATAGCCACAGCCCGGTTGGTCCGGCACTCCTTGGAGGAATAAATCTAGTTTCCTCTTGAACATGTCCACGGTTGTTCCGGCAATATTTCTTATGCTTGCTGGGGTGTTGAACAACCGTGGACCTCTGATGTTTATACAGTGTTCTCTGATTGTGCCTATGGCACCCCTGCTCTTCACTGGTTCTATTCTGCATTTCCTTCCATATCGTTCACTCCAGTACCTTGTTATTTTACTGTGTAGATTTGGTACTTGGCCCTCCAGTATCTTCCAGGTGTATATTATTTGATATATCTCTCGACTTCTTTCTAGTGAGTACATTTGGAGGGCTTTGAGACGATCCCAATAATTTAGGTGCTTTGTCGCGTCTATGCGTGCCGTATATGTATGTTCTCTGTATTCCCTCTATTTCAGCAATCTCTCCTGCTCTGAAGGGGGAAGTGAGTACTGAGCAGTACTCAAGACGGGACAACACAGGTGACTTGAAGAGTACAACCATTGTGATGGGATCCCTGGATTTGAAAGTTCTCGTAATCCATCCTATCATTTTTCTGGCTGACGCAATATTTGCTTGGTTATGCTCCCTAAACGTTAGGTCGTCAGACATCATTATTCCCAAATCCTTTACATGTTGTTTTCCTACTATGGGCACATTTGATTGTGTTTTGTACTCTGTATTATGTTTAAGGTCCTCATTTTTACCGTACCTGAGTACCTGGAATTTATCACTGTTAAACATCATGTTATTTTCTGATGCCCAGTCGAAAACTTTATTAATATCAGCTTGAAGTTTTTCAATGTCTTCAGCCGAGGTAATTTTCATACTGATTTTTGTGTCATCTGCAAGGATGATACGAAGCTGTGACTTGTATTTTTGTCTATATCTGATATGAGAATAAGGAAAAGCAGCGGTGCAAGGACTGTACCCTGAGGTACAGAGCTTTTAACTGCACTTGGACTAGATTTTATACGGTTGACCGTCACTCGCTGAGTCCTGTTTGACAGAAAACTGAGTATCCAGCGTCCTACTTTACCGGTTATTCCAATTGACTTCATTTTGTGCGCTATAACGCCATGGTCACATTTATCGAAAGCCTTTGCGAAGTCCGTGTATATCACATCAGCATTCTGTTTTTTTTCTAATGCCTCAGTGACTTTATCGTAGTGCTCAAGTAGCTGTGAGAGGCACGATCTTCCCGCTCGAAATCCATGTTGGCCTGGGTTGTGAAGGTCATTGGTCTCCATGAAATTGGTGACCTGACTCCTAATCACTCTCTCAAATACTTTTATTATGTGCGATGTTAGTGCAACTGATCTATAATTCTTTGCCAAAGCTTTGATTAACATATTAACACATTACCATATTTGATTAACATATTAACACGATGTACTGAAAGGGGTGAGAATACCTTGAGCTACCTCATCCTTTTGTGTATTTTACCTTAATAAACTTATTTCAATTTCAGGTACCTCCAGAATCAGCCGATTTGTGATTGGCTAGCTTAAGTGGTGCTATACAATCTGCCAGCACAGAAACATCACCTATCAGACAAGCACCGTACATGCCAAGCTGCAAAATATAAACCCGACTGCTTGAAACCGGTCAGGAATCAACCCCACTTCTTGTAAACTTGTAAACACCTGTGGTCGGCAACCAGGTGGCCAAGATCTCGTCCAACCATTTGGAAGGAATCAATGCAAACGTATCATCTTAAGCTTAATGTCAAGTTAGAGTTGATTACCCTCAGTTTTGAATGATAACCTTTGAAAATCCGATTCCTGGTATTTTAAGCAATTATTTCGGTGTGCAAACTATGACGTCTAAAGAGCCTGATTAACCAGACCGCCAACCAGGAGGCCTGAGGCCAGATTCACGAAGCAGTTACGCAAGTACTTACGAACGTGCACATCCTCCCTCAACCTTTGACGGCTTTGGTTACACTTATTGAACAGTTTACAAGCACGAAAACTCCCTAATCAACTGTTGTTATTGTTATAACCAACCTCCTGGTGCTTCGCAGCTCATTAACTTTTAATAAGTGTTAAACAAAGCCGCCAAAGAATGAGAAGAGATGTACAGGTTCGTAAGTGCTTGCGTAACTACTTCGTGAATCTGGTCCCCCCCCCCTGGTCAGAGACTGGGCCGCAGGGGACACATTCCCGGGACCACCACAAGGTAGTCAAGTACACGCTCGAGCTTTGCGTTCCAAGATGGGCAAGTTCGAGGGATTTTAAAACGCTCCAATAATTCCGACCGTTCACTGAATGGATTTGGCAAGACGATCTCTGCACGTTCTCCAAGCCGAGAACTGATCTCTGCACGTTCTCCAAGCCGACAACTGATCTCTGCACGTTCTCCAAGCCGACAACTGATCTCTGCACGTTCTCCAAGCCGACAACTGATCTCTGCACGTTCTCCAAGCCGACAACTGATCTCTGCACGTTCTCCAAGCCGACAACTGATCTCTGCACGTTCTCCAAGCCGACAACTGATCTCTGCACGTTCTCCAAGCCGGCAACTCCTCCAGTTTTGACTGCAGCTCTTAATGAGCATCCATATTACACCAGGAAAAGAAAACTAGACCATATTACCACATCATTTCTACGACTGATTGATTGCTTACCAATCAGACTGCCACAATTGATCGTTTACTA
>WNGS01042707.1:15108969-15119253 GCA_020271785.1 Procambarus virginalis
TGCCAGGAGCAATGCAACTGGTATGTACAGGGACGCCTTAATCCGCTTGACCATCACGACCGGACAAAAGGAAGTGATAGCCGGAGCTATATGAACCACTTCCCCGCCGGCACTCGGATGGTAATCTTGGGCATAGCATTTTATCAAATCACCTCATTTTTTGGGGCAACACGTGAGGAACACAAATGCAAACAAGCCTGAATGGTCCCCAGGACTAGATACAACTGAAAACTCACACCCCAGAAGTGACTCGAACCCATACTGCCAGGAGCAATGCAACTGGTATGTACAGGGACGCCTTAATCCGCTTGACCATCACGACCGGACAAAAGGAAGTGATAGCCGGAGCTATATTTAGTCCTGGGGACCATTCAGGCTTGTTTGCATTTGTGTTCCTCACGTGTTGCCCCAAAAAATGAGGTGATTTGATAAAAAGCTATGCCCAAGATTACCATCCGAGTGCCGGCGGGGAAGTGGTTCATATAGCTCCGGCTATCACTTCTTTTTGTCCGGTCGTGATGGTCAAGCGAATTAAGGCGTCCCTGTACATACCAGTTGCATTGCTCCTGGCAGTATGGGTTCGAGTCACTTCTGGGGTGTGAGTTTTCAGTTATATCTAGTCCTGGGGACCATTCAGGCTTGTTTGCATTTGTGTTCCTCACGTGTTGCCCCAAAAAATGAGGTGATTTGATAAAATGCTATGCCCAAGATTACCATCCGAGTGCCGGCGGGGAAGTGGTTCATATAGCTCCGGCTATCACTTCCTTTTGTCCGGTCGTGATGGTCAAGCGGATTAAGGCGTCCCTGTACATACCAGTTGCATTGCTCCTGGCAGTATGGGTTCGAGTCACTTCTGGGGTGTGAGTTTTCAGTTGTATCTAGTCCTGGGGACCATTCAGGCTTGTTTGCATTTGTGTTCCTCACGTGTTGCCCCAAAAAATGAGGTGATTTGATAAAATGCTATGCCCAAGATTACCATCCGAGTGCCGGCGGGGAAGTGGTTCATATAGCTCCGGCTATCACTTCCTTTTGTCCGGTCGTGATGGTCAAGCGGATTAAGGCGTCCCTGTACATACCAGTTGCATTGCTCCTGGCAGTATGGGTTCGAGTCACTTCTGGGGTGTGAGTTTTCAGTTGTATCTAGTCCTGGGGACCATTCAGGCTTGTTTGCATTTGTGTTCCTCACGTGTTGCCCCAAAAAATGAGGTGATTTGATAAAATGCTATGCCCAAGATTACCATCCGAGTGCCGGCGGGGAAGTGGTTCATATAGCTCCGGCTATCACTTCCTTTTGTCCGGTCGTGATGGTCAAGCGGATTAAGGCGTCCCTGTACATACCAGTTGCATTGCTCCTGGCAGTATGGGTTCGAGTCACTTCTGGGGTGTGAGTTTTCAGTTGTATCTAGTCCTGGGGACCATTCAGGCTTGTTTGCATTTGTGTTCCTCACGTGTTGCCCCAAAAAATGAGGTGATTTGATAAAATGCTATGCCCAAGATTACCATCCGAGTACCGGCGGGGAAGTGGTTCATATAGCTCCGGCTATCACTTCCTTTTGTCCGGTCGTGATGGTCAAGCGGATTAAGGCGTCCCTGTACATACCAGTTGCATTGCTCCTGGCAGTATGGGTTCGAGTCACTTCTGGGGTGTGAGTTTTCAGTTGTATCTAGTCCTGGGGACCATTCAGGCTTGTTTGCATTTGTGTTCCTCACGTGTTGCCCCAAAAAATGAGGTGATTTGATAAAATGCTATGCCCAAGATTACCATCCGAGTGCCGGCGGGGAAGTGGTTCATATAGCTCCGGCTATCACTTCCTTTTGTCCGGTCGTGATGGTCAAGCAGATTAAGGCGTCCCTGTACATACCAGTTGCATTGCTCCTGGCAGTATGGGTTCGAGTCACTTCTGGGGTGTGAGTTTTCAGTTGTATCTAGTCCTGGGGACCATTCAGGCTTGTTTGCATTTGTGTTCCTCACGTGTTGCCCCAAAAAATGAGGTGATTTGATAAAATGCTATGCCCAAGATTACCATCCGAGTGCCGGCGGGGAAGTGGTTCATATAGCTCCGGCTATCACTTCCTTTTGTCCGGTCGTGATGGTCAAGTGGATTAAGGCGTCCCTGTACATACCAGTTGCATTGCTCCTGGCAGTATGGGTTCGAGTCACTTCTGGGGTGTGAGTTTTCAGTTGTATCTAGTCCTGGGGACCATTCAGGCTTGTTTGCATATATATATATATATATATATATATATATATATATATATATATATATATATATATATATATATATATATATTGAACATTTGCAAACCTGACCGTGGACGACAATAACAACGAACACAATGGTTATACCGTCAGCACCACGTGTCTTAACACACAACTTACGCCAATACACCCAAGAGTGTATGCATACACCACGCGACATCAATACAAGCAGCAGACCTTAAACCCGTGTAGTATGACTTACCCAGAATCACATATGGCTCGACCTGACGGAGCGATGCCTTAAACGCAGACACCTGGGACCAGATTTACGAAGTAGTTACGCAAGCACTTACGAACCTGGGGCCAGATTTACGAAGCAGTTACGCAAGCACTTACGAACCTGGGGCCAGATTCACGAAGCAGTTACGCAAGCACTTACGAACCTGGGGCCAGATTCACGAAGCAGTTATGCAAGCACTTACGAACCTGGGGCCAGATTCACGAAGCAGTTACATAAGCACTTACGAACCTGGGGCCAGATTCACGAAGCAGTTACGCAAGCATTTACGAACCTGTCCACCGTTTCTCAATCTTTGGCGGCTTTGTTTACAATTATTTAACAGTTAATTAGCTCCGAAGCACCAGGAGGCTGTTTATAACAATAACAACAGTTGATTGGTTAGTTTTCATGCTTGTAAACTGTTTAAAAAATGTAACCAAAGCCGTCAAAGATTGAGGAAAGATGTACACGTTCGCAAGTGCTTGCGTAACTGCTTCGTGAATCTAGCCCCAGGTCGTCAGCCAGCAGCTCCACACGCAGACGAGAACACACTCAGACAAGAACACACTCAGACAAGAACACACACACAGACAAGAACACACACAGACAAGGACACACGCAGACAAGGACACACGCAGACAAGAACACACACAGACAAGAACACACACAGACAAGAACACATACAGACAAGAACACACGCAGACAAGAACACACACAGACAAGAACATACACAGACAAGAACACACACAGACAAGAACACACACAGACAAGAACACACGCAGACAAGAACACACACAGACAAGAACACACACAGACAAGAACACACACAGACAAGGACACACGCAGACAAGGACACACGCAGACAAGAACACACACAGACAAGAACACACACAGACAAGAACACACACAGACAAGAACACACGCAGACAAGAACATACACAGACAAGAACACACGCAGACAAGAACACACACAGACAAGAACACACGCAGACAAGGACACAGCATCAACATGGGTTCAGGGATGGCAGGTCCTGCCTCACAGGGTTACTTGAATTCTACGACCAGGCAACAAAAATAAGGCAAGAAAGAGAAGGGTGGGCAGACTGCATATTTTTGGATTGTCAGAAAGCCTTTGATATAGTGAGACACAAGAGGCTAGTGCGAAAGTTGGATATGCAGGCTGGAGTGAAAGGCAAGGTACTCCGGTGGATAGAGGAGTACCTAAGCAACAGGAGACAACGAGTCTGTGTGAGGGGTGAGGTCTCAGATTGGCGAGACGTTACAAGTGGAGTCCCGCAGGGGTCAGTCCTTGGACCTATACTGTTTCTGATATATGTAAATGATCTCCCAGAGGGTATAGATTCGTTCCTCTCAATGTTTGCCGATGATGCAAAAATTATGAGGAGGATTGAAACAGAGGATGATAGTAGGAGGCTACAAGATGACCTAGACAGACTGAGTGAATGGTCCAACAAATGGCTGTTGTAGTTCAACCCGAGTAAATGCAAAGTAATGAAACTAGGCAGTGGAAATAGGAGGCCAGACACAGGATACAGAATAGGAGATGAAGTACTTAATGAAACAGACAGAGAGAAAGATCTAGGAGTTGATATCACACCAAACCTGTCTCCTGAAGCCCACATAAAGAGAATAACGTCTGCGGCATATGCGAGTCTGGCTAACATCAGAACGGCGTTCAGGAACCTGTGTAAGGAATCATTAAGAATCTTGTACACCACATATGTAAGACCAATCCTGGAGTATGCGGCCCCAGCATGGAACCCGTACCTTGTCAAGCACAAGACGAAGCTGGAAAAAGTCCAAAGGTATGCTACTAGACTAGCCCCAGAACTAAGAGGCATGAGTTATGAGGAAAGGCTGCGGGAAATGCACCTTACGACACTGGAAGACAGAAGAGTAAGGGGGGACATGATCACAACCTACAAAATCCTCAGAGGAATCGATCGGGTAAACAAGGATGAACTATTCAACACTGGAGGGACGCGAACAAGGGGACACAGGTGGAAGCTGAGTACCCAAATGAGCCACAGAGACATTAGAAAGAACTTTTTCAGTGTCAGAGTAGTTAGTAAATGGAATGCACTATGAAGTGATGTGGTGGAGGCTGACTCCATACACAGTTTCAAATGTAGATATGATAGAGCCCAGTAGGCTCAGGAATCTGTACACCAGTTGATTGACGATTGAGAGGCGGGACCAAAGAGCCAGAGCTCAACCCCCGCAAGCACAATTAAGTGAGTACAATTAGGTGAGTACACAGACAAGGACACACACAGACAAGAACACACGCAGACAAGGACACACACAGCCAAGAACACACACAGACAAGGACACACACAGACAAGAACACAGACATGGACACACACAGACAAGGACACACACAGACAAGGACACACACAGACAAGGACACACACAGACAAGAACACAGACATGGACACACACAGACAAGGACACACACAGTCAAGGACACACACAGACAAGGACACACCATAAAGCCTGGACGCACCTGCAGGTAAGACGGGAGGATGTAACCTGAGCGAGTGACCAGCTCCAGCTCCAGCACGATAGAGTCCTCAGTGGTCTCGGAGCCGTCGTGGACGTAGGTGACGCGGTCGTTGTTCAGGTCCAGCAGGGTGAAGATGGTGTCCTCGGGACGACGCCAGATGTGTACGTCAAGACGTCCTCGCGACGGTCGCGTGATCACGTGGAAGAGAACGCCGGACTCCCGGACGCCATACTGTGGAGGGTGAGAGCAGTGTGAGGGCCAGGGGACTCCCTCACACCCTACTGGTGAGAGTGAGAGCAGTGTGAGAGCCAGGGGACTCCCTTACACTATACTGTGGAGGGTGAGAGCAGTGTGAGGGCCAGGGGACTCCCTCACACCATACTGGTGAGAGTGAGAGCAGTGTGAGAGCCAGGGGACTCCTTTACACTATACTGTGGAGGGTGAGAGCAGTGTGAGGGCCAGGGGACTCCCTCACACCATGCTGGTGAGAGTGAGAGCAGTGTGAGAGCCAGGAGACTCCCTCACACCATACTGGTGAGAGTGAGAGCAGTGTGAGAGCCAGGGGACTCCCTTACACCATACTGGTGAGAGTGAGAGCAGTGTGAGAGCCAGGGGACTCCCTTACACCATACTGGTGAGAGTGAGAGCAGTGTGAGAGCCAGGGGACTCCCTTACACCATACTGGTGAGAGTGATAGTAGTGTGAGGGCCAGGGGACTCCCTCACACCATACTGGTGTGAGTGAGAGCAGTGTGAGGGCCAGTTGACTCCCTCACACAATACTAGTGAGAGTGATAGTAGTGTGAGGGCCAGTTGACTCCCTCACACCATACTAGTGAGAGTGAGAGTAGTGTGAGAGCCAGGGGACTCCCTCACATCATACTGGTGAGAGTGAGAGCAGTGTGAGGGCCAGTTGACTCCCTCACACCATACTGGTGAGAGTGAGAGTAGTGTGAGGGCCAGTTGACTCCCTCACATCATACTGGTGAGAGTGAGAGTAGTGTGAGGGCCAGTTGACTCCCTCACACCATACTGGTGAGAGTGAGAGCAGTGTGAGGGCCAGTTGACTCCCTCACACCATACTGGTGAGAGTGAGAGTAGTGTGAGGGCCAGTTGGTGAGAGTGAGAGTAGTGTGAGGGCCAGTTGACTCCCTCACGCCATACTGGTGAGAGTGAGAGTAGTGTGAGGGCCAGTTGACTCCCTCACACCATACTGGTGAGAGTGAGAGTAGTGTGAGGGCCAGTTGACTCCCTCACACCATGCTGGTGAGAGTGAGAGTAGTGTGAGGGCCAGTTGACTCCCTCACACCATACTGGTGAGAGTGAGAGTAGTGTGAGGGCCAGGGGGACTCCCTCACACCATGCTGGTGAGAGTGAGAGCAGTGTGAGAGCCAGGGGACTCCCTCACACCATACTGGTGAGAGTGAGAGCAGTGTGAGGGCCAGTTGACTACCTCACACCATACTGGTGAGAGTGAGAGTAGTGTGAGGGCCAGTTGACTCCCTCACACCATACTGGTGAGAGTGAGAGTAGTGTGAGGGCCAGGGGGACTCCCTCACACCATGCTGGTGAGAGTGAGAGCCAGGGGACTCCCTCACACCATACTGGTGAGAGTGAGAGCAGTGTGAGGGCCAGTTGACTACCTCACACCATACTGGTGAGAGTGCGAGTAGTGTGAGGGCCAGTTGACTACCTGACACCATACTGGTGAGAGTGAGAGCAGTGTGAGGGCCAGGGGACTCCCTCACACCATACTGGTGAGAGTGAGAGTAGTGTGAGGGCCAGGGGGACTCCCTCACACCATACTGGTGAGAGTGCGAGTAGTGTGAGGGCCAGAAGAGTTGACAACAGCCACATAATATTAGCACTGTCCAACATGTTAGAGTTGCAACACAAATGGAAAAACTATTGAAAAAGAATACATAGAGAACTTTAATGAAAGCAAGAAACTACGCCATGAATAAAAAGAAACAAAAAATATTTTGAAGAATGACATTAATTTCTAAGTTAATGATAGAAAGACAATAAGAGACATCTTTAAAAAAAAGGTACCAATATCTCTCAACAAATTTGTCTAGTTTGTTATTACAAACTCTTCATCAATTATTCATGAACAAGTTTAAAACAAACAAATCTTCATGCATTGCCTACTGACTAAAATATATGTATTCAGTTGTTTATTGGCTCACAGAGATAACTGAACAGTTCATGGATAACTATATAGACGAGAACCCAAAATTATTAAATATATTATTTCTAATAAAGCACAACAAAGACAAAAGGAAGGGGGTGGTAGGAGAAAATCACACACAAACTATACTGGAGGGGACCTAAACATTCCCTCTAACGCGTTATGTGTGGTTTCCTCCGAGGCTAAGGGTCCCCTTCTTCCAGCCAGAGGTGGTACGCCCTTCCTTATTATTTTCAGTAACTATGTCTGGATTCTTCGCGACTCTTCCCACTGGAGGGTGTGATACCAATGCGAATATACACGAACACACAGTACATCGTCAGCAGTGAGCAATGAACTGCACTGACACTATAACTTTGTCAGTACAATACAGTTGTAGCTTTGAGACTGACTGAGAAGCGACATAGAGTTCAATCATTACTGTAATGTGACACTTTGTAACCCTTGATACAACTCTTTTTACCCGACGCTCAACACACGCGGACACTGTGACACTTGACCCACGATGGTGACCGCCTGACACACGTGCAAGAGGTCAACACCCTCAAGAATGATGACCCACAACAAGTGTACACAAGCCCCCCCCATAATAACCACCCATGGAAGCAACAGGCACCATGATGCACGAGCAGGCACCATGATGCACGAGCAGGCACCATGATGCACGAGCAGGCACCATGATGCACGAGCAGGCACCATGATGCACCAGCAGGCACCATGATGCACCAGCAGGCACCATGATGCACGCGCAGGCACCATGATGCATAAGCAGGCACCATGATGCACCAGCAGGCATCATGATGCACCAGCAGGCACCATGATGCACGAGCAGGCACCATGATGCACGAGCAGGCACCATGATGCACCAGCAGGCACCATGATGCACGAGCAGGCACCATGATGCACGAGCAGGCACCATGATGCACGAGCAGGCACCATGATGCACGATCAGGCACCATGATGCACGAGCAGGCACCATGATGCACGAGCAGGCACCATGATCCACGAGCAGGCACCATGATGCACCAGCAGGCACCATGATGCACGAGCAGGCACCATGATGCACGAGCAGGCACCATGATCCACGAGCAGGCACCATGATGCACGAGCAGGCACCATGATGCACGAGCAGGCACCATGATGCACGAGCAGGCACCATGATGCACGAGCAGGCACCATGATGCACGAGCAGGCACCATGATCCACGAGCAGGCACCATGATGCACGAGCAGGCACCATGATGCACGAGCAGGCACCATGATCCACGAGCAGGCACCATGATGCACCAGCAGGCACCATGATGCACGAGCAGGCACCATGATGCACGAGCAGGCACCATGATGCACGAGCAGGCACCATGATGCACGAGCAGGCACCATGATGCACGAGCAGGCACCATGATGCACGAGCAGGCACCCTGATGCACCAGCAGGCACCATCATGCACCAGCAGGCACCATCATGCACCAGCAGGCACCATGATGCACCAGCAGGCACCATGATGCACCAGCAGGCACCATGATGCACGCGCAGGCACCATGATGCACGCGCAGGCACCATGATGCACCAGCAGGCATCATGATGCACCAGCAGGCACCATGATGCACGAGCAGGCACCATGATGCACGAGCAGGCACCATGATGCACCAGCAGGCACCATGATGCACGAGCAGGCACCATGATGCACGAGCAGGCACCATGATGCACGAGCAGGCACCATGATGCACGAGCAGGCACCATGATGCACGAGCAGGCACCATGATGCACGAGCAGGCACCATGATGCACGAGCAGACACCATGATGCACGAGCAGGCACCATGATGCACCAGCAGGCACCATGATGCACGAGCAGGCACCATGATGCACGAGCAGGCACCATGATGCACGAGCAGGCACCATGATGCACCAGCAGGCACCATGATGCACCAGCAGGCACCATGATGCACCAGCAGGCACCATGATGCACGCGCAGGCACCATGATGCATAAGCAGGCACCATGATGCACCAGCAGGCATCATGATGCACCAGCAGGCACCATGATGCACGAGCAGGCACCATGATGCACGAGCAGGCACCATGATGCACCAGCAGGCACCATGATGCACGAGCAGGCACCATGATGCACGAGCAGGCACCATGATGCACGAGCAGGCACCATGATGCACCAGCAGGCACCATGATGCACCAGCAGGCACCATGATGCACCAGCAGGCACCATGATGCACGAGCAGGCACCATGATGCACCAGCAGGCACCATGATGCACGAGCAGGCACCATGATGCACGAGCAGGCACCATGATGCACGAGCAGGCACCATGATGCACCAGCAGGCACCATGATGCACGAGCAGGCACCATGATGCACCAGCAGGCACCATGATGCACGAGCAGGCACCATGATGCACGAGCAGGCACCATGATGCACCAGCAGGCACCATTAACCTTGTATTATCTCGCGCAATAGCTTTAGTTCATTGGACTTGTTACTGGACCATTAACCTTCATATTTATCTTGCGTTGTGTCACTCTTCCAGATGATCAGGAGACTGGTGAGTGTACAGGACTGGTGAGTGTACTGGACTGGTGAGTGTACTGGACTGGTGAGTGTACCGGACTGGTGAGTGTACAGGACTGGTGAGTGTACAGGACTGGTGAGTGTACAGGACTGGTGAGTGTACAGGACTGGTGAGTGTACTGGACTGGTGAGTGTACTGGACTGGTGAGTGTACTGGACTGGTGAGTGTACAGGACTGGTGAGTGTACTGGACTGGTGAGTGTACTGGACTGGTGAGTGTACTGGACTGGTGAGTGTACCGGACTGGTGAGTGTACAGGACTGGTGAGTGTACAGGACTGGTGAGTGTACAGGACTGGTGAGTGTACTGGACTGGTGAGTGTACTGGACTGGTGAGTGTACTGGACTGGTGAGTGTACTGGACTGGTGAGTGTACCGGACTGGTGAGTGTACAGGACTGGTGAGTGTACAGGACTGGTGAGTGTACAGGACTGGTGAGTGTACAGGACTGGTGAGTGTACTGGACTGGTGAGTGTACTGGACTGGTGAGTGTACTGGACTGGTGAGTGTAC
>WNGS01042707.1:15124617-15134617 GCA_020271785.1 Procambarus virginalis
GAACCCTCCTCAGGTAAGATATGAGGGGATAGGTTGCTTAAAAGTGGGATGTTTGGCCTCCCAGCTGAAGAAACTGAGACACGAAGAAAGGCAAAACGAGTATTTTCAGAAATAAAGAAAGGAGCATTTTCGAGGTCCATCTCAAGTGGTTAAATTAAGGAATGATTGGAGCAGTAGCCGCGTCGGTGCTCTCGAAGGCCGAGGTGGTCCAGTCCGGTGATTGTACGGGGGGGGGGGCGATACCAATCCCCCTCCCGGCTAGCAGAGATACCAATCCCCCCCCTGGCTAGCAAGATACCAATCCCCCCCCTGGCTAGCAGAGATACCAATCCCCTCCCGGCTAGCAGGGATACCAATCCCCCGGCTAGCAGGGATACCAATCCCCCCGACTAGCAGGGGTACCAATCCCCACGGCTAGCAGGGATACCAATCCCTCCCGCTAACAGGGATACCAATCCCCCCGGCTAGCAGGATACCAATCCCCCCGGCTAGCAGGGATACCAATCCCCCCGGCTAGCAGGGATACCAATACCCCCCGGCTAGCAGGGATACCAATACCCCCGGCTAGCAGGGATACAAATACCCCCCCCGGCTAGCAGGGATACCAATACCCCCCCCCCCCGGCTAGCAGGGATACCAATACACCCCCGGCTAGCAGGGATATCAATCCCCTCCCACTGGCTAGCAGGGATACCAATCCCCTCCCCCCGGCTAGCAGGGATACCAATCCCCTCCCCCCCCCCGGCTAGCAGGGATACCAATCCCCTCCCCCCCGGCTAGCAGGGATACCAATCCCCTCCCCCCCGGCTAGCAGGGATACCAATCCCCTCCCCCCCGGCTAGCAGGGATACCAATCCCCTCCCCCCCGGCTAGCAGGGATACCAATCCCCTCCCCCCGGCTAGCAGGGATACCAATCCCCCCCGGCTAGCAGGGATACCAATCCCATGCTAATGATACTTTTTTTTTTGCATGGATATTCCTGCGCGGGCCCTAAGCCTCTGGCTGGCCCACTGCGCGGGCTCTAAGCCTCTGGCTGGCCCACTGCGCGGGCCCTAAGCCTCTGGCTGGCCCACTGCGCGGGCCCTAAGCCTCTGGCTGGCCCACTGCGCGGGCTCTAAGCCTCTGGCTGGCCCACTGTGCGGGCTCTAAGCCTCTGGCTGGCCCACTGCGCGGGCTCTAAGCCTCTGGCTGCCCACTGCGCGGGCTCTAAGCCTCTGGCTGGCCCACTAAGTGTTGCTTGTTTCTGTTTTACTTGGGCGGAGTATGAATATTTATGACTCGTATGGTCGCTTCAGTAAGATTTTGTCCCATGTGTTTAACAACTTCTGCTCTGTTGAATGTAAGTTGACATCTTAATGGGTTTGTAACTGTGCACTGTGTTAGATAATGTTCCAGTGGTCTGTCGGGCATTTCTCCACAGTGCTGACATTTCCTCTCATCTTCCGGAACCTGTAAGCCTATTTCCCATGCACATGGGTATCCAAGCCTGATGCGATGTAAGTGTACTTCTGTTGCTCTACTGCTCCCTTTCATCAAACTAAGTGGTTCGTAGTTGGTTGAATTCTTGTACCAACCCGCAGATCCTGATGTTGCAACTGCTGTGTTGTGGTCACTGTACATCTTTTGCATTGCTCTGTTTCTAATTACTTTCTTAATCTGTGATAGACTCTGTGGTATGTAAATGTCTACATTTCTTCTCTTAGTTGCAAGTTTTGCAGCTTCGTCTGCAATGTCATTTCCTATTATTCCCTCATGACCTGGCACCCAGTTGATAAGTACCCGTCGGCCTAATGATACCGTTAATTAACCCACCTCTGTTGTTGTTTTTGATTCAGCTACTGAGAACCAAAAGTTGCAAGTAGCATGGGCTATGGTGATCCCGTCGTACTCACCTGGCACAGGTGTGCTACCTCCTCTTAACATGTAAGGTATGGTGGGGCAGGACTACATAACGAGCGGCTTTCACCATTCTTCAAAACCGAAACACCAATAAAAGAACAAATCCACAAGGGCCGTGATAAGGGTTCGAACTTATGCCCGGGATGATCACAGACGCTGCCTTAGTCGACTAGGCCACATGGTAAAAGAATTATAACCGGGAGTTCCACTGTCCTCACCATTGTCCAAGTCACATGCATAAGGTCTGGTCAGCGGTGTATATTAGAAAGTGCTGACAATACGGACATTATTACGGGCTCACCATAGCCCGTGCTACATGGACACTTGGTTCTGAGCAGCTAAATCTGAAACAACAACAAATACGGACATCAATATTAACGCGTGTTGTGTTCCCGGTGAAGCTGGCGGCTACAGGCTCGCTGGCAGATATGGAAAGGTAAAGGTAAACATTGAAGGGACGGCAAAATCCAGCGCCGTGACTCGTCTCATGTCAAGCACGGTGGTGGCGTGAGGTGATTATGGTGATAGACTGCCGCTGCGACGCGAGTTAAGCGATGGTTACACGCAGAAATCACAATAGCGTGATGCATCAAATGAACAAATCCACAAGGGACGTAGGTTCGAACCTTCGGCACGGCCCTTGTGGATTTGTTCATTTAAGCGATGGTATTTTGCTTTACGGTTGCCTGAGTGTTCACGTCCAGCACCACTGCTGTGACGATAAGAACATAAGAATGGTGGTAACTGCAGAAGACCTGTTGGCCCATGCGAGGCAGCTCCTATTTATATCCATCCAATCTCATTCATATATATGTCTAACCTACGCTTGAAACCATCAAGGGATTCTACGTCTATTGGTGTACATCACTGCCGAATCCAGGCTCTAAATATACATAATCATCAGGAGGGAAACGAGCCATGTATAGGGAAGACCTCACTAATGTAGCAACCCGGTCGGGTTGGGAGCCGGTCGGCCGAGCGGACAGCACGCTGGACTTATGATCCTGTGGTCCTGGGTTCGATCCCAGGTGCCGGCGAGAAACAATGGGCAGAGTTTCTTTCACCCTATGCCCCTGTTGCCTAGCAGTAAAATAGGTACCTGGGTGTTAGTCAGCTGTCACGGGCTGCTTCCTGGGGGTGGAGGCCTGGTCGAGGACCGGGCCGCGGGGATACTAAAAAGCCCCGAAATCATCTCAAGATAACCCGTCATCCTGATAGAACGTCACATATTGACGTTCCAGAGGTAGCCGCACTACCTCAGGCTAAAAAAAATGTCATTAGAAATGGTAGCACCTCGTGAAATTTATATGGTCCCGTTTTCTGTTGTGGGTCCTCTGGTAGGCTAGGATAAGGGAACTTTAGTACAACATCAATTTCTTGACGTGGGAAACCTTAGGAGGACGGACTGAATATAGATATACCAGTGATGTGTCATGTCCGCTGTCAGGCATCACCACGTCCCACCAGTGGAAACTACAGTGAGATCGAGTATCAGTTGCAGTTACGGAACACAGTTAATGAATACAAAGTTTACAGTAGGTCTCTTGGGAAGAAGTTTACAACAAGGGCCACTTGAAGTGGGCAGCGCACGTGGTGACGTAGGTGACAGCGTGAGACGCTCTCCTTCCTGTTGCACGACACAGTGCACACCACAGAGCAAGCCTTGACACTTATAAATTATAACCACAAAGGTTAACCATTATCTGTGCAGCCGCCAGGAGCCAGTAGAAGCCACTACCACCATACAGCCCCGCTCCTGTGCCAGTAAGTCCACTACGGGCTTACCATAGCCCGTGCTACTTGCACCTTTTGGTTCCCAGTAGGTGAATCTTAAACAACAACAACAACAACAGCTGCTGCTACTACCTTAGTTGGGATAATATTATGATGTCACACCATGTACATGCGATATGTAAAACACAATATGTGATCTTTATTTTCGTTAGGTTGGGTTATGGCAGAAGTAGCTATGCGGTAAGGTGGTGAACGTTTGCTTAGATCTTAGACTCCGCTCCAAGGAGCAGCAGTCCAACACCGGAACAAAAGTGAACGTATTCAAGAGTCAATTAGTTTAAGTTCCTTCCAGAAGTGCCGGGACCAACCCGGTTATGATGAATATGTGGGGCCTGCGGGTCGCTCCAAGCAACAGCCTTTTGGATCAAGTTATCACCATGCAAGGGGCCGGACTAGGGGAGTAGAACAGCTCCCAGCATATACTCCAGATATACTTTACTTTATTCAGGCGACACTTGTGTATGAAGCATAGTGTGGAAATAAAGTCTGTTGTGAAGCTATTATGGAAGTATGTACTGAATACTATTCACTGACGTATAAAGCAAACCATTCTAGCGTATAGTTTACCATTGGTAGCGACGCTTCTGAATAGTAAACTGCCATCTACCAAACGTTGTTACGTAGCTATTCTCAGAGCAAGACGCCAGGAGCGTGTCTTACCATAACTGAGGAATGGTGGTGGTGGTTTTAGATTGAGCTATTGGGAACCAAAAGTTCCAAGCAGCACGGGCTATGGTGATCCCGTCGTACTCACCTGGCACAGGAGATATGCCAGGCGTCACATGCAACTTATATTTATTTTAAGCAACAATCCTTCCCCGCGCCCCTTACTCACCATCCGCAGCGCCACAACGAAACTCAAAGATGTATTACATCTGGAACTGGTGCTGAACAACCACTGTTAGTCTACGCGGCCGGCCATAAGCAGATATAGTATTGATCTACTAGTACCTCGCTTGTAGGGACGACACGGGGGCCCGGCAGTAGTCCCTCGCTAGTAGGGGGCGACACCAAGCCTTGGCTATCAGTGCCTGGCATGTGAGGAGACACGCGGGTCTTGTGTGATGTTTGGTACGGAAGAAGCATGAGGCGTGTCCTGGTTCGGGGTTCTTTTACATGCACTTGACGGGGAGACCAATTACGGGCTCACCATAGCCCGTGCTACATGGACACTTCGTTCTGAGTAGCTAAATCTAAAACAACAAAACAGAGGAGACCAGTCGTTAGCCAGACGACGTGGGGGGAAGAAGGTGGTGGTGGTGGTTTAAGTGTGTTTGGGAAGGGCGAGGGGAAGAGAATGAGCAGGGGGGGGGGGGAGGCACTCGAGTGTAAACATTCAGACAGTGCATTCACGTCCGGGGTGAGTGACAGGGGGAGGAGAGGTGGACAAGGGAACTAGCATATAGTGCCTGCTTACACATCATGCTTGGTAAGTCCGCAACGGGCTCACCATAGCTTGTGCTATTTGGAACGTTTTGTTCCCAGTAGCTGAATCTTAAACAACAACAATACCATTACATATTCTTTCACCACCACACACTACACACCACACACTAGGTGTGTACCTCAACTCAACTAGGTGAGTACACTACACATACATACATTTGGGGGCCTCTCGGCTGAGTGGACAGCGCTTGGGAGTCGTAGTCCTAATAGCCAGGGTTCGATTCCCGGCGGAGGCGGAAACAAATGGGGCAGAGTTTCTTTCACCCTGATTTTATAAGTGCTGTTCACCTAGCAAGTAGTAAATAGGTACCTGGGAGCTAGTCAGCTGCTTCCTGGAAATGTACTCACCTATTTGTACTCACCTATTTGTGCTTGCAGGATCGAGCATTGACTCTTGGATCCCGCCTTTCCAGCTATCGGTTGTTTACAGCAATGACTCCTGTCCCATTTCCATATCATACCTAGTCTTAAAAGTATGAATAGTATTTGCTTCCACAACCTGTTCCCCAAGTGCATTCCATTTTTCCACTACTCTCACGCTAAAAGAAAACTTCCTAACATCTCTGTGACTCATCTGAGTTTCCAGTTTCCACCCATGTCCCCTCGTTCTGTTATTATTACGTGTGAACATTTCATCTATTTCCACTTTGTCAATTCCCCTGAGTATTTTATATGTCCCTATCATATCTCCTCTCTCCCTTCTTTCTCTAGTGTCGTAAGGTTCAGTTCCTTCAGACGCTCTTCATATCCCATCCCTCGTAACTCTGGGACAAGCCTCGTCGCAAACCTCTGAACCTTCTCCAGTTTCCTTATGTGTTTCTTCAGGTGGGGGCTCCATGATGGCGCGGCATACTCTAAGACGGGTCTCACGTAGGCAGTGTAAAGTGCCCTAAAAGCCTCCTCATTTAGGTTTCTGAATGAAGTTCTAATTTTCGCCAGTGTAGAGTACGCTGCTGTCGTTATCCTATTTATATGTGCCTCAGGAGTTAGATTAGGTGTCACATCCACTCCCAGATCTCTTTCTCGAATCGTTACAGGTAGGCTGTTCCCCTTCATTGTGTGTGTGTGTGTGTGTGTGTGTGTGGTGTGTGTGTGTGTGTGTGTGTGTGGTGTGTGTGTGTGTGTGTGTGTGTGTAGCGCGCGCGAGTGTTAGTAATATATATAGTAGATATAATAGAGGAAAAAATAGATTGGTTAGAAAGGCTGGGTCCAAGAGCTCATAACTCCATTCTCCAGACACAAATAATAAATACACAGACGCGCGCACACGTGCATACAACTCCAAGCACACACACACATACGTCACCACTATACACATTACAGCATAGCCATATGAGGAGAGGGGGGAATAACATCGATAAATATAGTGAGATATTGCAAGCGATGAGTCACTTGAGAATGGTCCTGGACGGACCGAAACGTCGTCGTCCCTTCATTTTCTAGTGTGTGGATTGGTCAACATAGTAAGATATTCAAAGAAAATCTGGACAGACAGAATGGTTTCTAGAGTTTAACTTGAATAAGTTCAAATTAATGACAGTGGAAGCCCACGTATGTATGCTTGGTTGGGCCGTATGAAATGTCAGACCAATCTTGACACGTGATGTTTTAGCGTCTAATCAAATACAAGACGAAGTTAGAGAAGAGTTAAGAGGTATGCCACTATATTAGTGAACTGAGAAGTATGAGTTACAAAGACATTATAGAAATTAAGCCTCGCGTCACTGGAAGACAGGAAAGTTAGAAAAGGCATGATTACCTAGTACAAGGGAAGAACCCTACCAGGGGAAAGCGCCAAACCACTATATAGCACTGGGAAGGGATAAGGATTTGGGATGGGACGGTAGGGGAAGGAATGGTGTCCAACCACTTGGACGGTCTGGGATTGAACGCCGATCTGTATGAAGCGAGACCGTCGCTCTACCGTCCAGCCCAAGTGTCGAACAGGGGGACGTCGGGGGAAATTGAGTTCTAAATGAGAACAGACATTAGAAATATTTTCAAGAGTAGTGGGCCAATTTAAAGCACTACGAAGAGAGCTGGTGGTGGTATGCCCAGTGGGCGTAGGAACCGGTACATCATTTGGTTGACCAAGTAGTCGAGGTTGGACCCTAAGGCGTGTCCTTGGGAGTACCCAGAGCATAGGTTCTGACAACAGTGGGTCAAAAATCTAGCTACGTGATGCTAAAAATCCCCATCACACAGAATGGTTAGTCATACAGAGGCACGTGGTAAGTAGTCTGCGCTGGCAGACTCTGGGTGCATTATGAGGATATCAACATAAACACGTGAGTGAATTAAGTTATTACAGCGCTCCAGGTGCCTCATGCCAATGGGTGTGGATGGTCTGATAACTGGGCATTCGGTGATATAGTGTGCGAGATCATGCCGCAGTTCCTGCTTTCAAGAGTGTGCACCTGGAGTGCTCAGGATTGAGAGATCCGTCACCTGCAGCAACCTGCCACAGGTAACGGTAACCCAACCTGATCCTGGCAACCACTGTGTCCCAAAGATCACATTCACTCCACAAAAATTGACCACTTACGGGCTACTCATGCCTGTGCCACCTCTTGGGTCGCCTAATCTTCACCCTCAATCAACAATACCTTGATAGAATGAAGGGAAGGGAGGGTGACTTGTGCACTCCTATGACTTGGAGGGCCCCTCGAGCCCTTCTGACCAGACAGAGGCCACAGAGTCAGGCTAACCTGTTCGTAAATTTATGCCGCCGGGGTATTAAATACACCGGAGGAATAAATGCATCGAGACATGCGTTCTCTTTCCGTTTCTCTGGGAGTTAAGTTTGCAAGAGATGCAGGTCCTTGGGGGGGGGGGGGTAGTGGAAGCGGGACAACACGCTACTTCAGTAGATGATAGCGGTAAAATGGGAGGTTCACACCAGCTGAATCAATCTGATAGTCGACTCTGACTCGGGTTAAATGGACATTGGAATGTGTCGACACTCCCTATTGGTCCCTTGGTTTCAATACAATTTCTTGAAGTGATTGCATACATTTCCCAGTTATCTAAATATGCTAATGGCTTATAAATTGTACGTTATAAGTACAATTTATAAATTGTCATCCACACTTCTCTGGAAATAAACACTGCTAGTGCTAATATCTTCCCTTGTTGGCCTCTGTGGTGAGTGGGGACGCAAGTTGCTGCTTCTCCCAGAGTCTAGTGTGGTGCACAACCCAACCTTACACACACAAATCACAATAGCGTGATGCATCAAATGAACAAATCTACAAGGGCCGTGATGAGGGTTCGAACCCTCATCACGGCCCTTGTGGATTTGTTAAACCCAACCTTGGTTACGAGTGTGTGTATCCCTGGAGTAGGAGCCTTTGATACGTCACGTTAATGTGAGTGTTTGTGCTTATATCCCTGGAATTTCCTTTAGGTGCTAGTTCTGCAATCTTGGTGAATCACAGAGCGTTGTCCCTCCTACTTGACCAGTCGTGATTGAGATTTCCGCCTCGAGCAGAATTTTGCCAGATTTGAAGACTTGCAACGCCTTTCGCCCGTGTTTCTCTTTAGTCGAGGGAAGGAAGAGGCGCTATCAAGGTTTTAGACAAAGAAATGGGTGAAGCCATCTTAATACGTCTTTCTAAATTTAAATGACTGACAAGTCATTTAACTTCAAAATATTCAAAAGGCGGGGCGAGGCGCTGGCGCTCGACCCTGCAAGCACGTCTAGGCGAGTACACATGCATGTGTAGTTTAAGTACACATCATACAGCAATATGTATCATGAAATCATTGTTCCCAAAAAAGAGAGATGGTCTCGCGTGCTTTTATGTAGTGACGGACAGCTGTGAAATGCAGACTCCCTGATATTTATGGGCGAACACTTTGTATCAGACGGAGGTCAGTAGTCAAGGACACGTGTGCGCTGATCACTTGTTTACGGAGCAGATGTTGGGCAGATAATTAGAGACTTAGGGAAGAGGGGGACTTGGAGATGAATTGTTGACGTGAAGCGTTGACTGTTTGCTCAATTATGTATAATTGGTAAGTAGTTATTAAACGTAGGTGGGCTTTTGGTATTTTGTAAATAATTGGGCTTAGGCAGCATTTAGTAAACAGTTCTTAGCGTTTTGGTAATATATTGGTCATATCATTTGTTACAGGACTTTATACCGCGTTGTTGTTAGTTGTTAATAAGTTGTTAACGAGGTAATTGTTTGGGGGGGGGATTGTTGTCGAGAGGCGGCCATGGGCGTGCAACACGTGCAATGTGGCAGATGTATGCAACAGTGACCTCCGTGGCGTCAGGTGTGTGAGAGGGAGGGTGAGCATTTAAAAGGTATATTTGCAGGTATGGTAGTGCACGAGAGAATTGAGTTGTATACACTTATACAGTTATATATATGACATTGGTCTGAGTAAGTGGGGGTGGGGGGGGGGGGGGGGGTAGGATTTCGAGTGTGTAGGGGGGGGGGGGTTCGTCACAGTGTTCAAGTTAGAACATAATGACTGTTACGCTGCGCTGTCTAAGGCGTCACGGGTTTGTCGTGTCGTGGCGCTGCTGTTGGTGGCTTTTGTGGTTCCCTTCACTTTCGCCGCTAGAAACTTTCTCTGTCAGAGATTGGCGGGAATACTATACAGTTTCACTCCCCCCCCCCCCAACGTTTCCCATGAGTTGCCGTGTGTTTTTTGTGTGGCTTGTTGCGTGTTCTGTCTGTTGTCTAGCGTTGATGCTCGTCCGGCCGTCTCTGCTGGCGTTGATGGCGCGTGTGTAAGTGGACATTGCCTTGACGGGGACGAAGTTGAGTAGTGGCGATGTGACTTTAGTGGAGGTGGGGGAGAGGGGGGGGGGGTTACAGGTGACCTGGGAGAGGTGGTGGTGGGGGA
>WNGS01042707.1:15142679-15154766 GCA_020271785.1 Procambarus virginalis
CGGATTCTATAAAATTAACAGTACAAAAGCTGTTACTGACGGTCCACCACTACATATGGTACTTTCCACCAAATAGTTGCTGTTAAGTACTATCATTTCAGGAAGATGGGTTGTATGGTATTGTACCGCAGTAAATAGGTACCTGGGAGTTAGACAGCTGCTACGGCTGCTTCCTGGGGGTGTAACAAAAAGATAACAGAACACAATCGACTTGAGAATGGTCCAGGACGGACCGAAACGTCGTCGTCCCTTCACCTTCTAGTGTGTGGTCTGGTCAACAAAAAGGAGGCCTGGTCGAGGACTGGGCCGCGGGGACGCTAAGCCCTGAAAACATCTCAAGATAATCAAACCCTTTCTTTTGGTTCCGTGGTTCTAATAAATGTTTTAACTTTCATTATAATAGTTTTCTCGTGAAAAATGCAGTGTATTAAATCATGGAACATGGAGAGTTAGGGGCAAAATACAACAAAATTTTAATGGTTATCTTGAGATGATTTCGGGGCTTAACGTCCCCGCGGCCCGGTCCTCGACCAGGTCTACTTTTTGTTACACACCCCCAGGAAGCAGCCCGTACAACTGTCTAACTCCCAGGTACCTATTTACTGCTAGGTAACAGGGGCATCAGGGTGACAGAAACTCTGCCCATTTGTTTCCGCCTCCACCGGGGATCGAACCCGGAACCTCGGGACTACGAATCCGAAGCGCTGTCCACTCAGCTGTCAGGTAACAGCATCGCCCACTGCATGTCGCTTTCCCCCCAAGGAGCATTAAGTGCTCTTAATGTGACGCAGTTAATATGCAGGATAAGAGTGCTGACGCTATTAATATGCAGGATAAGAGTGCTGACGCTATAATATGCAGGATAAGAGTGCTGACGCTATTAATATGCAGGAGAGTGCTGACGCTATTAATATGCAGGATAAGAGTGCTAATGCTGTTTCATTGTGACTCTTTTTGTAAGATATTACGGTTTTGAGTTTTGCACGCACGAATTGAGTGATGACTTGGGAGATTATTTTGGTGTGACACGCAAACCAATACAATTACATTAGTTGTGTGTATTGTTACATGGATATCACGTTAATGACAACGACTCCTTGTTGATAGTACTCTATTATAAGCTACCATTATTTTTTATTATAAGCTACCATTATTTTTTTATTATAAGCCATCATTATTACCAGTATAAGCTACGCGTTATTTCATAATTATTCATCAGTTTCCTTGTTATACTTTCTCCCGTGCATTGTACAAAGGCAGACTAGAGAGTAAAGGTCACTGTGACTGTACTCTAGACAGTCACAGTTGAGAGTGGAGGTCGCTGTGACTATGGTCCAGACACTCGCATTGTTGTGAGTGAAGGTTGCTGTGTGTTGCATGACTTTGTGAAGTGTTCGTGAGATAAGATTGTATACCAAATGTTGTGTGTGTATGTGAGTGCGTCAGCGTACCTGTATATTCACTTTAGCCTAGCGTAGACCTGTACTGAAGGAGTGAGAGATGAAGCAGTACTGATGGTAGGAGTAAGATGAGTGTTGCCATTCCGGTGACGAGCTTAAAGAGAAAGTGAATTGAGCACAAGCACTTAGCTCCTGGTACTCTTGACATTTAACTTCCCTCTCTCTCTCTCTTTACTACTGTTAATGTGCTTACTTAGTTGTGTCTAAGGGGAGCGAGATGCGGTTTTATGAGCCCCGCCTCGTAGCAATTGTACTTGGTGTAGTTATACCTTCCAGCTTTCCAGTTCTTTGTCATATTTGGTCTTGAAGCTTTGAATGGTGACTGATTCCGCTACCTCTGATTCAAGCGCCTTCTACGTGTTTACCAATGTTGTATGAGTATTCATTTACATTCCTGGATCATCTGTGTTTCAATTTTCCACTTATCTCGCCCCTGTCCTCTCCGCTCTTCCTGTATAGTTTGTTTTTAGTTCACTTAATTACACATAGGTAATTTATTTCATCTCAAGCACATAGTTTGTAGCAAATCTTGGAACTTACTGTATTTTCTTCTTGTGCATCATGTGAGTTTCATACTGGATCTGCACACTCTAGGTCAGTCACAGCTTGTAAATGGATGGGGTTCTGGGAGTTCATTCCCCCAAGCCCGGCCCTTGGCCAGGCTTGACTTGAGAGCTTGGTCCAACAGGCTGTTGCTTGGAGGGGCCCGCGGGCCCGTATATCCATTCTTAGGTTATGTGGGAACAGGCACAGCATCTGCAACTTGAGATAAAGTAAGGAAAGCATCACATAGGACTTAAAAAAGCTAACTTAAGCTGAATATTACAATGCGTACGTGTTTACTTGGCAATTTTGTCAGGTCAGTATTATGATACTTGAAATTTTTACTGATATATATGTCGCATTTTTAACGGATTGGGCGATTCCGTAATGGTACTAATTTCGTCACATTTATTACGGAATTGACAGATATGTTAAAAATGTGTTGCAATTAAACTAACAATTAAAGCACAATCATATAAATGTTTTCCGTGCTGCAGCCTCAGTAGGTTAGGTGGGTTGTTGGGGTTCATAGGTTTCAGGTTGGGCAAAACAGTTGCCATTTTTGACGGAGGTGGCAACTCTAGAGAACGGGTTGAAAGTGTGCTTACGTTTTTGTGGAGCTTTGCCCAGTAATGACGATATGATGGTGATTACACATTGAAAGGTTGTTACCATCACTTGAAATCATCATCATCATCATCCAGTCGTACCTTTTTGTGTGATTTATTAACGCGTGAAGGTGGTGTAGTCAGTTGTTGGTTTGGACGAGAGTCATTCAAGTTTATCGAGATAAAATATATCCCAAAGGAACAGAGGAGCTTAGGCTATTTCTACCCTCTGTTACAGATCTCTCGAGGGCCTCACAAGTACTTAAATAATGAACAACATGTTTTACATGACAATCTCATTGGCATTAATTCAGTTGTTACCATGGAAAGCGTTATTATGACCTCTTCAGCCGAGTAAGGTCTAAAACCTGTATCGACACGAAAATGATGACGTCATAGTGACGTCACACCTCGTGCAGACCAAGTATTAAACAACATTCTCAGTGGGCACATGTTGGGGGGCAAACGACGTTGATTCGACGTTATTCAAGCATGTTTTGCCCTCTGAGGTTTCGTTAGGTTAGGTTAGTTTCACAAATATCAATGGCTTAGAAGGTTACGTGCTTTTCTGAAGTCTCGGCCCCCTCTTTCAACCGGTCCGGATTTAGACACAGGCTACAGCTCAAGAGTCCCACAATCTTTAGAAGTTTTTCTAAGTCTCAGAACTTGTATCAGAACTTGTGTTAATTTGTTGCAGTTTTATCATCATTTATATTTAAGTAATGGTGTGACAATTATATGTTATAGTTTGCAAATTACATTATGTTTACTGGCAATTTCAAGTTCACAAGAATATTTTATCCAGGAAATAAATACGTTTAGTAATTCAAATTTTCAGTATTATTCTCATATTATAAACGTCTTGAAATTGAAGAATTAAAGACATACCTTTAAAGTTGTAAAGGAGTCGCCTAACCCGGTGCTGATTTGTTATTCATCTTGGCGACATTCTTGCCAAAACAGAGCTGTTACTCTTCTTGACATATACACACGCTCACACCATCCATCCATCCGTCTGTCCGTCCGTCCGTCCGTCCATCCATCCATCCATCCATCCATCCATCCATCCATCCATCCATCCATCCATCCGTCCGTCCGTCCGTCCGTCCGTCCGTCCGTCCGTCCGTCCGTCCGTCCATCCATCCATCCATCCATCCACACATTCCCCAACGTCGCAACCTATTCACCTATCCCCCTTTCCCTTCCACACCAGGAAGTGTAAGACGATAGAAATGGAACAGGTGACAGGAGACCTGAAGGACGGTACACAATAAAGGGAAACTACTTCCTTGTAACGACTAGAGAGAAAGACCTGAGAGTGGACATAACATTAAACCTAATTCCAGAGGTACACATAAATAGGACAACATCAACAGCATACTAAACAATGGCAAAATCAAAACATCGTTCAGTAGCGTAAATAACAGAGTTGTACATTGTTTATTTCCCGCGTGAGACGAGTCTTAGGGGGAAAAGTCCTAGGTTTCCCCCAACCCGTTCTCGCACTTGCTTAGTCAATATTGGCTTATTTAATAAGTGCATATGTGACATACTAATTGATTGTGAATATTTTAGTTTACCTTGAAAAGCTTCATAGAAAACACCGACCTCACCTAACCTTCTTAGTATGTTAAGATAAGCATCTTATTGCTTCTTATTTACAATTATTACTTAACCTATCAACGGTATAGGTTAAGTAATAATTGTAATTAACCTATCAACGTACTTAACCTACTTGTACTTAACCTATCAACGGTATAGGTTAAGTAATAATTGTAATTAAGAAGCAATAAGATGCTTATCTTAACATGCTAAGAAGGTTAGGTGAGGTCGGTGTTTTCTATGAAGCTTTTCAAGGTAAACTAAAATATTCACAATCAATTATTATGACACATATGTACTTATTAAATAAGCCAATATTGACTATAAGCAAGTGCGAGAACGGGTTGGTTTCCCCACATGGGGAAACTTGCAAGGTACAGAGGATTGTAACAAAGCTCGTTCAAGAATTTGCCTCGGATAGGGTATGAAGAAATATTTAAAAAGCTAGACCTCACGTGGCAAGAAAGGATAAAGAGACGTATAAAATAATTTCGGTGATTGACATAATAGAGATATGTTTATAATGAATACTAACGGAACAAGAGTTCATGGATGAAAGCTTAAGAAGCAAACGAGTCATAGAGATAGAAATTTTTCTTTCATCGTAATTATTTTTTTCTTCATGTAATAAAATACAGTATAAATCATATATACATAAATTTTACAAGGCAGTACTACATTACATATATAGTAGTATAATTCTCAGTAAACAAGTGTTTCATTATCTCACAAAATGAACTTTAAACCCCTAAATGTTATACTTATTTGTCTTTAAATGATTTACAATATTTGAGATTATAATTTACATTAATTTACAAGGGAAATTATTACATTTATATATATATATTATATAATTCTCGGTAAACAAATTTTCCATATCACCAAGCATGAACCATAAACCCCAAATGTTATACCTGATCCTGCCTCGCAAGAACTTCAATATTTTGTCTACTGAGTAACCCTCCTGCCTGCCTATCCATACACAAAAAATGTAATCAGAAAGTAGCATAAATGGAGGAAAATGGAGTGACTTAAATGAGCAAGTTGTAAAAGCAAACTCCAGTCATAAAAGGTATATATAGAGATATAGGTCATTAGAAAATAGGCGACTGGAAAATGGTTACAAGAGCTAAAGCTCAATCCTAACGGCACAAATAGGCGAGTACACACACATACTCATTCCCTTCCGAAGTGAAGCCTAATTATTAATCAATTTTATACGACCACCGTCGTCATTATCACATCTGATATCACCATCCACCACCACCACCACCACCACAGCAGCAATCATCCTCACTTCCACCATTGCCACCACAAGGCTTCTTCGGTACATGCTCCTGCTGAACACCTTCGACGCGTTATCACATTCAAGAAATCCCAGCGCACTTCAAAAACAAAAAATCGCCGCCGCCGCCGCTCCGGCCACTTACACACACCCCTGTCACCTTTTCCCCAGCGTGTGTGACTGGTGGGAGAGGCTGCTGAGGACTCTCTCTTTCCGTGTGTGGGGCGCCAGTAGTGGTTCTTCCACTGTGGTGTTCGCGCGCGTGTTAGCAACTTACTCTCTCTTTCCCTCGCCCTGCTTCCCTGGGTACGTCCGCCGTACTCCCGTACCCTGTGCTGCGACGTACCGTAGACGGGCGTGCCTCCTTGTTCCTGTCCGGAGGCCCAATGAACCAACACTGCTCCTAGTGGGAACGAACTTTGTTAAATGCAACTGAGATATAATATATTTGAAATGGAGCCATCAGGTGCCTAGGCCCCAGTGAGTGCCTCATGTGGAGACAGACACTGTCGGGATTCGATATATACGATGCATCGCAGAAGGGCAGAGGACATGCCTACCTACGCAGACTTATTGTAGGTTTGTGGTTATTGTGTTCAAACATATATTATGGGTGTGATGCTAGGCTATTGTATTCAAACATTGTATGTGACTAAGCTAATATACTCAAACATTTCATGTAGCTAGGCTAGTGTATACAAACATACACGTGGCTAGGCTAGTGTATTCAAACATTTCATGTAACTAGGCTAGTGTATACACACACTTCATGGAACTAGGCTAATGTATTCAAACATTTCATGTGGCTAGGCTAGTGAATACAGACATTTCATGTGGGTTTGTGAATACAGTAGTGTGTTCAACACTTACTGTGGGTTTGTAGTAAGTGCGTTCAGACATCGAAAACCTTCCACCAAATAATTTTCCTATTTTGTCTATAATTTTGCTCATGTATATTACGCGAAGCATTTTTGTGTTTACGTTAAGACTAGCTAGATATCTAATATATAAATGCATATTATACATATATATTACGCACATAAAATGTTCTGGCTGGCTAGATGCGGATTGGGGATCATTCGAGGCGTGAGAGGGTGGTGAAGGATCTTGGTGCAACAGGTATTGCTGGCGTCAAGAGTGGCTGTCTGGCGCTGTAACGTGACTCTGTGCTCGCCTAGTTGTATGCACCTAAGTGTACCTGCTAGGTAGGTGGTGGGAGGGGAGGTGAGCTTCGGCTCTTTGGTCCCGCACCTCAACCTTCAATCGAATGGGGCTTAGAGCTCCCCCCCCTTTCTCTCTCTCTCTCACTCACTCACTCACTCACTCACTCACTCACTCACTCACTCACTCACTCACTCACTCATTCATTCATATACACACGCACGCACACGCACGCACACACACACACACACACACACACACACACACACACACACACACACACACACACACACACACACACACACACACACACACACACACACACAGTATATATAAACAAAATTGTAAGGGGTTGAATACACGTAATGACGAGGCTCAAGAAGCTCTGGAACCTCTACGTCAGTTAATTGAGAGGCTAGACCCAAGAGTTGAGTCTCAACCCCCAGCAAACACAGCAAGACAAGCAGACACACGCACACATCTCCTCGGGGACCTTTCGCCAAGGTCTACACAGACAAAGGACACGGCTGTGAGACTCCAGTGACACGTAATAAGATAAACCAGCCCCTCCTCGACATGAGGGCGGCAACACTCTCCTCTGTTCCATAACTCCTCAACAATTACAAAGAAAATATTTAAAGGTTTTGTGCATTTAGAATTTAGTATGTTCACTGGTGCTCTCAGGTGTGCGTACTCACCAAGTTGTGTTTGCGGGGGTTGAGCTCTGGGTCTTTGGTCCCGCCTCTCTACCGTCGCGTGTGTGTGTGTGTGTGTGTGTGTGTGTGTGTGTGTGTGTGTGTGTGTGTGTGTGTGTGTGTGTGTGTGTGTGTGTGTGTGTGTGTGTATAATATCCAAGCGTTTAAATGACTTCCCGACTGCGTGCCGATTTCCACAGATTGTAGTTGTATTACGACACTTTCTAACGCTCTGTGTACTTCAGTGAAGGTGCTCCTTCCGCTATGCTTCTACGTAAATGGCTTTTGTGTGATACTTTGAGTGGCCTTTATGCATGTCAAAATATCTACATTAACTGTGAAGGGAAGGAAATGTAAAGGGAAGGGGGGAAAAGGTAGAGGAGGCGAAGTAATACGGGGAGAAGGCATGGGTGAAGGTGGGAGAGAGGAAAGTGGAGTCGAGGTGAGAATCTGAGTGGTTCATGAAGGGGAAGAGGTGCACTTACACCGTCCTTCAGTAGTCAAGGTGGCCACTCAGTACTTAAGTCTTGTTTCTTTTCACTGTCCCAGATATCCTATCACGACTTGCAATGCTCCACAATACTCCAATACTCTGCAACAGCGAAATATTGAGGCCTTTTCGGATTTGGTTTGCCCTTGATAAATCAAATAACAATAACAAATGTTGAAAAGGGTGGAATGTGGGAGGAGCTCCCCAGGAAATGTGTTAATTGTTGTATGTTAATCCTGTTTCCCCCTACACGCTGTAAGAACAGTAGGTCGATTCTCCGCTGTGGATAATTTCTCTCTTATAGAAATGATTTGGTAGACTCAGGTACACTGGGTCTTGGTCGCCAGCATCAGGTCACCAGAAAGTCCCACCACCGAGGACCAACAATACCCCCCTTCCCCCCCTCTTCCTCATTGTTTCACCACTACAAACAAGAGAAAGTCGGAGAAAGTGAACCTTCCCAAGTCGCAACCCCGCTATTGCCAACCTCACTACCTCGAAGCACTCGAGTTGAGATGATGACGATCTTAAGTATGATGACGCTGATGGTGAGTGAAACTTGAGTGTGTGTGTGTGTATATAACATGTATTACCAGGAGCACCGACTGGCAACAGATATGACGAGTGTGAAGTAAGTGAAAGCCAGAGTCTCACGGGCGCGGTGTTGCCCTCCTAGCGCGCGCTGTCATTTATGCTGGAAGGCGAACTCGCCACGGTACTGGACTAGTTTCACATCCAACGGGGCGTCGTTTCCCACTTCTTCCTGGTGGTTGGGGCGGCCTGGTCGTGTTTGTTCATTTGACTGTAGCACCACCCAATGGGAGCGTCTGTTATGGTGGAATACGTGACTGTTTATGTGGTTGATGAGGGTACTAGTCTTATGCAAGAAGGAAGAGCTAATAGAGTGCCAGCATTGGTTTGACGTCATGGCCCTTGCTGCTACGGCGGTGTGTTCATTCACAAGATGAGTGAAGCTGCCCAATGCTGTCGTTACGGTGGTGTGTTCACTCACAAGATGAGTGACGCTGACCCGCAAATTCTCCCTTCGGACTATTAAATATATTTTATTTTGATTTTAGTGATGGGAATGACTGACAGACGGGTACGGTTGGCCGGGTGGACGGCAAGCGGGTAACGTAGTTGGGCATGCCAGTAAGATTAGAAGCCCGCTGCAATCACTGTCAGTATATGCGTGTGTAACAAACTAGCCGACCTCTCCACGTTCAGGAGGAGCGTAATAAATACCTCCAAAGGGTACAGTTCTCTCTCTTCCCTCCTCCATCTCTCACTCCCTCCCTACCCTGCTCTGCTGGGCTCTGCTGGGATTTGCTGGGATTTAGAGTCGACTCTTTCCTCCACCAACCTCTCACGTTTTCATGTTAGACTGTGGTCCGGCCTGCTTCAGGCATAGGCTTATATGAGGGTTCAAGGAGCACCAAAGCCTTCCTATTATTTCTTGGAGAGCTGGGATGGTTTTTAATGCCGTTAGGATCGTTCATCTGTTACGCGCCCCGTACCCCATCCCGTGGGCAGTGGTGGCAAGGGTACAGAGGCACATAATGGCTTCAGGAACTAAACCCCACATAGTTCATTAAGTAAACAAATACACTTGCGTGAAGCTAGTTACACAATTTTCAGACACACACACACACACAGGGCCTGGTAGCTGAGTGGACAGTGCTCGAGATTTGTAGTCCTAGGGACCGGGGATCGATACCCGGCGATGGTGGAAACAAATGGGCATAGTTTCTTTCACCCTGATGCCCCTGTTACTCAGGGAGGGGGGCCTGACAGCTGAGTGGACAGCACTCTGGATTCGAAGTCCTAATGGTCGGGTTCGATCCTCTGCGGTGGCGGAAACAATGGGCAGAGTTTCTTTTACCCTGATGATCCTGTTACCTAGCAGTAAATAGGTACCTGGGAGTTAGACAGCTGTTACGGGCTGCTTGTACTCACCTAATTGTGCTTGCGGGGGTTGAGCTCTGGCTCTTTGGTCCCGCCTCTTAACCGTCAATCAACAGGTGTACAGGTTCCTGAAAAATGGAGTGTGTTGTCACGCACAAAAAATGCTTTGTGTGTGTGTGTGTGTTGTGTGTGTGTGTGTGTGTGTGTGTGTGTGTACTCACCTAGTTGTACTCACCTAGTTGTGCTTGCGGGGGTTGAGCTCTGGCTCTTTGGTCCCGCCTCTCAACCGTCAATCAACAGGTGTACAGTTTCCTGAGCCTAATGGGCTCTATCATATCTACATTTGAAACTGTGTATGGAGTCAGCCTCCACCACATCGCTTCCTAATGCATTCCATTTGTCAACCACTCTGACACTAAAAAAGTTCTTTCTAATATCTCTGTGGCTCATTTGGGCACTCAGCTTCCACCTGTGTCCCCTAGTGCGTGTGCCCCTTGTGTTAAACAGCCTGTCTTTATCAACCCTGTCGATTCCCTGAGAATCTTGAATGTGGTGATCATGTCCCCCCTAACTCTTCTGTCTTCCAACGAAGTGAGGTTTAATTCCTGCAGTCGCTCTCGTAGCTCATACCTCTCAGCTCGGGTACTAGTCTGGTGGCAAACCTTTGAACCTTTTCCAGTTTAGTCTTATGCTTGACTAGATAGGACTCCATGCTGGAGCCGCATACTCCAGGATTGGTCTGACATATGTGGTATATAATGTTCTGAAAGATTCTTACACAAGTTTCTAAAGGCCGTTCTTATGTTAGCCAACCTGGCATATGCTGCTGATGTTATCCTCTTGATATGAGCTTCAGGGGACAGGTCTGGCGTGATATCAACCCCCAGGTCTTTCTCTCTCTCTGACTCTGAAGTATTTCATCTCCCAAATGATACTTGTATCTGGTCTCCTGCTTCCTACCCTATCTTCATTACATTACATTTGCTTGGGTTAAACTCTAACAGCCATTGTTCGACCATTCCTGCAGCTTGTCCAGGTCTTCTTGAAGTCTCAGCTGTCCTCCTCTGTCTTAATCCTTCTCATGATTTGGCGTCGTCAGCAAACATTTGTGTGTGTGTGGGTGTGTGTGTGTGTACTCACCTAATGTACTCACCTAATGTGCTTGCGGGGTTGAGCTTTGGCTCTTGGTCCGCCTCTCAACTGTCAATCAACTGGTGTGCAGATTCCTGAGCCTACTGGGCTCTATCATATCTACACTTGAAGCTGTGTATGGAGTCAGCCTCCACCACATCACTTCCTAATGCATTCCATTTGGCAACCACTCTGACACTAAAAAAGTTCTTTTAATATCTCTGTGGCTCATTTGGGCACTCAGTTTCCACCTGTGTCCCCTGTGCGTGTGCCCCTTGTGTTAATAGCCTGTCTTTATCTACCCTATCAATTCCCTTCAGAATCTTAAATGTGGTGATCATGTCCCCCCAACTCTCTGTCTCCAGCGAAGTGAGGTTTAATTCCCGTAGTTCTCCTCCTCAGTAGCTCATACCTCTCAGCTCGGGCACTAGTCTGGTGGCAAACCTTTGAACCTTTTCCAGTTTAGTCTTATCCTGACTAGATATGGACTCCATGCTGGGGCTGCATACTCCAGGATTGGCCTGACAATGTGGTATACAAAGTTCTGAATGATTCTTTACACAAGTTTCTGAATGCCGTTCGTATGTTGGCCAACCTGGCATATGCCGCTGATGTTATCATCTTGATATGGCTGCAGGAGACAGGTATGGCGTGATATCAACCCCCAAGTCTTTTCTTCTCTGATTATGAAGAATTTCCTCTCCCAGATGATACCTTGTATCTGGCCTCCTGCTCCCTACACCTATCTTCATACATTACATTTGGTGGGTTAAACTCTAAAAAACCATTTGTTCGACCATTCCTTCAGCTTGTCTAGGTCTTCTTGAAGCCTCAAACAGTCCTCTTGGGCCAGGTATGGACTTAATAAGCTATATCATAAGTCCAACCGAACCCCCCCAAGTCCTGGCTTGGGGAGTAGAATTCTCAGCGCCAAGGTCTCTGATCCAGGTCCAAGAAGATTATAAGAGTCAAGCAAGACACCCAAACCCCACCACCATTATCTCCCCAAGCAGGTGTAGAATGAAAACAAGATAATGGCATCCTTGGTATCCATCACACGCTACAGATCTCCTTTAGATCCCGCTCTGACCGGGTCAAGGGGCCACCTCCTATGGAGCGTAGTGAGGATGTTTGATTTAGTGTCACGCAGTTTATGAGTGAAGATCTTTACCCAGTCGTGTATAGTGACTGTTACAACAAACTAAGG
>WNGS01042707.1:15208775-15236683 GCA_020271785.1 Procambarus virginalis
TATCTATCGATGATTTCTGTGTTGTTTGTTAACACAGAAATCATCGATAGGTACAACTGTATTCTACACCACTTCAATGCACCGTACGGGCCAATAGGCCCTCTGCACTTCCATTTATATATATATATATATATATATATATATATATAATATATATATATATATATATATATATATATATATATATATGGGTCACACTTGAATGGTCCACAAGCCAACATGTGTCAGAAAACTCTTGACCCCCTGAAGGATTCGAACCCAGTGAGCCAGGGCCTGTATGCCCCTTAGCGTGCCGTGACTGACCAGGTGTCACGCGTGGACAGTCACGAGTGAGTCCTGGTGTGTTGGAGAGATTTATTTTCACCCTTGGAATCGGAACGGTCTTAATCATGGAAGTTTCGTCTCACACTCGAAGATAATTGTTCAGGATTGGACACTTGCTCACTGAAATTAGTGATACAAAAATTCAATCAGTTGGAGATATTTTTTGATGCGTCTTTGTTTTCTCCCAACAACAAGAAAACAATTGTGTCTGATGAAACATGATTTATTTGGAATAAGGTAAACATTCCCTTAAGCCAAACATTGTTACACGAATCATGAAATTACATGATCAATATAGATCACTACAGAAGCCAAAATCAATAATGTAACTCATAGTAAAAATAAAACAACATTTTAAAAAGGTTTGAATGACTTGTTTGATATTGCTCACACATAAATGCGTTGAGAGCGCTGCCTGTTTTCAGCGTAAATCCATTAGAACGAGACACCAAATTCCTCTCTCATATCACCTGGATAGTTATCTAGATATTTGTTATAGTCTCAATACAGATACAATAATAGCAATTTGTAAACTAACAAAGTGAACCTTTTTTTCCTAAACAGAGAATATTCTAAAGTTACAAAGAATACTAAATATAGAATATTTATAATTTTATATACTATAAAGTTATAAGCTAAGGTTCTTAAAGTTTATTGTATTATAATTCCTTGGTTTAAAATATAAAACAGTAGGTGCTGAACTCGCTTCCTTTGAAACGATCTGTAGAATTTGGTTCTCTGTAAAATAAATTCTAGGGTATACTCCAATAATTTCCGAATTCCATATTTCACATTTTTGAGAGTAATAAACCATATTAACGTAACTAAATATAATGAAAGCTAACTTAACCTAGCCTAACTTAACGCAACCTTACCCTATCTCAACCACAGATAGGGAGTAGATAATAGCACTAATTATGTAGTGATTTTGAAGCCATTACCTCCATGGGAGAAACAGTTACGATTCGCTAAGTATTGAACAGTGTGACAAGCCGCACTTTGTGGTGGAACATGAAATTGTTATGTTCTGAAAGGAAGAACTGGAGAACGACCACCCTAAAACAGATTATTATGAGCTACTTCAATTATTTTATATCTTGGAGATCTACCACCCAGAGGAGTTGGTTTTACCAAACCAGGCGCCTTATACCATGCTTGATGGATGGCACGAGTGATATAGGTGCTCAAGACGGTACAGTTTCACTCACCATTCAAAACGACCAAACAAGAACAACATGGAATGCAACAATCCGCTCAATTTACTTTCTATGTGCGGAACAGGTTTGCCACACCCATTGCACTTTCAACACCTTCAGAATTACGACGACAAAGATACATCTGCAGGTGCCACCAGAGGTCTCTGTCGTGTCTTAAAGGAAGAGCGGCGGGTCCCTCCTGAAAGTTTTGAAGACGGACCAAGTCCTGAAGTGTAACAATAAATGATTCAAACTCTTGAGAAACTTGCTACTATAACATCCACTAACAGAAGTGTTTTGGAGTATAAGGACAAGATTTTATCAGAGGAATGTTGTTAAAGATTCGCTACCTGGAACAAGAAGTTCCAAGTAGCACGGGCTATGGTGAGCCCGTAGTGGATCACAGGAAACCATGGCATACTTTATCACAAGAAAAAATTATCATTCTTTGAAAAATGTATCACTGTCAACGTCATTTTTTTAATGGGGTCCATCGAAATGGAACGAAAATGATGACTTCAATAAAGCAAAACAGTATGTTGACAAAATGTTGTAAGAGACAATGCAGTAAGAGCAGTTGGTCTGCTCCAGTCATGCAACTCTCACCTCACAGAGACTGAAGAACAACCACACCACATCCTGCTCATTGTAGAGAACCATAGCATTCATTATTTTTTTGAGATATATACAAGAGTATTTACATTCTTGTACAGCCACTAGTACGCGTAGCGTTTCGGGCAGGTCCCTGGAATACGATCCCCGCCGCGAAGAATCGTTGTTACAACCAAGTACACATTTTACTGTTGAGTTAAACAGAGACTACAGTTAAGGATTTGCACCCAGTAAAGCCTCCCCGGCCAGGATACGAACCCATGACAAAGCGCTCGCGGAACGCCAGGCGAGTGTCTTACCAGTACACCACAGAGACTTTCCCTCGAATAGCTTCGCTATCCAGATAAATCGAAGCTATTCGAGGCCAAACTGCACAATTATTTATTTAGTTCACATAAAATGAATTAGTGTGGACTAGGCCTACTGGGGATGCTACATAACATAAAGACCGCACAATATGCAGTTACCTTTTGGGCGATGTGAAAATTCGTTATTTATAACATTGATCTAAATTTCAATCGTCTGGCGACAGCATTAAATATTATTGAATTCTGCTGAAATTAACATTGGACGTCACGAGAAACATGATCACAAAAGAAGGTACAGGACACACCGCGACCTTGGAGAACCAACAATAGTCATCCTTATCTCTCTCGTTCACCTGCATTGTTACCCAGAAGGTAAACTCGGGGTATAGTTTAGAATACACGTGTCCCCTTGCAGTCCAGGACCGCTTTAATGTTGCTCAGACATGTTGGACATAACCCTACATGGACTGGAGACTCACACTTGGGGCGATACCATTGTCCAAGGTGACGTGTGACTGTGTGATACATGGGGCTTGGCCAGGACCCTGTGTTATACATGGTGCTTGGCCAGGACCCTGTGTGATACATGGTGCTTGGCCCGGACCCCTGTGTGATACATGGGGCTTGGCCAGGATCCTGTGTTATACATGGGGCTTGGCCCGGACCCTGTGTTATACATGGTGCTTGGCCCGGACCCTGTGTTATACATGGTGCTTGGCCCGGACCCTGTGTGATACATGGGGCTTGGCCAGGACCCTGTGTTATACATGGTGCTTGGCCAGGACCCTGTGTGATACATGGTGCTTGGCCCGGACCCCTGTGTGATACATGGGGCTTGGCCAGGATCCTGTGTTATACATGGTGCTTGGCCCGGACCCTGTGTTATACATGAGGCTTGGCCAGGACCCTGTGTGATACATGGTGCTTGGCCAGGACCCTGTGTGGTACATGGTGCTTGGCCAGGACCCTGTGTGATACATGAGGCTTGGCCAGGACCCTGTGTGATACATGGTGCTTGGCCAGGACCCTGTGTGGTACATGGGGCTTGGCCAGGACCCTGTGTTATACATGGTGCTTGGCCAGGACCCTGTGTGATACATGGTGCTTGGCCAGGACCCTGTGTGATACATGGGGCTTGGCCAGGACCCTGTGTGATACATGGTGCTTGGCCAGGACCCTGTGTGATACATGGTGCTTGGCCAGGACCCTGTGTGATACATGAGGCTTGGCCAGGACCCTGTGTGATACATGGTGCTTGGCCAGGACCCTGTGTGGTACATGGGGCTTGGCCAGGACCCTGTGTTATACATGGTGCTTGGCCAGGACCCTGTGTTATACATGGTGCTTGGCCAGGACCCTGTGTTATACATGGTGCTTGGCCCGGACCCTGTGTTATACATGGTGCTTGGCCCGGACCCTGTGCGATACATAGTGCTTGGCCAGGACCCTGTGTGATACATGGTGCTTGGCCCGGACCCTGTGTTATACATGGTGCTTGGCCAGGACCCTGTGTTATACATGGTGCTTGGCCCGGACCCTGTGTGATACATGGTGCTTGGCCCGGACCCTGTGTGATACATGGTGCTTGGCCCGGACCCTGTGTTATACATGGTGCTTGGCCAGGACCCTGTGTTATACATGGTGCTTAGCCCGGACCCTGTGTGATACATGGTGCTTGGCCAGGACCCTGTGTGATACATGGGGCTTGGCCCGGACCCTGTGTGATACATGGTGCTTGGCCAGGACCCTGTGTGATACATGGGGCTTGGCCAGGACCCTGTGTGATACATGGTGCTTGGCCCGGACCCTGTGTGATACATGGTGCTTGGCCCGGACCCTGTGTTATACATGGTGCTTGGCCCGGACCCTGTGTGATACATGGTGCTTGGCCCGGACCCTGTGTGATACATGGTGCTTGGCCCGGACCCTGTGTTATACATGGGGCTTGGCCCGGACCCTGTGTTATACATAGGGCTGGGCCCGGACCCTGTGTTATACATAGGGCTGGGCCCGGACCCTGTGTTATACATAGGGCTGGGCCCGGACCCTGTGTTATACATGGGGCTGGGCCCGGACCCTGTGTTATACATGGGGCTTGGCCCGGACCCTGTGTGATACATAGGGCTTGGCCCGGACCCATTCTGGGTTATGGAGTGCCGGAATATGAATATGTATAATATGAATAATTAGTATGTGTAATGTTAATTTTACAGTCTTTGTTAGATCGTCCTTACAGTCACTATAGTTCCTTGGTATACATTAGTTAAGAATGTATATTCCAGTGAAGCACGCACACACAAGGGGCCTGGTAGCCGAGTAGACAGCGCTGGGGTTTCGTAATCCTAGGGACCGGAGATTGATTCCTGCATATGGCGGAAACAAATGAGCAGTTTCTTTTAATCTGAAGCTCTTGTTCACCTAGCAGTAAATAGGTACCTGGGAATTAGACAGCTATTACTGGCTGCTTCATGGATGTGTGTATATGTGTGTGTGTTTATATTTGTGTGTGTGTGTGGAGAAAACAATTGATTGACAGTTGAGAGGCGGGCCGAAAGAGCAGAACTCGAACCCGCAAGACGAACTAGGTCAATACACACACACACACACACACACACACACACACACACACACACACACACACACACACACACACACACACACACACAGTCCTCCAGCTGGCATGAGTTACGAGGAAAGGCTGCGGGAAATGCACCTTACGACACTGGAAGACAGAAGAGTAAGGGGAGATATGATCACAACCTACAAAATCCTCAGAGGAATCGACCGGGTAGACAAGGACAAACTATTCAACACTGGGGGGACGCGAACAAGGGGACGCAAGTGGAAACTGAGTACCCACATGAGCCACAGAGACGTTAGAAGGAACTTTTTCAGTGTCAGAGTAGTTAACGGATAGAATGCATTAGGCAGTGATGTGGTGGAGGCTGACTCCATACACAGTTTCAAATGTAGATATGATAGAGCCCAGTAGGCTCAGGAATCTGTACACCAGTTGATTGACAGTTGAGAGGCGGGACCAAAGAGCCAAAGCTCAACCCCCGCAAGCACAAATAGGTGAGTACAAATAGGTGAGTACACACACACACACACACGCACACACACACACACACACACACAATAAACAAACAAACGTCACAAACTCTCACACTGAGAGAACAGTCCGTACTAAGGAAGGGTAATTATCAGAAGAAAGCGTTAAGTCAGTATAACTACATTAAGCTTGGAAGCCCAACCACTTGGACCATTGTGACTCGAACGGTGACCCTGCAAGAGGCGAGGCCGTCGTCCTGCCGACTAGGCCAAGTGGTCCCCCAACAACCCACACAAGTGGCGTCGTGGTCCTCACCGATACTGAGCTCCTGCGTGGCTTAGTGGTCTACACGATGACCCAACACTGACGTGCTGATGAAAGTAACATGAGGTAAATATAAGAATACAATTTGATGACTGAGTGACGGCCCTGAGTGTCCCATGAGAGCGAAATTTATTCACATGCCACATGAGGCACGTGTGCCACGTGAGGCACGTGTGCCGTAAGTTAATACCTCCCGCTGCTCTAGGCCTTCCCCAGGATACAACCCACATCGGTTCCCAAACTCTAGGATGCTAATTTTTTTTGCTGCTAGGTGAACAGAAGCATCAGGTAAAACAGAGCATGCCCAACAATCTCTATCCCATCTGGGCAATTGCACAAATCACTTGCAAACATATTTATTTACATTTTTGTTTTACGTTTCGAAAAATATTTTCACCATCAATTCTACAAACACAAAATGATTAAATAAAAATGTCAATGAATATCTGCCGTCAAAATCCTTTAAACTCAACAATGTTGTTCATAATACAAACACGATACAAAAATTAATTCAATATTGATTCAAGGAAAACAGAACACGAGAAGAACATGTAAGACACCAGAGGACTACCACACACAGCAGCTGGAGGACTACCACACACAGCAGCTGGAGGACTACCACACACAGCAGCTGGAGGACTACCACACACAGCAGGTGGAGGACTACCACACACACAGCAGCTGGAGGACTACCACACACAGCAGCTGGAAGACTACCACACACAGCAGGTGGAGGACTACCACACACAGCAGGTGGAGGACTACCACACACAGCAGCTGGAAGACTACCACACACAGCAGCTCCAGGACTACCACACACAGCAGCTCCAGGATTACCACACACAACAGCTGGCGGACTACCACACACAGCAGCTGGAAGACTACCACACACAGCAGCTGGAAGACTACCACACACAGCAGCTGGAAGACTACCACACACAGCAGCTGGAAGACTACCACACACAGCAGCTGGAGGACTACCACACACACAGCAGCTGGAGGACTACCACACACAGCAGCTGGAAGACTACCACACACAGCAGCTGGAGGACTACCACACACAGCAGCTGGAGGACTACCACACACAGCAGCTGGAGGACTACCACACACACAGCAGCTGGAAGACTACCACACACCGCAGCTCGAAGACTACCACACACAGCAGTTCCAGGACTACCACACACAGCAGCTCCAGGACTACCACACACAGCAGCTCCAGGACTACCACACACAGCAGCTCCAGGACTACCACACACAGCAGCTCCAGGACTACCACACACAGCAGCTGGAAGACTACCACACACAGCAGCTCCAGGACTACCACACACAGCAGCTCCAGGACTACCACACACAGCAGTTCCAGGACTACCACACACACCAGTTCCAGGACTACCATACACAGCAGTTCCAGGACTACCACACACAGCAGCTCCAGGACTACCACACACAGCAGTTCCAGGCCTACCACACACAGCAGTTCCAGGACTACCACACACAGCAGCTCCAGGACTACTACACACAGCAGCTCCAGGACTACCACACACAAGACACTCAATATACCTACAGTAATATTTTTTTTAATTTTGCCCCGAGGGGGGAGTTTATTGGGCAGCGCCACTCATCTTGTGAGTGGACATACCGCCATAGCAGCATGCACAACGCTCCCCAATAGGAAGAAAACCCGCTGGGTTGTTCATCCTGTCACTTGTACCCAGACACAGCTGGGACTTGCTTAACTGTCTCAAGTGAACAGCTCCTCAAACAAGAAGATTAACATCTATCAACCCTTAAAAGCTTACGTTATCTTGCGGGTGCAAAATGGGGGAATGTTTTAAGAACAGTATCAATATTTGACAAATAGTGTTTTCCTAACTCAAACAATGTGGGGTTTATTATTCTACACATACTTCTGATGTCTCTCAGGTGTTCACATTCACGTAGATAGTGGTCAAGTCGGTGTCCATCACTCTCACCACAGATTCTGCAACTTCGCTGATCAACTGTTGTTTCCATTCCATATCTCCATGGATATTTGTATCCAAGACGGATTCTCGCTATTACTGATTCTCTCCCTCAGTGTTCATCAAATCCCGGCGTGTTCACTATCCAAGTACACGTCGTCCACGCTCAATGGTAATCACCGACTAGTTGACCTTCCTCAACATGGGCCCGTCCACACACCATATCGTCACAATGCCCCAATACCCCACATCAGCTCTCCAGACACACACTGGCAGAGAGCTTCAGCAACACGCTGACAGGGGTCACAAATAATCACTTTCAGGGATCTCTAACACCCTGGCAGAAGTCTCTATCTACACACAAGCAGCACTTCTCAGCAGTCGGTCACTACTGTCGTCTTGTAACTCGTCTTGGCCCAATCCCGGGTACTCCCGGGTAACCTCCTAACTGAGGTATGAAACAGGAGCCTTTCACAGACACTACACCACTGCCAACAGATGGCGTTCTCTGCGTCTCATTTAATGCTTTGGAGTTGAAATGCAGGTCCATAGATGGCGCCGAAATCGCCACTCCTCTACTGCAGCAACGGTGTTGATGTGGTCACCAAGCCTGACGCTTCTACACAACTAGCGAGAGCCCGCGGTGCTCGACGCATCTATCCACCAAATCGACTTCTGTCTGCTGATAGACAGAGACAAATGAGACAGGTGAACGGACGGATATGTATACCTGAACCACCTGGACCTTACCACCAACAATTTGCACCATTTGTGCAGCGTGCGGATTAAAATGATTAGTGAACCTATAATTACGACCTATAATTATCATCCGATTATAATGGCCAGCGTTATCAACCGGTGATAATGGCCGACCTTATCAACACAGCCATTAAACACGCCATTTTGAAATAACGCAATTTGTTCGGGGCCCATTGGGATGGGAAAATGACAATAAGAACTTGGAATCAGATCAGCCAAAATATTGGCGGATATTAATGGTGTTTATAAATGGCCGCTAATGTTCGTTGGCGCCACAGTGGAGGGTGATTGTGGGGGCCACACTGTGATAGGTTTTTGTGTTAGTATTTAACTGTCCACAACTCTGAAATGTGGCTCGTTTGTTTGAGGTTATCAAAGGTGTTCACCTCTCAAGAGTTACTGAGAGCGTTTATTTGTTCATAACATCCAAGGTGTTCATCATTTGGTCGCAGACCTCAGCTTTAAGTCACAAACAACACCCCACAACATCAAACAACACACAGCAACATCAAACACACACAGCAACATCAAACAACACACAGCAACATCAAACAACACACAGCAACATCAAACAACACCCCACAACATCAAACAACATCCCACAACATCAAACAACATCCCACAACATCAAACAACACCCCACAACATCAAACAACACCCACAACATCAAACAACACCCCACAACATCAAACACACCCCACAACATCAAAAAAACACCCACAACATCAAACAACATTCCACAACATCAAACAACATCCCACAACATCAAACAACACCCCACAACATCAANATTACGTATTTTCTGAGGTATCTAAACAAAATATTACTATGAAAAAAGTTCTCCTGCGGCTCACCATAGCCCGTGCTACTTGGAACTTTCTGTTCCAATAGCGAATCTTAAACACAACAACAATATTATAAAAAAATAAACAATATTTAGAATAGGAAACATGGTCCAGACATTAAAAATACTATAGTGTCTTCATAAAACCAGACAGGACGTTTAGTCTAGCAGCAACAAGATGCAGGGACGGTAAGCAGGTAGACAAACAACAACAGTCTGCCGGAACACACTTTTGACCGCCTCCAGGAGGAAAGAGTTCAGGCTGACTTTCCCTATACTTTTGGTTTGGTTTTAAGCATATGTGAGAAGGAACAATGTGGCCGCATTAATTTGCATTAAATGAAAGAAGGTGAACCTCGGTGCTGCCAGCAATGTTAGGGACGCTTCCGGTGTGGGTAGGTCTTGACACGTGTGGACCAGGTGCGGGTAGGTCTTGACACGTGTGGACCAGGGCGGGTAGGTCTTGACACGTGTGGACCAGGTGCGGGTAGGTCTTGACACGTGTGGACCAGGTGCGGGTAGGTCTTGACACGTGTGGACCAGGTGCGGGTAGGTCTTGACACGTGTGGACCAGTGTGCGGGTAGGTCTTGACACGTGTGGGACCAGTTGCGGGTAGGTCTTGACACTGTGGGTAGGTCTTGACACGTGTGGACCAGTTGCGGGTAGGTCTTGACACGTGTGGACCAGGTGCTGGTAGGTCTTGACACGTGTGGACCAGGTGGGGGTAGGCCTTGACATGTGTGGACCAGGTGTGGGTAGGTCTTGACACGTGTGGACCAGGTGTGGGTAGGTCTTGACACGTGTGGACCAGGTGTGGTTAGGTCTTGACACGTGTGGACCAAGTGCGGTTAGGTCTTGACACGTGTGGACCAGGTGCGGTAGGCTTGACACGTGTGGACCAGGTGTGGGTAGGTCTTGACACGTGTGGACCAGGTGCGGGTAGGCCTTGACACGTGTGGACCAGGTGTGGGTAGGTCTTGACACATGTGGACCAGGCGCGGGTAGGTCTTGACACGTGTGGACCAGGTGTGGGTAGGTCTTGACACATGTGGACCAGGCGCGGGTAGGTCTTGACACGTGTGGACCAGGTGTGGGTAGGTCTTGACACGTGTGGACCAGGTGCGGGTAGGTCTTGACACATGTGGACCAGGCGCGGGTAGGTCTTGACACGTGTGGACCAGGTGCGGGTAGGTCTTGACACGTGTGGACCAGGTGCGGGTAGGTCTTGACACGTGTGGACAGGTGCGGGTAGGTCTTGACACGTGTGGACCAGGTGCGGGTAGGTCTTGACACGTGTGGACCAGGTGCGGGTAGGTCTTGACACGTGTGGACCAGGTTCCGGTAGGTCTTGACACGTGTGGACCAGGTGCGGGTAGGTCTTGCCACGTGTGGACCAGGTGTGGGTAGGTCTTGACAAGTGTGGACCAGTTGCGGTAGGTCTTGACACGTGTGGACCAGGTGCGGGTAGGTCTTGACACGTGTGGACCAGGCGCGGGTAGGTCTTGACACGTGTGGACCAGGTGTGGGTAGGTCTTGACACGTGTGGACCAGGTGTGTGTAGGTCTTGACACGTGTGGACCAGTGTGGGTAGGTCTTGACACGTGTGGACCAGGTGTGGGTAGGTCTTGACACTGTGGACCAGGTGTGGTAGGTCTTGACACGTGTGGACCAGGCGCGTGTAGGTCTTGACACGTGTGGACCAGGTGGGGTAGGTCTTGACACGTGTGGACCAGGTGCGGGTAGGTCTTGACACGTGTGGACCAGGTGTGGGTAGGTCTTGACACGTGTGGACCAGTTGTGGGTAGGTCTTGACACGTGTGGACCAGGTGATGAACACGGTGTAACAAGGTCTTATGAGCCTCTAATGCTATCAGAACACTTTAGAACATTGTTATCTGCATGTATGTGTTGGCGTGTGGGGGGGGGGGGGTCTGAGCTGCACACGATATCAACTCTCACGTCTGGCCTCGTAGAGAACCATGAGAAGTCCATCTTTAACGGCCACCATTTATAATGGAGACGAACAAATAAAGGGAGGGATGGGGGGGGGGGAAGGGAGGGGAGCACAGGGCTGCCACAGTTCAGGAACCTGCTGGCATGGCAGTCATTTGTATCCTGTCATCCGGGTGACTGAGATTGGCTGTTCAGACTAGACTGCCCAGTTCCGTAGTTCCAGGTGGTCCTGTAACACTTCTTCTTCTTGAGAATAGGTGCAGTTTGCATGAAGGTTTACCCCACCCAATGACTGCACCAGGACAGATGTAGGGAGACGCGTTGACGTTGAAGAGGAGAAGAAAGTCAAAAGTGTTAGATGTGTCGGGCCGTAGAGAGAGGACGGGCGACGTAAACAGAGGCGGACGTTAGAGGGAGACTCGCAGCACCGTAGGGCGGGATGTCGAGTTCACGGCGGCAGCTGATCCACACACGGCGTAGCAGCGTGCGCAAGACGTTAACTAATATTTCTCCGGAAACTTGTATATCGGAAAGCGCAAGCAGTACACTTCCCAATCACCACAGGACTGAGGGCAGCCGGCCACCAGGCGGCGCCCGCGGCTGAGACATCTTATGCGGCTCCCTATAAACAAACTCCTTCACCGTCGATACCCAGACAGTGGACGAGCACCACAGGATCGGAAGCACCCGGGCATCCCGATAAGGGCCCAACACCAGACCCTCACAGGGCACGACCTCAGCAGTCGGGGACGAGGCTTCCCCCAGACCGGGGTAATGGAGGGGGAACCGCAGGGGATGCAGGCGCGGCATCGACCCCACCACAGGACACAGGAGCGAGGCCCCCCGGTGCACATCTTTCTGCAACACTACGACGAGGTCCCGATCATCAGGGACAACCCCCCACTGCGGGGATCCAACAGCAGGAGACGCAGGAGGGGGGGGGGCACAGGCAGCAACTTCGGAGGCCCTCACAGCACCATCATCCACGGCGGGGGACGCCAGAGCACCATACTCCCCCACCTCCTCCCAAGTCACACCACGAAGGAGACACACACTCCGAGCCCGCCGCGAACGCTTCGAGACAGGCCGCACCACACCACGCCCAGCAGGCCCCTCTGCAGGCACAGCCACCATCTTCACATCCACACAGGTCACACCCGCACCGTCCAAAGAGTCCACAGAGACCACAACACTCACACTGTCCACATCATCCAGGGAAACAGCCTCAGAACACCGACGCGCACGCTTCTGCAAAGGGATGGAAAGAGCAGAACTACATTCGTCAACACACACAGGCACGGTAGGCACCGCCCCCTGCTCAGCCCCCCCTCCAAAACAGCAGAACCCGCGTCCCCGGGAGCCTTTATCACATCCACAGGCGGAGGTGGGACATGAACCTCCACCGGGACATCCCGCACTACACACAGCGCAGGCGACGGCCCGACACCCACACACACCGGCTCAACAACCCCAGGGGGACACAGTAGTGACCAGACGTGTCGGACAGGCCGTAGAACTCGCCTCAACAAGCGGAGCAGCAGACAGGCAATCAGGCGCCTCAGGCACAGCACCCACGCCGTCCTCAGAACCGTCCGATCGTAACAGGCCGGAAAATCCTCCGCTCGAAAAACATGCATCCGACCAGTTGCTCCCACGTCGCACGCTGCAGCCAGATGACCCTCGTGACCACACCCATAACAGGTGCGCGGTTGACCCCCGATACTGGCAGCGGAGAGTGTAACCCAACACGGACATCGACGACGGTACACTACACTTCAGCGACATCGTCAGGGTGCGGGAGCCGTCAAGCATACCAACACAGTGCCCGGCAACAACCTTGTTCCAACGAATACTTAACACTGTCCCAAATCGTTCAAAACAGGATGTTAAAAAGTCGTCCTGAAATTCGAAGGGGGCACCATGCACCGCCACAGACGTCAAGGTGACACTAAGATTCCCCACCTTAACAGAACCAGCAGTATCAGGGAGAGGGTAAACACGCCCCTCACACCGCTCGAGAAACGCCTGAAAGGCAGCCTGGAGGCGGAACTTGACCACAGCACGGTGGCCCTGGATGCCCTTGACCATCCAGCTGCCACTGTGGCAGCTGGATGCCCACCAAGTCCGACATCTGCACATGGAGCACGTCCTCCAGGGCGACACCAACCAACGGATGGTCCACTGGCACCGTAAATGCCAGACCAGCCGACAATGTCCTCTTCACTGGAGGGCGAGAAGTCCCCATGGCTAAGTCAAACGTCACCCTGTCAGTGGCAAACCACCACCAGCAGGGCAAACCAGCAATCACCCAACGTAAACACGAGCCAGGAGCGGAGAGACCTCAGGAACGTCCGACCTGGCCGGTGGTCACCAAGCAACTCTCGTCCTGTAATACAGGTCTCTTAACGGAGGTGTAGTACGTGACAATACTGAGGCGCCCTCGTGGCTTGTGGGAACATGCTGACACACACATGTTGGGAACAAACACGCCCCATCTGCTCCCACGTGCTCCTACGTGCTCCCACGTGCTCCTACGTGCTCCCACGTGCTCCTACGTGCTCCCACGTGAAGAGTGACAATTAAACAGAGGATCTGACTCTCTGAGTTAGTGTGTCTTGGGTTTTGGCGAGGAAGAGCGACGTTCCAGGAGACGTGTGGTTGGTGGTCAGAGGTCACCTCTTCCCTCCTCGGACTCTGGTGAACTACAAGTAACTCGTCTCAATGTTCAATTATAATTTTCATATTATAATCGGAATAGGAAATAATTTCAGCTAAGATATACGTGATTAAATAACACTTGAGTATCAAACTGTAACACCAAGTGTGTGTTTGTAAGAGTGCATCAGACCTGCTTGACACACTGAGTATCGTGGCACTCCAGTGTTATTGACCCCTTCTCGTATTTAATCTCTTTCACTATCTTTTGACCAATCCCCTTGCACTATCAAAGTATTAATATAAAACTACAATTTAAGTCCAAGGGTGTTATAAGCTTCACTTGAAGCTTGCATAAATAAAAAGTTATTTTTTTTTTCACTAGACGCTGTGTGCGACACAGTTAACAGACAATGACAGAGCTAAAACGTGACCATTTTCAATTAAGGAAAAATATTGTAAGCAGAGGTGGTACAGCCCAAGAGCTTGGAGCTATACGATGGGATCACAGCCCCACAATACATAATTCGAAGATGAAAGCACACTGAAAACTTCATCCCCGCCATTCCTTAAAAAAAGAAACAATAATTTATAAAAGACCTTTCAAGAGAACAGGAAACAGTACACGAGCATGTGAGCGTGAACACGTGAATGTTGCATAGTAATTCATCTGTGAACATTCACACATGCTGAAATACACATTAAGAACCTTATAAATACTTGCAGCTCTCTGCGAAAGAGCAAACAGCTCAACTACCACACACACACACACACACACACACACACACACACACACACACACACACCACACACACACACACACACACACACACACACACACAAAATGGTCGAACAAATGGCTGTTAGAGTTTAACCCAAGCAAATGTAATGTAATGAAGATAGGGGTAGGAAGCAGGAGACCAGATACAAGGTATCATTTGGGAGATGAAATACTTCAAGAGTCAGAGAGAGAGAAAGACCTGGGGGTTGATATCACGCCAGACCTGTCCCCTGAAGCTCATATCAAGAGGATAACATCAGCAGCATATGCCAGGTTGGCTAACATAAGAACGGCCTTTAGAAACTTGTGTAAGGAATCTTTCAGAACATTATATACCACATATGTCAGACCAATCCTGGAGTATGCGGCTCCAGCATGGAGTCCCTATCTAGTCAAGCATAAGACTAAACTGGAAAAGGTTCAAAGGTTTGCCACCAGACTAGTACCCGAGCTGAGAGGTATGAGCTACGAGGAGCGACTGCAGGAATTAAACCTCACTTCGTTGGAAGACAGAAGAGTTAGGGGGGACATGATCACCACATTCAAGATTCTCAGGGGAATCGACAGGGTTGATAGAGACAGGCTGTTTAACACAAGGGGCACACGCACTAGGGGACACAGGTGGAAACTGAGTGCCCAAATGAGCCACAGAGATATTAGAAAGAACTTTTTAGTGTCAGAGTGGTTGACAAATGGAATGCATTAGGAAGCGATGTGGTGGAGGCTGACTCCATACACAGTTTCAAGTGTAGATATGATAGAGCCCATTAGGCTCAGGAAACTGTACACCTGTTGATTGACGGTTGAGAGGCGGGACCAAAGAGCCAGAGCTCAACCCCCGCAAGCACAACTAGGTGAGTACAACTAGGTGAGTACACACACACACACACACACACACACACACACACACACACACACACACACACACACACACACAACACACACGCACACACACACACACACACACAACACACACACACACACACACACACACACAACACACACACACACACACACATAACACACACACGAGAGAAACGATATACTATCAGACAGACAGTATGGTTTTCGATCTGGAAGATCCTGTGTATCGAATGTATTCAGTTTCTATGATCGAGCAACAGAGATTTTACAGGAAAGAGATGGTTGGGTTGACTGCATCTATCTGGACCTAAAAAAGTCTTTCGACAGAGTTCCACATAAGAGGTTGTTCTGGAAACTGGAAATATTGGAGGGGTGACAGGTAAGCTTCTAACATGGATGAAAAATTTTCTGACTGATAGAAAAATGAGGGCCGTGATCAGAGGCAATGTATCGGACTGGAGAAATGTCACAAGTGGAGTACCACAGGGTTCAGTTCTTGCACCAGTGAAGTTCATTGTCTACATAAATAATCTACCAGATGGAATACAGAAATATATGAACATGTTTGCTGATGATGCTAAGATAATAGGAAGGATAAGAAACTTAAATGATTGTCATGCCCTTCAAGATGACCTGGACAAAATAAGTACATGGAGCACCACTTGGCAAATGGAATTTAATGTTAATAAATGCCATGTTATGGAATGTGGAATAGGAAAACATAGACCCCACACAACCTATAAAATATGTGGAAAATCTTTAAAGAATTCTGATAAAGAAAGAGATCTAGGGATGGTTCTAGATAGAAAACTGTCACCTGAGGACCACATAAAGATATTGTGCGAGGAGCCTATGCTACGCTTTCTAACTTCAGAATTGCGTTTAAATACATGGATGGCAAAATAGTAAAAAAAAATTCACGACTTTTGTTAGGCCAAAGCTAGAATATGCAGCGGTTGTGTGGTGCCCATATCTTAAAAGAAGCACATCAACAAACTGGAAATGTGCAAAGACATGCTACTCAGTGGCTCCCAGAACTGAAGGGCAAGAGCTACGAGGAGAGGTTAGAGGCATTAAATATGCCAAAACTAGAAGATAAAAGAAAAAAAGAGGCGATATGATCACTACGTACAAAATAGTAACAAGACTCAAAAAAAAATTGATAGGGAACAATTCCTGAGACCCGGAACTTCAAGAACAAGAGGACAAAGACTCAAGCTAAGGAAACAAAGATGCCGCAAAAACATTAGAAAATTTTATTTTGCAAACAGAGTGGTAGACGGTTGGAACAAGCTAAGTGAGAAGGTGGAGGCCAACACCGTCAGTAGTTTCAAAGCGTTATATGACAAAGAGTGCTGGGAAGACGGGACACCACGTGCGTAACTCTCATCCTGTAACTACACTTAGGTAATTGCACTTAAGTATTTACACACACACACACACTCACACAAAGTTTCAAGTGTAGATATGATAGAGCCCATTAGGCTCAGGAAACTGTACACCTGTTGATTGACGGTTGAGAGGCGGGACCAAAGAGCCAGAGCTCAACCCCCGCAAGCACAACTAGGTGAGTACAACTAGGTGAGTACACACAGGTAAGGTGTCTGGTAGCCTGGTGGATAGCGCGCAGGACTCGTAATTCTTTGGCGCGGGTTCGATTCCCGCACCAGGCAGAAACAAATGGGCAAAGTTTCTTTCACCTTGAATGCCCCTGTTACCTAGTAGTAAATAGGTACCTGGGAGTTAGTCAGCTGTCACGGGCTGCTTCCTGGGGTGTGTGTGTGTGATGTGTGGGGGAAAAAGTAGTTAGTGAACAGTCGATTGACAGTTGAGAGGCGGCCGAAAGAGCAAAGCTCAACCCCCTCAAACACAACTAGGTGAATACAACTAGGTGAATACACACACACACACACACACACACACACACACACACACACACACACACACACACACACACACACACACACAGGGGGGCCAGGTAGCCTGGTGGATAGAGCGCAGGACTTGTAATTCTGTGGCGCGGGTTCGATTCCCGCACCCGGCAGAAACAAATGGGCAAAGTTTCTTTCACCCTGAATGCCCCTGTTACCTAGCAGTAAATAGGTACCTGGGAGTTAGTCAGCTGTCACTGGCTTCTTCCTGGGGTGTGTGTGTGGTGTGAAAAAAAAAGTAGTTAGTGTAGTTAGTAAACAGTTGATTGACAGTTGAGAGGCGGGCCGAAAGAGCAAAGCTCAACCCCGTAAAATACAACTAAGTGAATACAAATAAGTGAATAACACACCACACACACGCACGAGGAAAGGCTGTGGGAAATGCCCCTTACGACCCTGGAAGACAGAAGAGTAAGGGGAGACATGATCACAACCTACAAAATCCTCAGGGGAATCGACCGGGTAAACAGGATGAACTATTCAACACTGGAGGGACGCGAACAAGGGGACACAGGTGGAAGCTGAGTACCCAATTGAGCCACAGAGACATTAGAAAGAACTTTTTCAGTGTCAGAGTAGTTAGTAAATGGAATACATAAGCAGTGATGTGGTGGAGGCTGACTCTATACCAGTTTCAAATGAGATATGATAGAGCCCAGTAGGCTCAGGAATCTGTACACCAGTTGATTGACGGTTGAAAGGCGGGACCAAAGAGCCAAAGCTCAACCCCCGCAAGCACAAATAGGTGAGTAAACCACACACACACACACACACACACACNCCTGGCTGGCTGGTCGCGTGCTGTGGGAGCCCCGCCACAGACGGGTGGGGGCGACGCGTACGTCTCATCCCCCACACGTCTCAGGTCCTCACGTGTCCAGATCTTCCACAAAAGACGGTCACGCGAGGTGTTACAAGAGCACCAGGAGGTGAGCCAGCCCCAGGAGCCCTCCTGGTCTGGCGTGGCCATCACCACTCTACAAGATAATCTGCCCACCTGCAACACGTCGTCAACAAACGCAAATGATCGTTAATCCAGTCGTCAAGCCCCTTGTTTATGAATGAAAAACGGTTTACACATCCAACCCGTCCTCGACTCAAGTCCATTACATCCAGCGGTCGACCCCACAGAGGCATTCATAAATTTTTACATGCTGTTCATTCAGAAAAGGAATGTTCTCAAATATAAATTATCATTATAATATATTAGCATATTTGTGTGTATATAGGCAGAGGTTAGGTTAAGTTAGGTGTTTAGAATCTGTTTGAGATTATTTGTATTTGTAGTTTTGGATGAATCATTTTCAACGTTGTGGTTCGAACAAAAGTCTTCAGTGAAGCACTGTTCCGGAAGTGTTCGGACGTCATCAGTTGAGAGTCCAGCCCGTCCTCCAAACAAAGATCCAAAAGTGATTCCATGCACCCGCCAAACCCCCTGTTATGAATGAAAAGCGGTTTACACACGACTCACAACTGCTGACGTTCGAACATATCCGGAACAAGTGCTTCACTGACGAGTTTCGTTCGAACCACAACGCTATAAATGCTTCACCACGTACTACAAATGCAAAAATCGCCAGCAGAACCTAAACACCTAACCTAACCTAACCTATGCCTATATATACACAATATGCCAATATATATAATATAATTATACTTGAGAAAATTCCCGTTCTGAATGAACAGCATGTTAAAATTTATGAATGCGTCTGTGGGGTCGACCGCTGGATGGAATGGACTTGAGTCGAGGACGGGTTGCTTAAACAGCGGGTTTGGCGGGTTTATGGAATAACTTTTGGAGGGGGCTGACATACCAATAATGGCCAGCCGAACCTAAGCTAACTTAGGCCTAACTATTCAACACATTCTAGTATGAAATAATATTACCTTATATATGAGAAAAACTAATTCTGAATAGCGAGCTGGTTTGATGAATGCTTCTTGTGTTCGGGCCGGGCCGGGCCGAGCCGGGCCGAGCCGGGCCGAGCCGGGCCTGAAGACAGGTGGCAGCATGACGGGTGTGGAAAGTTCCTGTCCACCGTCTTACTCCCTAGCACTCTCATCTGTCTATACTCACTCCACTCACCCTCACTCACCTTCACTCACTCAACACTCACCCCTCACTCACCTTCACTCCCCCACACTCACCTTCACTCACCTCTCACTCACCTTCACTCACCCCACACTCACCTTCACTCACCCACACTCACCTTCACTCACCCCACACTCACCTTCACTCACCTCTCACTCACCTTCACTCACCCACACTCACCTTCACTCACCCCACACTCACCTTCACTCACCCCACACTCACCTTCACTCACCCCACACTCACCTTCACTCACCTTCACTCACCCCACACTCACCTTCACTCACCCACACTCACCTTCACTCACCCCACACTCACCTTCACTCACCCCACACTCACCTCACTCACCCCACACTCACCTTCACTCACCCCACACTCACCTTCAGTCACCTCTCACTCCCTTCACTCTCCTGCGCCAGAACCTGAACACCTGACCCAACATGTTTACAAAATTCAACTATATAATAATATATAATTTTATTGAGCATAAGACGAGCTTTAATACACAGTCGGGGAGGTGAGTGACGCCAACACCAGTAGGTGACAGTCGACTACACACATGGGTACAGCAACACACCCCTCCACACTCACCACGGCTCAGGGTACAGCAGCACACCCCTCCACACTCACCACGGCTCAGGGGTACAGCAGCACACCCCTCCACACTCACCACGGCTCAGGGTACAGCAGCACCCCTCCACACTCACCACGGCTCAGGGTACAGCAACACCCCTCCACACTCACCACGGCTCAGGGGTACAGCAGCACACCCCTCCACACTCACCACGGCTCAGGGTACACATTACCTGCACCTACGGGGCAGTTTCCCCATCTAGTTTTCCCTGGAACATTATCCACCAACTGGTTTACAACCAGGTGCCCAATTGCTGCCGGGTGAACAGAGGCGAACAGTTCCGGGTGGTTGGGAGGCATGTCATAAGACGCCTCACTAACGAGCCAATGTGGTGGTTACCATCCAATGGCCGACGTCACGAAAACCAGGACAGATGTAGGGAGACGCGTTGACGTTGAGGAGGAGAAGAAAGTCAAAAGCGTTAGATGTGTCGAGTCGTAGAGAGAGGAGGGGCGACGAAAACAGAGGCGGACGTTAGAGGGAGACGCCCCGCACCGTTGGGCGGGGCGTCGAGAGCACGGCGGCAGCGCGCGCAAGACGTTAACTAATACTTCTCCGGGAACTTGTATATCAGAAAGCGCAAGCAGTACGCCTCCTAAATCACCCACAGGTCAGAGGGCAGCCGGCCACCAGGCGGTGCCCTCGGCTGAGACATCTTATCCGGCACCCTATAAACAAACTCCTTCACCGTCGATACCCAGACAGTGGACGAGCACCACGGGACCGGAAGCACCCGGGCATCCCGATAAGGGCCCAACACCAGACCCTCACAGAGGCCGACCCCAGCAGGCGGAACGAGGCTTCCCCCAGTCCGGGGCAACGAAGGAGGGGGGAACTGCAGGGGATGCAGGTGCAGCATTGACCGCATCACAGGGTACAGGAGCCGAGGACCCCCAGCGCAAATCTTTCTGCAACACTACGACGAGGTCCCGATCATCAGGGGCAACCCCCCACTGCGGGGATCCAACAGCAGGAGATGCAGGAGGGGGGGGGGGGACAGGCAGCAACTTCGGAGCCCCGCACAGCGCCATCATCCACGGCGGGGGACGCCAGAGCACCATACTCTCCCACCTCCTCCCAAGGCACACCATGAAGGGGAGACACACTCCGAACCCGCCGCGAACGCTTCGAGACAGGCCGCACCACTACGCCCAGCAGGCCCCTCCACAGGCACTGCCACCATCTTCACATCCACACAGGTCACACCCGCACCGTCTGAAGAGTCCACAGAGGCCACAACACTCACGCTGTCCACATTATCCAGGAAACAGCCTCAGAACACCAACGCACATGCTTCTGCAAATGGAAAGAGCAGAACTACAGTCGCCAACACACACAGGCACGGCAGGCACCTCCCCCTGCCCAAGCCCCCCCTCCAAAACAGCAGAACCCGCGTCCCCGGGAGACAGTACCACATAAACAGGCGGAGGTGAGACATGAACCTCCACCGGGACATCCCGCACTACACACAGCGCAGGCGACGGCCCGACACCCACACACACCGGCTCAACAACCCCAGGGGGACACAGTAGTGACCAGACGTGTCGGACAGGCCGTAGAACTCGCCTCAACAAGCGGAGCAGCAGACAGGCAATCAGGCGCCTCAGGCACAGCACCCACTCCGTCCTCAGAACCGTCCGAACGCAACAGGGGCGGAAAATCCTCCGCACGAAAAACATGCACCCGACCAGTTGCTCCCACGTCGCACGCTGCAGCCAGATGACCCTCGTGACCACACCGATAACAGGTGCGCAGTTGACCCCGATACTAGCAGCGGAGTGTGTAACCCAACACGGACATCGGCGACGGTACACTACACTTCAGGGACATCGTCAGGGTGCGGAGCCGTCAAGCATACCAACACAGTGCCCGGCAACGACCTTGTTCCAACGAACACTTAACACTGTCCCAAATCGTTCAAAACAGGAGGTCAAGAAGTCGCCCTGAAATTCGAAGGGGGCACCATGCACCACCACAGACGTCAAGGTGACACTAAGATTCATCACCTTAACAGAACCAGCAGTATCAGGGAGAGGGTAAACACCCCCCTCACACCGCTCGAGAAACGCCTGAAAGGCAGCCTGGAGGTGGAACTTGACCACAGCACAGTTGCCCCTGAAGCAGCTGGATGCCCACCAGGTCCGACAGCTGCACATGGAGCACGTCCACCAGGGCGACACCAACCAACGGATGGTCCACTGGCACCGTAAATGCCAGACCAGCCGACAATGTCTTCTTCACTGGAGGGCGAGAAGTCCCCATGGCTAAGTTAAACGTTACCCTGTCAGTGGCAAACCACCACCAGCAGGGCAAACCAGCAATCACCCAACGGAGTGATCCAGGAGCGGAGAGACCTCAGGAACGTCCGACCTGGCCGGTGGTCACCACGCCCACTGTAACCTTTTACCTGCCTCTTCGGGTCATACAATACCTCACTGAACCAGAGACACATAACTGATATTTCCACTGAGCTCACTCAGTTCACAGTGAACTGGGGAGGATGGGGGGGAGGGGGTGAAGGGGAAGTCTGAAACTCCCACAAGAAGGAACTTAAGATAATTAACATCACTATACTACTAGGAAAAAGATAAACCGCCGGATTTTGATGGCAGGAGTGTGGACCGAGGGATATAGAGCGTGGCTCCCTGCTCTAGTGGCTCTCGTGTCCTCTGGCGTCACCCTAACAATCCTTCCAGCCCTCAAGTCAAGCTAAACCCACTATAATGAACACTGGACCAAAATAACCTTTAACCTATAGACTAAACAACATTTGAGTAGATATATTATACCCATCAACAGATGGGTTGATCACATCGTTCTCCTCCACATTCAAGCTGCTCACATCACCAATAAAAACTATCAGTCTTATTTAAGAACATAAAAACTAAGGAAATTGCTGAAGACCTATTGACCCAGCTCCTATTTACATTCGCACAACCTCATTCATATATATACGTCTAGCGTTCGCTTGTAACGATCACGTGCTCCAACTCTACTTCGTTACCCGGTTATCTCTTCCACAAATCAACAACCCTGTTTCCAAACCAGTATTTACCCAGGTCTTTCCTCAAGTGCGGCGGATCCAACCACAATTAGAGGTTGTATTTACTGGAGCTCCTGAAACACGGTTGAGTTTAGCTACCAATAATAGAAGGGGGAATTGGTGGAGTTGTGAGGTGCTGTGAGGATGCAGTTGGATTCGCTATTTGGGGAGCTGAGGCAGATGGAACAAGGTGTCTACCCTCAAGAGGAAACAAAGGAGGAGAGTAGCCTTGGCAAGTCTTGGTCTTGGAGTGCCACGAAGGACTGGGGACTTAGGAAGACTAACAAGACCTTCTACAAGTGTTTTATTGCTAACACTTCCAGAGATAAATCCCAGTATCCAGTTTGCCTTATTTCGAATATTTATGTACTGAATTATTGGCTTTACTTTCCTACTAATCATTATTTTTTCGCAATCAGATCTCGCAATTTCATCACCATCCAGCTGATATCCTCTATCTCTAATTATTACCTAAGCATTTGTGACCATTAAACAGCATCTGTCATTCTTTTGACCATTTCAAGACTATGTCTAAATCGTATTGAAATGATTTTGAGTCTTTTGAGTCGATTTCCTTCCTGATTTTCGTATCGTCGGCAAATTTGAAAATATTGCTACTCAGTAATAACTAAATCATTTGTATATATTATGAATAACAGAGGTCCCAGGACAGAGCCTTAAGGGACTCCACTCACAACAGATTCCCACTTTGACTTGACTCCATTTATATTAACTCTTTGTTTCCTCTTGGTATCACCAAGATCTATTCGAACTTAAAATAAAGCTTTGCTAAAGCTAAGGTACACTACATCACAAACCACTATCAACTGCCTCAACTATGCTGGAGCAGAATGAGAGCAAATTTGTCAAACATGAACGGCCCTTAGTAAAGCCAGGTTGCGAATCATATATTAATCTACGCTTTTCAAGATTCAGACGAATGGATTTTGCACTTAGCGATTCAGACGAATGGATTTTGCACTTAGCGATTCAGACGAATGGATTTTGCACTTAGCGATTCAGACGAATGGATTTTGCACTTAGCGATTCAGACGAATGGATTTTGCACTTAGCGATTCAGACAAATGGATTTTGCACTTAGCGATTCAGACGAATGGATTTTGCACTTAGCGATTCAGACGAATGGATTTTGCACTTAGCGATTCAGACGAATGGATTTTGCACTTAGCGATTCAAGCAATTTTTCCCACATTAGACGTTAAGCTAACTGGCCGATAGTTCGACGGAAGTGATCTATCTCCTCCCTTGAATATTTCTATATCAACCTTCCACAACTCAGGTACTCTGACAGTAATGAATTATTGAATATGTAAAACAATGGCGCACAAAGCTCTTTAACTAACATTCTTTAAGCACCTGGCAAACACCTCGTCTTGAGCAAGCCTCCAGGGCCACCTGAGGGCTTATTTGGCCAGCACGAGGCCAAACAAATAATTTTTCAATTTCTTAATAACTTCCTCCCAGGGAAGCACTGAGCTGGTCACCCCTGGGCCTCTTCACCGCCTGTATCTCTCCTGTCCTGCTGACTCATACAACCACCATCAACTACAATTGAATTAATGGCAGGTCTTCTGTCATTAATCACGAATTGCTGCCTTCAGCTACACCTCGAGTACCGCTGCCTTCAGTTCGGCTCTGTTTCTCAGTCGTCATTTATGCTTTCACTTCCTCTCTCCAACCCCACACTCCACCCTGTCCCTCCCCCACCCCTTCAACCTCACACCCCTCCTCACTCACTAATGAGGCGAGGAGGGACGATATATAACTCATTAGTGTCAGCGAAATTGCCTTCACACCGCCCCTCTGCTGAATTACTGGATCAGATTTACGGGAGAAAGAGAGAGGGAGAGGGGAGAGAGAGAGAGAGAGAGAGAGAGAGAGGGGAGAGGGAGGAGAGGGAGAGAGAGAGGGAGAGAGAGGAGAGAGCGAGAGAGAGAGAGAGAGAGAGAGAGAGAGAGAGAGAGAGAGAGAGAGAGAGAGAGAGAGAGAGAGAGAGAGAGAGAGAGAGAGAGAGAGAGAGAGAGGAGGGGGGGGGGGAGAGAGATAATGAGAATTACGTATTTTCTGAGGTATCTAAACAAAATATTACTATGAAAAAAGTCTCCTGCGGGCTCACCATAGCCCGTGCTACTTGGAACTTTCTGTTCCAGGTAGCGAATCTTAAACAACAACAACAATATTATAAAAAAATAAACAATATTTAGAATAGGAAACATGGTCCAGACATTAAAAATACAATAGTGTCTTCATAAAACCAGACAGGACGTTAGGTCTAGCAGCAACAAGATGCAGGGACGGTAAGCAGGTAGACAAACAACAACAGTCTGCCGGAACACACTTTACGAAGTCGACCGCCTCCAGGAGGAAAGAGTTCAGGCTGACTTTCCCTATACTTTTGTTTTGTTTTAAGCATATGTGAGAAGGAACAATGTGGCCACATTAATTTGCATTAAATGAAAGAAGGTGAACCTCGGTGCTGCCAGCAATGTTAGGGACGCTTCCGGTGTGGGTAGGTCTTGACACGTGTGGACCAGGTGCGGGTAGGTCTTGACACGTGTGGACCAGGTGCGGGTAGGTCTTGACACGTGTGGACCAGGTGCGGGTAGGTCTTGACACGTGTGGACCAGGTGCGGGTAGGTCTTGACACGTGTGGACCAGGTGCGGGTAGGTCTTGACACGTGTGGACCAGGTGCGGTAGGTCTTGACACGTGTGGACCAGGTACGGGTAGGCCTTGCCACGTGTGGACCAGGTACGGGTAGGCCTTGCCACGTGTGGACCAGGTGTGGGTAGGTCTTGACACGTGTGGACCAGTTGCGGGTAGGTCTTGACACGTGTGGACCAGGTGCGGGTAGGCCTTGACACGTGTGGACCAGGTGTGGGTAGGTCTTGACACGTGTGGACCAGGTGCGGGTAGGCCTTGACACGTGTGGACCAGGTGTGGGTAGGTCTTGACACGTGTGGACCAGGTGTGGGTAGGTCTTGACACGTGTGGACCAGGTGCGGGTAGGCCTTGACACGTGTGGACCAGGTGTGGGTAGGTCTTGACACGTGTGGACCAGGTGCGGGTAGGCCTTGACACGTGTGGACCAGGTGTGGGTAGGTCTTGACACGTGTGGACCAGGTGTGGGTAGGTCTTGACACGTGTGGACCAGGTGTGGGTAGGTCTTGACACGTGTGGACCAGGCGCGGGTAGGTCTTGACACGTGTGGACCAGGTGCGGGTAGGTCTTGACACGTGTGGACCAGGTGCGGGTAGGCCTTGGCACGTGTGGACCAGGTGTGGGTAGGTCTTGACACGTGTGGACCAGGCGCGGGTAGGTCTTGACACGTGTGGACCAGGTGGTGAACACGGTGTAACAAGGTCTTATGAGCTCTAATGCTATCAGAAGACTTTAGAACATTGTTATGTGCATGTATGTGTTGGCGTGTGTGTGTGGGGGGGGGGGGGGTCTGAGCTGCACACGATATCAATTCTCACGTCTGGACCTCGTAGAGAACCATGAGAAGTCCGTCTTTAACGGCCACCATTTATAATGGAGACGAACAAATAAAGGGAGGGGGGGGGGAAGGGAGGGGAGCACAGGGCTGCCACAGTTCAGGAACCTGCTGGCATGGCAGTCATTTGTATCCTGTCATCCGGGTGACTGAGATTGGTTGTTCAGACTAGACTGCCCAGTTCCGTAGTTCCAGGTGGTCCTGTAACACTTCTTCTTCTTGAGAATAGGTGCAGTTTGCATGAAGGGTTTACCCAGCCGATGACTGCACCAGGACAGATGTAGGGAGATGCGTTGACGTTGAGGAGGAGAAGAAAGTCAAAAATGTTAGATGTGTCGGGCCGTAGAGAGAGGAGGGGCGACGAAAACAGAGGCGGACGTTAGAGGGGGACTCGCCGCACCGTTGGGCGGGGTGTCGAGTTCACGGCGGCAGCTGATCCACGCACGGCGTAGCAGCGTTCGCAAGACGTTAACTAATATTTCTCCGGGAACTTGTATATCGGAGAGCGCAAGCAGTATTCTTCCCAAATCACCCACGTGTCAGGGGACACCCGGCCACCAGGCAGTGCCCTCGGCTGAGACATGTTATCCGGCACCCTATAAACAAACTCCTTCACCGTCGATACCCAGACAGTGGACGAGCACCACAGGATCGGAAGCACCCGGGCATCCCGATAAGGGCCCAACACCAGACCCTCACAGGGCACGACCCCAGCAGTCGGGACGAGCTCCCCTCAGACCGGGGTAATGAAGGAGGGGGAACCGCAGGGGATGCGGGCGCGGCATCGACCCCACCACCGGGCACAGGAGCGAGGCCCCCTGTGCACGTCTTTCTGCAACACCACGACGAGGTCCCGATCATCAGGGGCAACCCCCCCCACTGCGGAGACCCAACAGCAGGAGACGCAGGAGGGGGGAGGGGCACAGGCAGCAACTTCGGAGCCCCGCACAGCGCCATCATCCACGGAGGGGGGCGCCAGAGCACCATACTCCCCCACCTCCTCCCAAGGCACACCATGAAGGGGAGACACACTCCGAGCCCGCCGCGAACGCTTCTAGACA
>WNGS01042707.1:15265825-15280879 GCA_020271785.1 Procambarus virginalis
ACTTCCGGAACAAGTGCTTTACTGACTACTTTTGTTCGAACCACAACGCTGTAAATGCTTCACCCAGTACTACAAATACAAATAATCGCCAACAGAACCTAAACACCTAACCTACCCAGTGCCTAAATATGCCAGCATGCTAATATATAACATTTTCATTTCTAGTTGAAAAATTCTTATTTTGAATGAATAGAATGTTAAAATTGATGAATGCGTCTTTGGGGTCGACCGCTGGATGGAATAGACTTGATCTAAGGACAGGTTGCAGTAGAGCGCTTTAACAGTCCCGTGGGAACGGTCCCAATCTTTTCTGAACGATTGTTTACACAGTTAACGACCTAATTATATGAAGGTTATTACGCTTGTCGTTGCTATATGTCCTCACTCACGAGAGAGGTCTTACGGCTTTGGTCCCGTGCTCAGTCCCTGTGTCAGTTCCTGTGCTCAGGTCCCGTGCTCATGCCCTGGGCTCAGGTCCCTGTGCTCAGGCTCTGTGCTCGGCGTCAGCAAGGGGGTGAGTGAGCCAAGCGTAAAGTGGAAGTGAGTGGGTAGTGAAGTGCTTGTGTCCCGAGTGCTTCCCCAACACACTCACCACCCCACATACTTCCCCGGCAGTGTGCCCAACATCGCTGCCAGCCACACCAGTGAACGCGACGCAGGTGGGGGCGGTGTTCCCCTACTGGGTGGGGGACAGTGTGACCTTCAGGTGCCCCAAGGACATGCAGTCCGCCGGCGCCAACACCTCCGTCAGCCTCAACTGCTCCGACACCGGCTGGAGTGCCCTCGACCCGCAGTTTGGCTGCTATAATGGTGAGTACCAGGTGCCCCTGGCGTCGTGGGGGGCGGGGGTGAGATATCAGGTGCGAAGTTAATTTATAAATAATGAAGAGATACTTGTGTGGGTAGAGGAGAGGTGCAGGTTACAGGACGACCTCGTGCTGAGGAACATCACTCGGGCCTCAGTCACAAACAACCACATAACAACTACCAACGAACAACCACCAGTAAAGAACCTCTAATAAATAACCATCAATAAACACCCACCAGTAAACAACCACTAATAAACAACCACCAATAAACAACTACCAGTAAACAACCACCGATAATCAACTACCAATAAAACCACAATCCTCAGAACAACCACCAAATCAACTACCAATAACAACCACCATAACAACCATGTAATCACCAATAAAAAACACCATCAATAACCAACCACCGTAAACAAGCACTAGTAAACAACCACCAGTGTTATGGACACGGACAAGACCCTCCCATATAATTATCGGACACGGACAAGACCCTCCCATATTATTACGGACACGGACAAGACCCTCCCATATTATTACGGACACGGACAAGACCCTCCCATATTATTATGGACACGGACAAGACCCTCCCATATATTACGGACACGGACAAACCCTCCCATATTATTAGGACCACGACACAAGACCCTCCCATATTATTACAATCCATTAGGACACGGACAAGACCCTCCCATATTATATTATGGACACGGACAAGACCCTCCCATGTAATTATGGACACGAACAAGACCCTCCCATATTATTATGGACACGGACAAGACCCTCCCATATTATTACGGACACGGACAAGACCCTCCCATTTACAGCTTATTATGGACACGGACAAGACCCTCCCATATTAATATGTTAAGAGGGAGTAACCTTCAGCGTCACTGGAAGACAGCCTGGCCAAATATCAATATTCTAGGGGAGTGAAAGGCTAGCAAAAAAAAAAAAAATCCAGTTTACTGGGCATTAATATAAATCCACTAACATTAAAAAAATAATACCATCTACTCACACACCATTACTTTATGCAGCCTCTCAACCACCGGTCTGGAAACTGCATACAATCAGCACTAGCTGACACCAGGCTCTATCCTGGTGCAATGGGATACTAGCGCCTATTATGCTGCTAATACTAAAAAAGGGACAATACGGGCTCACCATAGCCCGTGCGTCTACTTGGAACTTTTTGTTCCAGGTACCGAATCTTAAACAACAATAACCAAAAAAGGGTTATTGTTAATAAAAGGGTTATATATTATATATATATATATATATATAATATTTTAAAATATATAGATATATATATATATCAGGCCGTTCCATAGAGTTTCTATTAATATATTTCCTATTTCATGAAATGATAATACCATGTAGGGTAATTTTGAGTATAACGAGAATAGCCGTCCCTCTCCTAAACTATCTATGCAGTTGTTAGTAGCGAAAAGTAGGTTAGGTAGTTAGTGTTAAAAATTTTCAGAACTGCTATAGCAATGCCGCATAGTAGTAAAGTCGTTCTGGTATATACGAATATATACAATATATATATATATATTATATATATATATATATATATATATATATAATATATAATATATATATATAATTAATAATTACATGTGTATCAAAAGTTGCCTAGGTGGTATACATTCACAGTGCCATAATCTCGGTAAATGTCATAACAAGAGGACAATGCAAGGAACAACTATGAAATGGAAATTACACAGTATACATGCGAGTAATACATCCAAGACCTAAATGTATACATTCTCCATCATGGTCCACATAATGTTACCTATACAGCATTTATGTAGCATTACATACAATAAGCATACAAGGAGTTTTTTTCCAAGCTACATGACATTAGGCTACTGCTATACACTAGACATCTAATATATATCCCCAACAGAGAGTCAGTAACTAATATCTGTCACCTCTTCCCTCCCACCTTTTACCCCCCCCCCCTCTCCCTCTATATCATCCTGCCTCTTGTACTCACTCCTCTCCTCCCTCCTGCCTCTCTTCCTCCTTCTCTTCTCTCCTCCCCCCTCCCCCCCACAGTGTGCCGGTATGCTCCTCCCTTCGTCGTCTACGGCAACTCCTCCTGGGACGGTGTCAACATTATCTTTGGTTCTCAGGTGAGTTATTGCTTCCCTTCTTGTCCCTCTTACTGATGTTGGCATGTCTCCTGTCTTTATTGATGTTGGCATGTCTCCTGTCTTTATTGATGTGGCATGTCTCCTGTCTTTATTGATGTTGGCATGTCTCCTGTCTTTATTGATGTTGGCATGTCTCCTGTCTTTATTGATGTTGGCATGTCTCCTGTCTTTATGATGTTGGCATGTCTCCTGTCTTTATTGATGTTGGCATGTCTCCTGTCTTTACTGATGTTGGCATGTCTCCTGTCTTTATTGATGTTGGCATGTCTCCTGTCTTTACTGATGTTGGCATGTCTCCTGTCTTTACTGATGTTGGCATGTCTCCTGTCTTTACTGATGTTGGCATGTCTCCTGTCTTTATTGATGTTGGCATGTCTCCTGTCTTTATTGATGTTGGCATGTCTCCTGTCTTTATTGATGTTGGCATGTCTCCTGTCTTTACTGATGTTGGCATGTCTCCTGTCTTTACTGATGTTGGCATGTCTCCTGTCTTTATTGATGTTGGCATGTCTCCTGTCTTTACTGATGTTGGCATGTCTCCTGTCTTTACTGATGTTGGCATGTCTCCTGTCTTTATGATGTTGGCATGTCTCCTGTCTTTATTGATGTTGGCATGTCTCCTGTCTTTATTGATGTTGGCATGTCTCCTGTCTTTATTGATGTTGGCATGTCTCCTGTCTTTATTGATGTTGGCATGTCTCCTGTCTTTACTGATGTTGGCATGTCTCCTGTCTTTACTGATGTTGGCATGTCTCCTGTCTTTATTGATGTTGACATGTCTCCTGTCTTTATTGATGTTGGTATGTCTCCTGTCTTTATTGATGTTGGTATGTCTCCTGTCTTTATTGATGTTGGCATGTCTCCTCTCTTTACTGATGTTGGCATGTCTCCTGTCTTTACTGATGTTGGCATGTCTCCTGTCTTTACTGATGTTGGCATGTCTCCTGTCTTTACTGATGTTGGCATGTCTAATGTCAGCGTTGGTCTGATAGCTGACTGTTTCTTCGCTTCAATAGTCAAACTTTAGCAATAGTTTTCTTTGGTGCTTCATGAAGGTAACACCCTGGAGTGTGACGACCTCCACATCTATCCCATTACAATTTTTACCGATTTGGAAAAGGTCGTGAGAGCCATGGCCGTGTATCTTACAGGGTTGGCGTTCGAACCCCGATGGTCCATGAGATTCCATCGGGGAGCTCATGAACACAGTTCTCTCACTGGCTGTAAGATGCATGTCCCAGCTCCTTGTCCTCAGTCCTCTTTCAAGTACAATATGTGCATTCTCCTGATGATTACCTTATGCTAGAAGCACTGTGACTGATGCTGTTAATATTCGCTACCACCAGGTTACTCTCAGCTGCCCCGGCACTCTCTCCATGGGCGACCTCAACCACTCCCTTACAGTTACTTGCCAAGATGACGGCAACTGGACCTATGTTGACCCGGACATCCTCATCTGTAGACAAGGTGATCACCACGAGTGTGTGTGTGTGTGTGTGTGTACTCACCTAGTTGTACTCACCCAATATACAAAAAGGGTGACAGGCAAGAGGCACTGAATTACAGGCCAGTTTCCTTAACTTGTATACCATGCAAGGTAATGGAGAAGATCGTGAGGAAAAGGCTCGTAGAGCATCTAGAGGGAAATAACTTTGTAACGCACCACCAACATGGGTTCAGGGATGGTAAATCGTGCCTCACAGGTTTAATAGAATTTTATGACCAAGCAACAAAAATTAGGCAGGAAAGAGAAGGGTGGGCCGACTGCATTTTCCTGGATTGCCAAAAAGCCTTTGACACAGTACCGCACAAAAGGCTGTTAAAAAAGTTGGAGCAACAGGCAGGAGTAAAAGGGAAGGTGCTCCAGTGGATAAGGGAGTACTTAAGCAACAGGAAACAGCGAGTAACGGTGAGGGGGGAGACATCAGAGTGGCGAGATGTCACCAGCGGAGTCCCACAGGGCTCAGTACTTGGACCCATCCTGTTTCTAATATATGTGAACGATCTTCCGGAGGGTATAGACTCATTCCTCTCAATGTTTGCTGATGATGCAAAAATTATGAGAAGAATCAAGACGGATGAAGATAGACAGAGACTACAGGATGACCTGGATAAACTGGAGGAATGGTCTAGAAAATGGCTGCTAAAGTTCAACTCGGGAAAGTGTAAGGTGATGAAATTAGGAGAAGGGAGCAGGAGGCTGAACACAAGGTATCATTTGGGAGGGGAAATCCTGCAAGAGTCAAATAGAGAGAAAGATCTGGGGGTTGATATCACACCGAACCTGTCCCCAGAAGCCCACATCAAAAGAATATCATCAGCGGCATATGCTAGACTGGCCAACATAAGAACTGCCTTTAGAAATTTGTGTAAGGAATCTTCAGAACCCTGTATACCACTTATGTAAGACCAATCCTGGAGTATGCAGCTCCAGCCTGGAGTCCATACTTAGTTAAACACAAGACAAAGTTAGAGAAGATTCAGCGGTATGCCACCAGGCTCGTCCCGGAACTGAGAGGATTGAGCTACGAGGAAAGGCTAAAGGAGCTGAACCTCACATCCCTGGAAAACAGAAGAGTAAGGGGAGACATGATAACCACCTACAAAATTCTCAGGGCAATTGACAGGGCGGACAAAGACAAACTCTTCACCTCGGGTGGGACACGAACAAGGGGACACAGGTGGAAACTTAGTACCCAGATGAGCCACAGAGACGTTAGAAAGAATTTTTTCAGTGTCAGAGTAGTTAATAAATGGAATGCACTAGGTAGTGATGTGGTGGAGGCTGACTCCATACACAGTTTCAAATGTAGATATGATAGAGCCCAGTAGGCTCAGGAATCTGTACACCTGTTGATTGACAGTTGAGAGGCGGGACCAAAGAGCCAAAGCTCAACCCCCGCAAGCACAATTAGGCGAGTATTAGGCGAGTACCTAGTTGTGCTTGCGGGGGTTGAGCTCTGGCTCTTTGGTCCCGCCTCTCAACCGTCAATCAACAGGTGTACAGTTTCCTGAGCCTATTGGGCTCTATCATATCTACACTTGAAACTGTGTATGGAGTCAGCCTCCACCACATCGCTTCCTAATGCATTCCATTTGTCAACCACTCTGACACTAAAAAAGTTCTTTCTAATATCTCTGTGGCTCATTTGGGCACTCAGTTTCCACCTGTGTCCCCTAGTGCGTGTGCCCCTTGTGTTAAACAGCCTGTCTTTATCAACCCTGTCGATTCCCCTGAGAATCTTGAATGTGGTGATCATGTCCCCCCTAACTCTTCTGTCTTCCAACGAAGTGAGGTTTAATTCCTGCAGTCGCTCCTCGTAGCTCATACCTCTCAGCTCGGGTACTAGTCTGGTGGCAAACCTTTGAACCTTTTCCAGTTTAGTCTTATGCTTGACTAGATAGGGACTCCATGCTGGAGCCGCATACTCCAGGATTGGTCTGACATATGTGGTATATAATGTTCTGAAAGATTCCTTACACAAGTTTCTAAAGGCCGTTCTTATGTTAGCCAACCTGGCATATGCTGCTGATGTTATCCTCTTGATATGAGCTTCAGGGGACAGGTCTGGCGTGATATCAACCCCCAGGTCTTTCTCTCTCTCTGACTCTTGAAGTATGTCATCTCCCAAATGATACCTTGTATCTGGTCTCCTGCTTCCTACCCCTATCTTCATTACATTACATTTGCTTGGGTTAAACTCTAACAGCCATTTGTTCGACCATTCCTGCAGCTTGTCCAGGTCTTCTTGAAGTCTCAAGTTGTCCTCCTCTGTCTTAATCCTTCTCATAATTTTGGCGTCGTCAGCAAACATTGAGAGGAATGAGTCTATACCCTCTGGGAGATCATTTACGTATATCAGAAACAGGATAGGTCCAAGTACAGAGCCCTGTGGGACTCCACTGGTGACTTCACGCCAGTCTGAGGTCTCACCCCTCACTGTGTGTGTGTGTGTGTGTGTGTGTGTGTGTGTGTGTGTGTGTGTGTGTGTGTGTGTATTTTTTATTTTATATAAATTTCTAGTGATTTCCATCAGTTAATATAGCATGATATCAGTCAGCTGACCAACACAAATGTCAATTAATCGTCTTTTTGTATTTTCTTGACTGATTGAATATTGAATTATAATGATCACATTTACACATTTGCTGAGTGTGAGAGTGTGGGAGAGACTGTGCCACAAGAGAGTACACACACATTTTCACTCTCCCCCGCCAGAGTGCACCGCTGCCCTGCCGACCCTGCCCACCAACGCCACGCTGGAGGGCCCGCCCGTGCCCTACTGGGTGGGGACCCACGTCAACTTCACCTGCGACCTGGGCACCGCCTCACCCACAGGGGGCACCTATAATCAGATCGAGTGCTTGGACGGTGGCTGGACTCCACTTGTTGCTGGGTTCATGTGTATACCTGGTAGGTGGTGGTGGGTGATGGGTGGTGATGGGTGTGGTGGTGATGGTTGTGGTGGGTGGTGATGGTTGTTGTAGGTGGTGATGGTTGTGGTGGGTGGTGATGGTTGTGGTGGTGATGGGTGTGGTGGGTGGTGATGGGTACCTGCTTGATGGGGTTCTGGAAGTTCTTCTACTCCCCAAGCCCGGCCCGAGGCCAGGCTCGACTTGTGAGAGTTTGGTCTACCAGGCTGTTGCTTGGAGCGGCCCGCAGGCCCACATACCCACCACAGCCCGGCTGATCCGGAACTTCTCTTAGGAAACAGTCCAGTTTTCTCTTGAAGATGTCCACGGTTGTTCCGGCAATATTTCTTATAGTCGCTGGGAGGACGTTGAACAACCGCGGACCTCTTATGTTTATACAGTGCTCTCTGATTGTGCCTATGGCACCTCTGCTCTTCACTGGTTCAATCTTGCATTTTCTTCCACATCGTTTACTCCAGTACGTTGTTATTTTACTGTGTAGATTTGGGACCTGGCCCTCCAGTTTTTCCATGTGTATATTATTTGGTATCTCTCTCGTCTCCTTTCTAGAGAGTACATTTGAAGAGCTTTGAGACGATCCCAATAATTTAGGTGTTTTACCTCGTCTATGCGTGCCGTATATGTTCTCTGTATTCCCTCTATTTCAGCAATCTCTCCTGCTCTCAAGGGGGAAGCGAGTACTGAGCAGTACTCGAGACGCGACAACACAAGTGACTTGAAGAGTACAACCATTGTGATGGGATCCCTGGATTTGAAAGTTCTCGTAATCCATCCGATCATTTTTCTGGCTGACGCAATATTTGCTTGGTTATGCTCCCTAAACGTTAGATCGTCGGACATCATTATTCCCAAATCCTTGACATGCTGTTTTTCTACTATGGGAAGATTCGATTGTGTTTTGTAACAGTTTTGTAACCCTGTATTATGTTTCAGATCCTCATTTTTGCCGTACCCGAGTACCTGAAATTTATCACTGTTAAACATCATGTTATTTTCTGCTGCCCAATCGAAAACTTTGTTGACATAGGCTTGTAGTTTTTTCAATGTCTTCAGCAGAGGTAATTTTCATGCTGATTTTTGTGTCATCTGCAAAGTACGACACGAAGCTGTGACGCGTATTTTTGTCTATATCAGATATGAGAATAAGGAACAGTAGCGGTGCAAGGACTGTACCTTGAGGTACAAAGCTTTTAACATCGATTGGACTAGATTTTATCTGATTGACTGTTACTCTTTGTGTTCTTTTCGACAGGAAATTGAGTATCCAGCGTCCTACTTTTCCAGTTATTCCCATTGACCTCATTTTGTGAGCTATCACCCCATGGTCACATTTGTCGAACGCCTTTGCAAAGTCTGTGTATACAACATCAGCATTTTGCTTTTCTTCTAGGGCTTCTGTGATTTTGTCATAGTGGTTGAGTAACTGTGACAGACAGGATCTTCCCGCTCTAAATCCATGTTGTCCTGGGTTGTGCAATTCATTGTTTTCCATAAAACTAGAAATTTGATTCCTAATCACTCTTTCAAACACTTTTATTATGTGTGATGTTAGTGCAACTGGCCTATAATTTTTTGCCAAGGCTTTACTCCCCCCCTTGTGCAACAGAGCTATATTTGCAGATTTAAGTGCTGCTGGTATCTCCCCTGTATCCAGGCTCTTTCTCCATATAACGCTGAGTGCTCTCGCTACTGGTACTTTACATTTCTTTATGAATATTGAATTCCATGAGTCAGGCCCAGGAGCTGAGTGCATAGGCATATTGTCAATTTCTCTTTCAAAGTCTTCCGAGTTTGTGGTAATATCCGTTATATTATCTGCAGCTTGAATGTCATTCATAAAGAAGCTGTCTGGGCCATCAACTTTCATGTTGTTTATTGGTGTGCTAAACATAGCCTCATACTGGCTTCTTAGAATTTCACTGATCTCTTTGTTGTCCTCTGTGTACGTACCTTCATTTGTAATTAACGGTCCAATACTGGTCGAGGTTTTTGATTTTGATTTTGCGTATGTGAAAAAAATATTTCGGATTTTTCCTTATCTCTTGTATAGCTTTCTGTTCCAATTCCATTTCCTCAGAATCATATGATCGCTTCAACGTTTGTTCTATTTCTTCGATCTCCCTGCTTAGGCTTATTTTCCTTGCTTGTGATAGTTGTGTCTGCCGAAGCATTTCCGTTATTTTTTCCTTCTCCTGTACAGTTGTCTGCGTTCTCTTTCTAGAGTGGTCCTCTTTCTGCCCCTCCTCACAGGCACGTGCTTCAAGCAGACCTTGTAAGCTTCAGCTGTCAGTTGAGCTATTCCCTGTGTGGGAGTTTTGTCGCTTAATTGAATTGATTGAATATTCCTTCTCGCTTGTTGGGTCTCTTAGACCTACTACCGTTGTTTATGCTAGTTCGCACTTCAATCAGCTTATGGTCTGAGTATCAAGTACCTGAGATTGTGATGTCTCTGATTAGTGCATCATTGTTTGTGAGTAACAAGTCTAGTGTGTTTTCGTTCCTAGTTGGTTCTGTAATCTGTTGATTGAGCGAGAATTTGTCACAGAATCTCAAAAGTTCTCTGACCTGTGATTGGTTATTTCCCGGGTCATTCCCTGCTATGATATTTGTGTTTGCCATTCTCCATCTTAGACTCGGTAAATTGAAATCTCCAAGGAAGATAATATCTGGAGCTGGGTTTGCTAGGTTATCAAGTATGTTCTCTATTTTGTGCATCTGCTCTGTGAATTCCTCAACCGTTGTATCTGGCGATTTATATATTAGGATAATAATTAGGTTTAGTTTCTCTACCTTAATTCCAGGTACCTCTACCACCTCATTAGTTGAGTTTAGTAGTTCTGTGCATACCAGGTCCTCTTTAATATACAAACTTACTCCTCCATTTGACCTAGTTTTTCTATCACATCTATATAAATTATAATTTGGAATCCAGATTTCACCAGCCATGTAATCTTTTGTATGAGTTTCCGTGAATGTCCCAAATATTGAGTTTGACTCTAATAGGAGGCCATTTATGAACTTAACTTTATTTCTTGACTTTGGCTTTAAACCTTGAATGTTAGCAAATATGAATGATTGTGTGGTGGATGATGAGGGTGTGGTGGTGATGGTTGTGGTGGGTGGTGATGGGTGTGGTAGGTGGTGATGGTTGTGGTGGGTGGTGATGGGTGTGGTAGGTGGTGATGGTTGTGGTAGGTGGTGATGGGTGTGGTGGGTGGTGATGGGTGTGGTGGGTGGTGATGGTTGTGGTGGGTGGTGATGGGTGTGGTAGGTTATCTTGAGGTTATCTTGAGATGATTTCGGGGCTTTAGTGTCCCCGCGGCCCGGTCCTCGACCAGGCCTCCACCCCCAGGAAGCAGCCCGTGACAGCTGACTAACACCCAGGTACCTATTTTACTGCTAGGTAACAGGGGCATAGGGTGAAAGAAACTCTGCCCATTGTTTCTCGCCGGCGCCTGGGATCGAACCCAGGACCCTGGGATCGAGCACGTGCTTGAAGCACGTGCCTGTGAGGAGGGGCAGAAAGAGGACCACTCTAGAAAGAGAACGCAGGTGGTGATGGTTGGTAGGTGGTGATGGTTGTGGTGGGTGGTGATGGTGTGGTGGGTGGTGATGGGTGTGGTGGGCGGTGATGGGTGTGGTGGGTGGTGATGGTTGTGGTGGGTGGTGATGGTTGTGGTGGGTGGTGATGGGTGTGGTAGGTGGTGATGGTTGTGGTAGGTGGTGATGGGTGTGGTAGGTGGTGATGGTTGTGGTAGGTGGTGATGGGTGTGGTAGGTGGTGATGGGTGTGGTGGGTGGTGATGGTTGTGGTAGGTGGTGATGGGTGTGGTGGGTGGTGATGGTTGTGGTAGGTGGTGATGGGTTGTGGTGGTGGTGATGGTTGTGGTAGGTGGGGATGGGTGTGTGGGTGATGGTTGTGGTGGGTGGTGATGGGTGTAGGTGGCGTGTGATGACAGGTGGTTGTTGGTGACTGGTATGTGTAGTTGGTATGATTGTGTAGGTGTGGCGTGGTGATGACAGGCGTGGTAGTGACAGGCGTGGTAGTGACAGGCGTGGTAGTGACAGGCGTGGTAGTGACAGACGTGGTAGTGACAGGCGTGGTGATGACAGGCGTGGTAGTGACAGGCGTGGTAGTGACAGGCGTGGTAGTGACAGACGTGGTAGTGACAGGCGTGGTAGTGACAGGCGTGGTAGTGACAGACGCGGTAGTGACAGGCGTGATAGTGACAGACGTGGTAGTGACAGGCGTGATAGTGACAGACGTGGTAGTGACAGACGTGGTAGTGACAGGCGTGGTAGTGACAGGCGTGGTAGTGACAGGCGTGGTAGTGACAGGCGTGGTAGTGACAGACGTGGTAGTGACAGACGTGGTAGTGACAGGCGTGGTAGTGACAGACGTGGTAGTGACAGGCGTGGTAGTGACAGGCGTGGTAGTGACAGGCGTGGTAGTGACAGACGTGGTAGTGACAGACGTGGTAGTGACAGGCGTGGTAGTGACAGACGTGGTAGTGACAGACGTGGTAGTGACAGGCGTGGTAGTGACAGGCGTGGTAGTGACAGGCGTGATAGTGACAGACGTGGTAGTGACAGACGTGGTAGTGACAGACGTGGTAGTGACAGGCGTGGTAGTGACAGGCGTGGTAGTGACAGGCGTGGTAGTGACAGACGTGGTAGTGACAGACGTGGTAGTGACAGACGTGGTAGTGACAGACGTGGTAGTGACAGACGTGGTAGTGACAGGCGTGGTAGTGACAGGCGTGGTAGTGACAGGCGTGGTAGTGACAGACGTGGTAGTGACAGACGTGGTAGTGACAGACGTGGTAGTGACAGACGTGGTAGTGACAGACGTGGTAGTGACAGGCGTGGCAATGACAGGCGTGGTAGTGACAGGCGTGGCGGTGAGAGGCGTGGTAGTGACAGGCGTGGTAGTGACAGGCGTGGTAGTGACAGGCGTGGTAGTGACAGACGTGGTAGTGACAGACGTGGTAGTGACAGACGTGGTAGTGACAGACGTGGTAGTGACAGGCGTGGCAATGACAGGCGTGGTAGTGACAGGCGTGGCGGTGAGAGGCGTGGTAGTGACAGGCGTGGTAGTGACAGGCGTGGTAGTGACAGGCGTGGTAGTGACAGACGTGGTAGTGACAGGCGTGGCAATGACAGGCGTGGTAGTGACAGACGTGGTAGTGACAGGCGTGGTAGTGACAGACGTGGTAGTGACAGGCGTGGTAGTGACAGGCGTGGTAGTGACAGACGTGGTAGTGACAGACGTGGTAGTGACAGGCGTGGCAATGACAGGCGTGGTAGTGACAGACGTGGTAGTGACAGACGTGGTAGTGACAGACGTGGTAGTGACAGGCGTGGTAGTGACAGACGTGGTAGTGACAGGCGTGGTAGTGACAGGCGTGGTAGTGACAGGCGTGGTAGTGACAGGCGTGGTAGTGACAGACGTGGTAGTGACAGGCGTGGTAGTGACAGACGTGGTAGTGACAGACGTGGTAGTGACAGACGTGGTAGTGACAGGCGTGGTAGTGACAGGCGTGGTAGTGACAGGCGTGGTAGTGACAGGCGTGGTAGTGACAGACGTGGTAGTGACAGACGTGGTAGTGACAGGCGTGGTAGTGACAGACGTGGTAGTGACAGACGTGGCAGTGACAGGCGTGGCAATGACAGGCGTGGTAGTGACAGGCGTGGTAGTGACAGACGTGGTAGTGACAGGCGTGGCGGTGAGAGGCGTGGTAGTGACAGGCGTGGCAATGACAGGCGTGGTAGTGACAGGCGTGGTAGTGACAGGCGTGGCGGTGAGAGGCGTGGCAGTGACAGGCGTGGCAGTGACAGGCGTGGTAGTGACAGGCGTGGTAGTGACAGACGTGGTAGTGACAGACGCGGTAGTGACAGGCGTGGTAGTGACAGACGTGGTAGTGACAGGCGTGGCAGTGACAGACGTGGTAGTGACAGACGTGGCAGTGACAGGCGTGGCAATGACAGGCGTGGTAGTGACAGGCGTGGTAGTGACAGGCGTGGTAGTGACAGGCGTGGCAGTGACAGGCGTGGCAGTGACAGGCGTGGCAGTGACAGGCGTGGCGGTGAGAGGCGTGGCAGTGACAGGCGTGGCAGTGACAGGCGTGGCAGTGACAGGCGTGGCAGTGACAGGTCTGTTAGACACAACTAGAGCAGCGAGGTAAGGAAACAACGCACCTCTAACTCTACCTCCATCTACTCCCCGTCTACTCCCCGTCTACTCCCCGTGGGACAGCGTGCGTGGCCGCCCCACCCGCCGCGGGCGACACCGTCACCAGCAACGACACCGGCGTGCAGGTGTATGGCACCGTCATCACCTACACCTGCGCGTACACTTTCTACAACGACACCTACACCCTCAACACCCTGTGTGACGAGGGCAACTGGACGCTTCCTACGCTACCTAAATGTGCTCTAGGTGAGTCTTGGTGTACCTTTGGTGAGTCTTGGGTGCACCTTAGGTGAGTCTTGGGTGTACCTTAGGCGAGTCTTGGGGTACCTTAGGCGAGTCTTGGGTGTACCGTAGGTGAGTCTTGGGTGTACCTTAGGTGAGTCTTGGGTGTACCTTAGGTGAGTCTTGGGTGTACCTTAGGTGAGTCTTGGGGTACCTTAGGTGAGTCTTGGGGGTACCTTAGGTGAGTCTTGGGGTACCTTAGGTGAGTCTTGGGGGTACCTTAGGTGAGTCTTGGGGTACCCACTTGGGTGATTACAGGTGTGTGTAAGCTAGCCGGGCACGAGGGCATCTGTGCCCAGACCGAGGGGATCGCTGGGGTTGTCTTTGATGTTATTGAAGCAAGCTTTAGGTTACAATTAGGAGACTTAAGTGCACTTAGTTTCAGGTGAGCCTCAGGTGGCTTTTAGGCGAGTTTCGATCGAGTCTTGGATGAGTCTTCCTGTAAATCCTAGCTCTCCCTCGATACTTGTAAATCCCAGCCCTCCCTCGCTACCTGTAAATCCCAGCTCTCCCTCGCTACCTGTAAATCCCAGCTCTCCCTCGCTAAGTGTAAATCCCAGCTCTCCCTCGCTAAGTGTAAATCCCAGCTCTCCCTCGCTAAGTGTAAATCCCAACCCTCCCTCGCTAAGTGTAAATCCCAGCCCTCCCTCGCTAAGTGTAAATCCCAGCCTTCCCTCGCTAAGTGTAAGTCCCAGCCCTCCCTCGCTACGTGTAAATCCCAGCCCTCTCTCGCTACGTGTAAATCCCAGCCCCTCCCTCGCTAAGTGTAAGAGGCAACTGACACAATGTTGTTTTTGTTATCACGCAGAAGCTTTAGTCCCATCATAAGATTAATTCAAATATTCTATCTCTAATGCTAAGTATATTAATTCTTTCTGCAGTTGAGAACTTTGGTAGTTTTGGACGCCAAGTATAATTCTGATGCTTTCATTTTGCATTTTTTCAAGTCTCTCAATACTTTTGCCATTGCAGGACCAAACCTGGTGCATGATAGTCTATCAGGACCTTATGTACGCTAAATACATCATTCTTGCTATCTAATATTAACACCAATTTCGGGCTGTACCCCACTACAGTCTCGAGAGCTTGAGTCTGTCTCTACAGTGGTGATGTAACTTATTGACTGCAGTTGAGTACAAGGGAATAGACTCCCGGTATGGAAAGAAAGAAAT
>WNGS01042707.1:15286407-15300167 GCA_020271785.1 Procambarus virginalis
AAGTCTATTGGTATATTATCTATCTTGAGTTTTCGTGGTCCACTTTTGCGGTGCCAATTTGTCTGTTAAATACCTTAGTTTTAGCAGCGTTGATTACAAGACCAAGGCTCTCACAAGCTGTATGTATACAATTTAAGACTGTTTGCATTTCACGGTGGGTTTTAGTATGTACAAGGATGTCATCTGCATAGCTGATAGTGATGCTTGCCGGACTAGCTGGAATTGATTTTAGTAAAGCATTAATTAGAACATTAAACAAGGTAGGACTGAGTACTCCTCCTTGTGGGGTGCCTAGATGCATTTCTTTAGTTTCACTCTTGTAGCCTTGGAACAGTGCAGAGGACTTCCGGTTGGTAAGATAGCCTCGTATCCATTGTAATAAATGTCCCCCTATATCCATTCTCGCTAATTCGTACATAATCACTTCTCTATTAGCAATATCAAAGGCATTTTTTAAATCAAGAAATGTTGTGTACTTGTGCCTTTTATCTCCATGAACAGTGAGAAAGGTTGTGATACAATTGTGTACACTTTTACCATGTGTGAAACCATTAATATCAGGTGACATGTGCTCTTTAACTCTATACAATAATCTATTAGCACCATTCTCTCAAAGGTTTTGCACATGCAACTGGTCAGTGAGATGGGACGGAAAGCATCAGGTTGGCCAGGCTTCGGTACAGGTACCGTAAGACTGGTGGTCCATGATACTGGCAACTGCCCAGTGACATAACTGGCATTAAACAATTCTAATAATGGGTTACCGGGTACACGATGTAGGAGTCTTAGAATATCATAGGTGATACCGTCCTCACCAGGAGCAGTGCTACTGCCCCTGGAGAGGGCTGCATCCAATTCATAATCTGTATATGGAACATCACATTCATCATGTTGCTTGCTCAACATGAAATTTATGAGAGAATTTCTGTCTGTGGACAGTTTACATTAATCCTAAGCTCCGGTCATGACTATGGTGTACTTGACGTGTCCGGACTGACAGGTACTCAACACCAGAGACGGACAAAAAACACTTCGAATTTCACTCTTAATACAATCCATTCCGTCTGTAATGTATTTTGTCATTAAGAGAATAAATACTTTTAATTTACGATACATTCTTTATTAACAATTCAGCCTTAAATATTCAATATATCTTTAAAAATTTAACATGTAACCTTACAATTTTTTATAATACCTGTCATTTTAAGATAAACCATATAATTTAATATGAAACATGCCATTTTAAGATAAACCATATCATTTAATATGAAACATGCCATTTTAAGATAAAGCATTCAATTGCGAGGAAATCTGCCATTACATACCGATTATAAGTACTATCAAGCTTATGAGTTTTAACACTGTATCCTAGCTGTCCAAACCGTGCACACGCGCGCGCACAATAAACACAAGCACACAAACGGTGTTGTTGTTATAGATTCAGCTGCTCGGAACAAGTTCCAAGTAGCACGGGCTATGGTGAGCCCGTAGCTTACCCGGCACAGGAGCGGGGCAAATAGCACGGGCTATGGTGAGCCCGAAGTGGACTTACCTGGCACAGGAGCGGTGCTGTGTGTGAGCATTGCACACAAACCAAAAAAACCGCCTTAATATGATCAGGCATCAATCTCCTCACTCTCAATCCCAAAACAGGTAGCTGATAACCTTGTGAACCTCACCTTCATCTTCTTAAGCCAGGGACTTTGACAAAATACTTTGCTTGAGCTATTTAAGATTTGGATAGACACTGGGGTTTAATAGCAAAGTGATCAATACTACGATCCCACTTATAGTAGTACAGATCTCTCTCTCATAATAGATTGGTGGGAATCCCTACCTTTAGTCTGCTTGGAAGACGCTCCTGCTTTCTGAGTCGGAAAATCTGTGTTGTCGGCGTAAGTTGTGTTCAGTTGTGTCAGTCGATTGCTGCCCCAGAAAGGCCAGGCTGACAGGGATCATCTGTCATAGGATAATAAGGAATTGATAAAAGCAACACTCAGATGGTAACTTTTTCTTGTAAATTTTTACATAACTCAACATCAGTAAAGAAACGCAAAGATAATTGTAGATAACATTATTCTCTGTAAAGGTTTTATCAAAGTTAACAGAGATACACAGGACCAGTGATCATATAGACGGGGGAGGGGCGAGGTCAGGTCGAGGGTTGAGGTCAGCCAGACCCAGACACTTGAGGGACTGTATTATCAATGGTATCGATGTAGTAATAGAGACTGGTGCCTGGATCCCTTTTTCTCCTGGCACCCTCCTTATCTCTTGCTCACTTTAACGTCGTTAAGGATTTAATTAATATTAACGATATGCTAACTCCCAACAATTAATATTAATAATAACCTAGCCCAGAACAATAATAGTACTGTAGCTCACAATCAATAAATATGAGTAATATGTTCACCACACACAAGGTACTGTGAGACACTGACGAGGCAGACACTGGGACTGTGACAAGGACTGTCATGGGAACAATGAAGGTAACAAAATTTCCAATATGAACCATAAATGTTAGACAAATAATTTTCAATACAGTTTCAAAATGTAGATCAGACAGAAACCATAAGGGCTTATGAACCTCTATACACCTGTCGACCGAGAGACTTGACGTATAAATAAGCAAGTATGGTATACAAAAATGTGTACGACACCAGGTCTGATTACAAGGGGCTTACACCTCCCTGTCTCCCGCTAGGCTGCTGGACGCCTCCTCCCCCGCCAACTGTCAACATGACCCAAGCCTGGAGTAACAGCACTTTACTGGAAACTACAGTTAATTATACGTGAGTATGAAAACATCTCTCTCGTCCTCTCGCTACAATTAATATACGTATATATATATATATATATATATATATATACATATATATATATATATATATATATATATATATATATATATATATATATATATATATATGAGCTGGACGAGGTCTTCGAACGCTGATTGTTTCATTGTTGTATATTTGTGTGTGTGTGCGTGTGTTCTCTGTAAACTGTAGCATTGCAATAAAATAAAACAAAACATACAAAAAAATAATAATAGGGGTGGTAGGAGAAGAAAAGAATAAGGTATTCAGTGAGAATCCACAAGATCTTCTCTGAACGCTCTTTGTTTTCTTCTTCGAGGATGTGGGTCCCTGCAATTGCACCAGAGGTGGTACCCCTAATATATATATATATTATATATATATATATATATATATATATATATATATATATATATATTTAAAAAAGTGAAAATATAGATTGTCCCCACAATAAATACGACAACTTTGCTTGTGATGGGTACAGGTGTATACTGGGATATTTCGTCAACGGCAACATTACGAGGACGTACCAGGTGCTGACATGTTACGGCCTTGTTGGTGGCTGGTACCCCCCGCTTCTGAATGAGTGTTACCACGTACCAGGTGAGTCCTGCTGCCTTCACGCTGTCTTTGGGGTTCCTGGTACCTTCCTGATGCCCGCGATGAATTTCTCTGCTGTGGTGCTCTTGGTACCTGTGAAGCTCCTGGTACATGTGTTCTTGGTACCTGTGGTGTTCTTGGTACCTGTGAAGCTCCTGGTACATGTGTTCTTGGTACCTGTGGTGTTCTTGGTACCTGTGAAGCTCCTGGTACATGTGTTCTTGGTACCTGTGAAGCTCCTGGTACATGTGGTGTTCTTGGTACATGTAAGGCTCCTGGTACATGTGGTGTTCTTGGTACCTGTGAGGCTCCTGGTATATGTGGTGTTCTTGGTACCTGTGAGGCTCCTGGTATATGTGGTGTTCTTGGTACCTGTGAGGCTCCTGGTACCTGTGAGGCTCCTGGTACATGTGGTGTTCTTGGTACCTGTGAGGCTCCTGGTACCTGTGAGGCTCCTGGTACATGTGGTGTTCTTGGTACCTGTGAGGCTCCTGGTACCTGTGAGGCTCCTGGTACATGTGGTGTTCTTGGTACATGTGGTGTTCTTGGTACCTGTGAGGCTCCTGGTACCTGTGAGGCTCCTGGTACATGTGGTGTTCTTGGTACCTGTGAGGCTTCTGGTACCTGTGAGGCTCCTGGTACATGTGGTGTTCTTGGTACATGTGGTGTTCTTGGTACCTGTGAGGCTCCTGGTACCTGTGAGGCTCCTGGTACCTGTGAGGCTCCTGGTACATGTGGTGTTCTTGGTACCTGTGAGGCTCCTGGTACCTGTGAGGCTCCTGGTACCTGTGAGGCTCCTGGTACCTGTGAGGCTCCTGGTACCTGTGAGGCTCCTGGTACCTGTGAGGCTCCTGGTACATGTGGTGTTCTTGGTACCTGTGAGGCTCCTGGTACCTGTGAGGCTCCTGGTACCTGTGAGGCTCCTGGTACCTGTGAGGCTCCTGGTACCTGTGAGGCTCCTGGTACCTGTGAGGCTCCTGGTACATGTGGTGTTCTTGGTACCTGTGAGGCTCCTGGTACCTGTGAGGCTCCTGGTACCTGTGAGGCTCCTGGTACATGTGGTGTTCTTGGTACCTGTGAGGCTCCTGGTACATGTGGTGTTCTTGGTACCTGTGAGGCTCCTGGTACCTGTGAGGCTCCTGGTACATGTGGTGTTCCTGGTACCTGTGAGGCTCCTGGATCCGGAGTCATCAGCAATTATGCAAGTACCTACGGACCTGGGGGGGGGGCAGATTCACAAAGCAGTTACTCAAGTACTTACGAACAAGTACATCTCTCCTCAATCTTTGATGGCTTTGGTTACATTTATTAAACAATTTACAAGCATGAAAACTTCCCAATCAAATGTTGTTATTGTTATAAACAGCCTCCTGGTGCTTCGGGCTCATTATCTGTTTAATAATTGTAAACAAAGCCGCCAAAGATTGAGAAAAGCTGTACAGGTTCCTAAGTGCTTGCGAAACTGTTGATGAATCCGGCCTCAACTGGATTTACGCCTCTGAAACGAGCCTGACAAACTTAAGAGACAGCTAGCACAAATATTTGTTAAGTTTAGCATGTATTGTTAATTGAGAACGGTAGGCAATATTACCATGTTTTATGTGTGTGTGACGCGCTGTTTGGCCCCAACAACACTAATGGAACTCCCTGCGACTAACAGTGTGCAACAGTAAACCGCCCGTAAGTCCTACTTACGTCACCAACACGACCGACATAGAGTATCGGTACCTGGGAGGGACGATCAACTACACCTGTCCGTATATGATGGCCGTAAATAGCACTGGAGTCACTACACAGACCATCACCTGTGTCGCCAATATGACCAGCTTCAACTTCAGTCCTCTTACGGTTCAGCCCTGTACTGGTAGGTGGCGCCAGTGACTAAGTCGGGTGTCAGAGGGTGACGCTGGCTAGGGACTAATTAGATAAAATATTTAAGTAAGCAAATTGTGTAGGGATGGTAACCCATAAAGACCCTCATTAACACAAATTTGTTGTTATCTTAACTTGAAATTTGGCTTCAAAACTGTCTTTTGGAATTAGTCACTATTTCATAGATAATATGTTGATAAATATATGATAAAAAAAAAACATTTTATTTTTAGGCCCGCTTTCATTGGCCAGTAATCGTTATTTTAACATATAATATTGATATATTTAATTTACTTAGTTAATTTTCGACTCTTCTCAAATTCATAAGATATTGAGGAACAAAATCTTTTATTAATGGAGTTTTCAATAAAAGTTTTTTTTACAAATAATTTGAAGCAAATATCTCTGTTATTCTCATTCAATACAAAATAAACCTATGTCACTGCTATTTATGCAAGTAATGGTAATGTCTTCTCAGACATAATATCACAGGATAAAAACCCAAACTTATGTATTTGTGAAATTTATGTAAAGAATTTACACCAAGTCTTTCGCACTCTCCTGAGTGCCTTGTTAAGGTCTGAGTGTGTGGTCTCAGTTAATCTCAACGACTAATCAGTCGTAGAGGTCTCACCATCCTCTACCATACCTATATATACCTACTTATCTACTATATACCTACTTGTCTTTCATATTTATTTACCAATCTGCCTAACTGTCATTTACTTAATTACCCACCTTTCAAATTGCCTATATAAGTACTCACCTGCCACCCTACCTACATACCTTCCAAGTCACCACAAGTCATGACTAATCTCCGTTTTCATTTATTGCATATTTACAGTATAAAAAAAACGTAATTTAAAACTCGAAATATGTGCAATCATCCCGAATCGAATCAAATCAGCAATCGAATTACGCTAAAAAAGTAACGGTCAAGAGCGATATTTCCAACAGCCATCGTATTTTTCAAACTGCAGGTAAATTTTCACTTGCAATTCTCAAACGGCTAGTTAATTTGCAGTAGCAATTTGCAAACTGCAAGTCAATGCCTTCCTACCCGCCAACCTACTTATTTCCTCATGAACCTAAATACCTAACTCCTTACCAACCTACTTATCTATCTAAATACCAACCTCTGCACCTACCTATCAACCTATTTACCTTCCTACCTACATACCAATCTACGTTCCTACTGGCCTACTTACATACATCCTTACCTACTTACACAGGTCGTTATTACTAATTACCTGCCTTCATCCCCCTCCCCAGTGTGTCTCGGGCAGCCTAACATCACGAACGCCTCAACAGACTGGTTGGGCACCAACACCTACTTGATCAACAACACGGTGAATGCCACCTGTGATGCCAACCACCTCTTCAAGATAGGTGCCACCTCGTCACCAATACCGTGCCTCCCGACGGGCTGGGGCAATGGCACTTGTTACGAAGGTATGTTGGTATTGTCACCTTATTGGTGGGGAGCAGCGAGACACATTCGTGCTGTCTGGAGATGTTGGGTGACACATTCGTGTTGTCTGGAGATGTTGGGTGACACATTCGTGTTGTCTGGAGATGTTGGGTGACACATTCGTGTTGTCTGGAGATGTTGGGTGACACATTCGTGTTGTCTGGGGATGTTGGGTGACACATTCGTGCTGTCTGGAGATGTTGGGTGACACATTCGTGTTGTCTGGAGATGTTGGGTGACACATTCGTGTTGTCTGGAGATGTTGGGTGACACATTCGTGTCGTCTGGAGATGTTGGGTGACACATTCGTGTCGTCTGGAGATGTTGGGTGACACATTCGTGTCGTCTGGAGATGTTGGGTGACACATTCGTGCTGTCTGGAGATGTTGGGTGACACATTCGTGTTGTCTGGAGATGTTGGGTGACACATTCGTGTTGTCTGGGGATGTTGGGTGACACATTCGTGTTGTCTGGGGATGTTGGGTGACACATTCGTGCTGTCTGGAGATGTTGGGTGACACATTCGTGTTGTCTGGAGATGTTGGGTGACACATTCGTGTTGTCTGGAGATGTTGGGTGACACATTCGTGTTGTCTGGAGATGTTGGGTGACACATTCGTGTCGTCTGGGGATGTTGGGTGACACATTCGTGTCGTCTGGAGATGTTGGGTGACACATTCGTGTTGTCTGGAGATGTTGGGTGACACATTCGTGTCGTCTGGGGATGTTGGGTGACACATTCGTGTTGTCTGGAGATGTTGGGTGACACATTCGTGTTGTCTGGAGATGTTGGGTGACACATTCGTGTCGTCTGGGGATGTTGGGTGACACATTCGTGTCGTCTGGAGATGTTGGGTGACACATTCGTGTCGTCTGGGGATGTTGGGTGACACATTCGTGTCGTCTGGAGATGCAGTGAGACATATTCGTGTTGTTTGAAGACGTAGGGAGATACATTTGTGATGTCTGGACATGAATTGAGAAATAATTGTATATATAACTTAATCTGTTTCAACATGGATGATTAAAGTTTCCAGTTTCAGAAATACAGTAAAAGGGGAGGTGCCTCGTATAGGCCAATACGCATTCTACAGTTTGCTAAATTTGTAAGTTCTTATATTAATATGGTTAACTACACAAGGTCAGGTGACCCATACGAAGCAAATTCTACTTACATTAAACAACTTCCATTCATTCCTATGTCAACGCTTGCAACCATCCAGCGACTCCACGTCTGTCATGTCACCCGACAATTGTTGCTAGAATTGTATATATAATGTATCGGACACATTATGTAATACAGCTTTTTTATACCTGGAAGTGTAGACAAACTTGCAGTCTGGTTCAGTGTCCCCTTCTCACTCTTCCAGTGGACTTGACCCGGTCACAGCAGCTGGCTTGATGTGTCTGAAGGCGGCCCGCAGGGTGTCACACGACCCAGCGCCAACGTTCACCTCCGCCACAGACTATTAGCAAAAAAAGCTATTGGCGCTCTAACACCAACTAAGCCTTGCTTCCATGTACTCCCCAGGAGTCAACTAATCTTCCTCGACGTCTGTAGTATCAATGCGGCCGCTTGAGTCCAGTGGCTGAGGTTTCCTAGCCTCCACACTGAGAGCTCACTCAAAAAAAAAAAATCAAAATCAAAATGTTTATTTAGGTAAGGTACATACATAAAAGTGATTGTACAGAGTGATGGAGTTATAGATAGGGCTAGTACATACAATGCCTAAAGCCACTATTACGCAAAGCGTTTTGGGCATGGAGATGTACTTGAGCGTGTCTATGCTCAATGACGGGCCGTGACTCACTGAGCGCCGCAGGGCACTGGGCCGCCCAGAGTCCTGCGCCTTGTGACGTCACACCACCCAAGGGCGCCGCGCTATTGGTCACCTTCGTCACGTGACCCTACCTGGCCAATCACCAGACGGCTGGTGTCAGGCTCCATTGGCGGGAACATCTTCGCTCCGGCGCCATCTCGTGATACTGAAGGGCGTAAGCCACCTGCAGTACCAAAACTAAATCAGCAAATTCGCCTCCCACACAATAACTTTGAATACCTCTATAGATGCCAAAATGTTCCCTGAGCATCCGAGAACGTGCAGGTTGAAGAGCTATGATTCTTTACGCCGGGATAGGAAAGATGTAGGTGGGACACCGTCACAATATATTTTATATATATGTGGGTTTGGGTGAATATCAACAGGTACTTCGTATGGGCCAACAGGTCTTCTTCAATATCCTTTATTCTCATGATGATACGTTAACGCCCTTTTCCGTGTGTTGCGGCGCCAGGGTGCGTGATGGACCCGCCTGCCCCGGGGCCAACATGACCAGGTCCAACACCACCACCTACGCCGTGGGCACCACCATCGTCTACACCTGCGCCCAGGGCTACAACATACCTCCCACCGCTGTCAGTATACCTTTGTCTCTGCTTTTGCTGGTTCAAATACTGATATACAGGTGACGTCTTGTTCTTGATCTCACCAACCAAATGTAATTAGTGTAAGTCATGCATAAATAATAATAATATGCTGCTATTACTTAAAATAATAGCAATGCTAGAACAAATAAGTATAGACATATTTGCCCATTAGTTATTTATTATGGCCTCCAAAACAGTTGGCCTGTACAATTCCCATAATTATACAGGTCAATTATGCCAATTGTACGTACATGTTTATGACAATAAACCTTTTATTGGCATCATCAGACAACAAAAATTGTCTTGCCAACTTTATAGTTAAGAATCACGCTGATTTTCTTTAGTTTCTTCCTTTTCTTAATATCTAGTGAATATTTTTGTTGTCTATATGTTTTTCTTAGAGTTTGTGTCTGTATAAACATATTGTGGATTGGTTATCTGTAGTTTTGTTTTATTTAAGAGTTGGTAACTTTTTTTCTGTATTCATTTTGATATCTTACTTTTGTTTTATATAAATTCCCATTTTGTTTTATTATAAGTAACTTCATTAGTAGTGTGTATGTGCGTGTTTTTATTTTGTATATATACAAGAGTTCTTACATTCTTGTTCAGCCACTAGCACACATAACATTTCAGGCAGGTCCTTAATCCTAATTTCCCCCTGAATACGACCTGCCAAATGATTTAACAACCAGGTATCCATTCCCTGCTGGGTGAACAGAGGCTATAGTTAAGGATTGGCACCTAGTTAATACTACCCCCGGCTAGGATACGAACCCTGGCCAAATCGCTCGTGAAGCGTGGAGCTGCTCAGTATTCCATCTCTTGACCACTTAATGTGATTAATTTGTTTCACTTTTTTCTATTTTGAAGTTAAATGTAGATCTATATCCTTCTCTTTGTTTCAGTTCACATACATTTTATGCATTTTGTTATCGTGTTTTTAATTAGAGAAATGTTATCGTGATTTGTTCAAATAAATCTGTTTTAACTTGAATAAACATTTCTGTGCATAATCATTTTTATTTGTGGCTTTTAGATGCGATGATATTTTGAATGCGTTTTAAGTATGTTGAGTAAATGTACGCTTGCAAGAAACATTTGCCATTGCTTGGGACATACATTTTATTGACAAGGATATAAACATTATTCAGAGAAAATATTTTTCTGAATTCGCGTGAATATTACCTTCTACCGCCCCGGTTTTAATTTATTAATTTAACTGATATATTTGTATACGTTTTAATGAGCATATTGTAACCTCGGTCAAGTGTTAGTCGTGTGAACCAGAAAACTGGTGTCATATATGTGATATATTTTGACGGAGTTGACCGTCTGGGTGGCAGTGTGGGCCGGGCCTCCCCCTCTCAGTCTCAAACTAATTAAACTCCCTCCAGGCTAGTTGGCTAGTTATGAACTATGGAAGGCTGAGTACATGTTTGTTAGTGTGGGGGTAGTGGTGGTGATGCTGGTGGTAGAGATGACGGTGAGGGAAACTGGTGATGGTGGTAGTAGTGGTGTTAATTATGTTGGTGGTAATTTCTTCTTTTTCTGCTACTTGTAGACGAGTGATGGCAGAAGCAATTCCATTTTCCCAACTTTTATTTTCATGCGTTGCCCGTCGAAGTGATTGGGCATCATTCCTTCTCTCCGTCCCATCTCAACTCCATATCCTCAGCCCTACCAAGTGCTATATTGTCGTAATGGCTTGGGGCTTTCTCCTCATAATAACCTTACCTTCCACGTGTTGCTATTGTAAGATATCATCATTAAGAACTGTCCAGGTGCTCTAAAAAGCTTAATTAATGTTTTTTTTTCTCCTGCAGGTGAACCAGACGTACCTTACGTCGGTAAATGTGACGTGCAACGCCTCCTCACACTCGTGGGCTGCTGGGGGGCTGCTGGAGTGTGCCAAGTGTGAGTGTGTTGAGTGTTTACGTCTGAGCCAGCACCCTGTTAGACCTTGCTCATTCCCGGCCGGTTTGTCTTCTCAGTGCTGACTAGTGTGTGTGTGTGTGTGTGTGTGTGTGTGTGTGTGTGTGTGTGTGTGTGTGTGTGTTTGTGTGTGTGTGTGTGTGTGTGTGTGTATTGATCTAGTTGTGCTTGCGGGGGTTGAGCTCTGCTCTTTCGGCCCACCTCTCAACTGTTTCTACTACTACTATTGTGTGTGTGTGTGTGTGTACTTACCTAGTTGTTCTTGCGGGAGGTTGGGCTCTGGCTCTTTGGTCCCGCCTCTCAACCGTCAATCAACAGGTGTACAGGTTCCTGAGCCTATTGGGCTCTATCATATCTACACTTGAAACTGTGTATGGAGTCAGCCTCCACCACATTACTTCCTAATGCATTCCATTTGTCAACCACTTTGACACTAAAAAAGTTCTTTCTAACATCTTTGTGGCTCATTTGGGCACTCAGTTTCCACCTGTGTCCCCTAGTGCATGTGCCCCTTGTGTTAAATAGACTGTCTTTATCTACCCTATCAATTCCCTTCAGAATCTTGAATGTGGTGATCATGTCCCCCCCCTAACTCTTCTGTCTTCCAGCGAAGTGAGGTTTAATTCCCGTAGTCTCTCCTCGTAGCTCATACCTCTCAGCTCGGGTACTAGTCTGGTGGCAAACCTTTGAACCTTTTCCAGTTTATTCTTATGCTTGACTAGATATGGACTCCATGCTGGGGCTGCATACTTCAGGATTGGCCTAACATATGTGGTATACAAAGTTCTGAATGATTCCTTACACAAGTTTCTGAATGCCGGTCTTATATTGGCCAGCCTGGCATATGCCGCTGATGTTATCCTCTTCATGTGGGCTGCAGGAGACAGGTCTGGCGTGATATCAACCCCCAAGTCTTTTTCTATCTCTGACTCTTGACGTATCTTCATTACATTACATTTGCTTGGGTTAAACTCTAACAACCATTTGTGTGTGTGTACTTACCTAGTTGTGCTTGCGGGAGGTTGAGCTCTGGCTCTTTGGTCCCACCTCCCAACTGTCAATCAACTGATGTACAGATTCCTCAGCCTACTGGGCTCTGCCATATCGACATTTGAAACTGTGTATGGAGTCAGCCTCCACCACATAACTTCCTAGTGGATTCCATTTATTAACTACTCTGACACTGAAAAGGTTCTTTCTAATGTTTCTATGGCTCATTTGGGCACTCAGCTTCCACTTGTGTCCCCTTGTGCGTGTGTGCGTGTCCCCCCCCCCCGTGTGTATGTGCGTGCGTGGTATTTTAAATTTGATGTTTCAATTACTATTATATTAAAAAGCATAAAAGGTTATATACTGAACATGTTCAGGAAAAATCTTATACGGGTTCTAGCAATCCCTGTGCCACTATAACAAGCCATGAACAGGCCAGCTAGTCCTACAGCACAGTAAGACACCAATACCAAGAATGCAAAGAATCAGGAATACAAAGAATGTCAGCAATATGAGTGTGTCAGTGTCAGGAATGCGAGGGTAAACCTCCCCCCTTGATGGTCACGTATCTGTCTCCCTTGCAGTGTGCATGGTGGACCCTATTAAAGTGGTCGCCCCCGCCAACTCCTCCTGGGACGGATTTTCCAGAGTGGCCGGAACCCAGGTGAGTTGCTGGACACACACACACACACACACATGCATACGCATACACACGCACACAGTACTGACGTTGGTGTATGTCCGGCAGGTGACGTACACATGCCCGTCTGGGTACGCCTTCGCCGACCTCAACACCACCATCGTCCTGACCTGTGGAGACAACGGGCAGTGGACCCCAGCCACCTCCATCCTCCTCACCTGCAGGAAAGGTAGGTCGGCTGCCCTCACAGCCTCCTGCAAGGTCACAAGGGCCTCTCTCGCCACCCACACACTCGTGGGGAGTTTAGACGCACACAGGCACATCGAACAAAACGCAATCCGCTATCGCAATTTTAAATCTTCCTAACCTTTCCTAACCCAACCTTCTAACCCATTGTTAGAATACGATCTAGCCTATATATTATAATAATAAGTATGTATATAATAAGAAGTTAGGTCGTTAACTATGTAAACAATCGTCCGGAAAAGATTGGGAACGTTACGTCGGGACTCTTTAAGCTCCGTACTGCAACCTGTCCTCAGATCAAGTCCATCCATCCAGCGGTCGACCCAAGGACGCTAACATCATCAATTTTAACATTCTGTTCATTCAAAATAAGAATTTTCTCAACTATAAATGAAAATTGTTATATATTAGCATACTGTACGTATTTAGGCACTGGTTAGGTTAGGTGTTTAGGTTCTGTTGGCGAGTATTTGTATTTGTAGTACGTGGGTGTTCGAACGTCATCAGTTGTGAGTCGTATGTAAACCATTTATCATTCATAAACAGGGGGTTTGGCGGTGCATGTTATCACTTTTGGATCTGTTTGAAGGACGGGCTGTTTACAACGTTGTAGTTTGAACTAAAGTCGTCAACGAAGCACTTGTTCCGGAAGTGTTCAGACGTCATCAGTTGTACAGCCCGTCCACATAAACAAAGGCCAAGTCCATTCCATGCACCCGCCAAACCCCCTGATTACGAATGAAAAACGGTTTACACACA
>WNGS01042707.1:15319861-15337323 GCA_020271785.1 Procambarus virginalis
GTGGACTATCTTGGGGTGGACTATCTTGGGGTGGACTATCTAGGGGTGGACTATCTAGGGGTGGACTATCTTGGGGTGGACTATCTAGGGTGGACTATCTAGGGGTGCACTATCTTGGGGTGGACTATCTAGAGGTGGACTATCTTGGGGTGCACTATCTTGGGGTGGACTATTTAGGGGTGGACTATCTCGGGGTGGACTATCTCGGGGTGGACTATCCACGGGCACATTACATTGCGGTATACCCTTGGATAGCCCACCCTGTGGTACACTACCCTGGGGTGTAGTGGCACTATAATGTAGGGGGGTACACTATCTTGGTGAACCTTACAACTGGGCACACTGGGACACTTTGTTTCTCTGGTAGGTTTTGAGGACACCACAATTATTATGTTATCGTCACTGGAAATGTTGCTGTGATCATCATCACTATCAAAAGTGTCATTTATTAATAGTTATTAATATCCTATTTACAGGCGTGTGTGACCCAACTCAAGTGGGGGCCGCTGTCCAACCACGGCACCACTGTCAGTTCCATATACATGCGGGTGAGACCACAAGAATATGATTCAGGTACTAGTTCCAGCCTGTACTGTCACCTTTAGCATTTCTACTGTCACCTCCATTAGCATCTCAACTGTCACCTCCATTAGCATCTCTACTGTCACCTCCATTAGCATCTCTACTGTCACCTCCATTTCAATTTCATAAGTCATATCCATTATCGCCTCTAATGTTAAATATGTTTATGCTTTATGGGCCTGGCCACGAGTATCATACCAAAAATCGTAAAGAATATTTCCATTACAAGTGTAAAATCGTTGTTTCTCTCTGGTCAAGGTGATGTTACTGGCTTTAAGAACACCACATTATCCCAAATGACCAATAACAGACCATGAAGACATAATTAAGTATATACAAAATTTAATAATTTCCATGTAACCATGTTACACCATAACATGTGGTTATTATTTTTGCTTAACAATAACAAATTTATTTACAATCGTTTATCATAGCGTACATGTTTTCTGTAATACAGTATACTGAAACATTATACTGGGCACTTGTTTATATACCCACATTATACACACATATTATACACTGGATACAAATTATATGTCAACTGGACACTGTGTAATAATGCTACAGTATCATGGAATGCTGTAGTATTAGGATACAGCATCATGTGATGCTATAATATTGGTACAGTGTCATGGAAAACTGTACTTTTAGGATACAGTGTCATTGGTTGCTGTACTATTACGATACAGCATCATGGGATGCTGTACTGTTACGGTACAGCATCATGGGATGCTGTACTGTTACGGTACAGCATCATGGGATGCTGTACTGTTACGGTACAGCATCATGGGATGAAGCATCACGATACATATTATTTTTAAAAATAAAGTGAGAGGTGAGGTTGGCTTGCGAGGCTCTTCCACTAGACGGGCGTGCTTACGAGCCAGCTCAAGACCTGCCACGTGCTCAAAATCACTTGATAAACATTTCCAGCTGCATTATCATACGGTTCGTCACACCTGTTCTAATCTTGCTGGAAGTACCATTGAATCTCTATGATCCAAACTGTGTGGTTCATGTTTACATATTCGTAATGGTCGGGTACCAGTCCGTCCTCCTAAGGTTAGCCAACGTCAAGGAAGTGTCGTACTAAAGTGCCCTTATCCTAACCTACCAGAGGACCCAAAACGGAAAACGAGACAATATGTCAATTTTGCGAGCCGCTACTATTTTCTTGTACGACAAATTTTGGTCATAGGTAGAGTATACGTCCTAATACGACGATTTCTTAAGAGGACGGGTTGCGGGTACAGCCCTATGATTGGTGAATTCAAATTGAATTCTCTCTAGTTGGTCAGTCTCGATTTCAAAGTTATCTGTGATACCTGTTACTCTTACAACTTATGGCTAATGCAAGTGTTAGTTACTGATGTTTGGCTCCCTGACTTTATACACTAGATTTACAACCTATTTACACAATATTACACAATAAAATAAAGCTATGTATAATATTTACGCTAAACTCTCATCTGCAGGCATCAACTGTCCGGTCATTAACGTGATGAGTCTGCCCTACCAGCCTAACAGTTACTATATGTTGGCCAACGTGTCACAATCTCGGGTCCCGGGAACCACCATCTCCTACCAGTGTCTGAGAGAGTACAGGATGGAGGGCCCCACAGGAGGACCCTACACTACACAGGGCGTCACCACCTGTCAAGGCGTGCCTGGCAGCGGCAACCTTGTCTGGAGCAGAAATCTCACGCTGCCTTGTCAATGTAAGTGCTGACCTTCCATCTGTCCTGTCCAGCCTTTACCTTGTCCTGTGCAACCTTCCTCTTGTCCTGTATAACAACCCCTTGTCCCTGTACAACCTTTTCTCTGCACCTGTACAATTTTCTCCCTACCCTGTACATCCCTCCTCTGCCCAGTACAGCTATCCTCCCTCCCCCTTGCTTGTACAGCCATTCCCTACCCTGAACAGCCTTCCCCTACACTGTATAAAATTCCGCATGGCATGGTGTTGGGCTTAAGGTCTAAAATCACGACTAAAGTATTCTTTAGTCCTAACCTCTGTCAAGAATGAAAGTAAACTGAGTATACATAGTATATTCTGTATAAGAAAGGAAGAAACTGTATAATATTCTTGCTAACAAAAGCAGTTATCATTCTGAAAAGCGGGTTACACCTCCTGGTGTGTGTATCCCTTGTTCTGTATACCCCTTCACCTGACTTCTGGAGAGAGACTGCATGAAAGATAATCACACGCATCAATGATTAACACAAAACAGTGATCATAGGCTTCAATGATTAACACAAAACAGTGATCATAGGCTTCAATGATTAACACAAAACAGTGATGATAGGCTTCAATGATTAACACAAAACAGTGATCATAGGCTTCAATGATTAACAAAAAAAATGATCATAGGCTTCAATGATAAACACAAATGCACATAATTATTGAATTTATACAAATCCAGTGCGTGGTTTTCTGTTTATCTCGAAAATAATGATTTTTTCTATATACAAAAATAGACGTAGATAAAATAACGTAATTTTATATTGGACAAAATAAATGCTGTTCATATATCAGAAAATTTGCTGATATGATTTGCTAGTGGGGATTGACGGGAGACCCTCGTGCTCTAATGATTATTGAAGAGGTTCCCCGTGTTCTAGTTGGGACTGACGGGGGTTCCCCGTGTTCTAATGGGGACTGACGGGGGTTCCCCGTGTTCTAGTGGGGACTGACGGGGGTTCCCGTGTTCTAGTTGGGACTGACGGGGGTTCCCCGTGTTCTAATGGGGACTGACGGGGGTTCCCCGTGTTCTAATGGGGACTGACGGGTTTCCCCGTGTTCTAATGGGGACTGACGTGGGTTCCCCGTGTTCTAGTGGGGACTGACGGGGGTTCCCCGTGTTCTAATGGGGATTGACGTGGGTTCCCCGTGTTCTAGTGGGGACTGACGGGGGTTCCCCGTGTTCTAGTGGGGACTGACGGGGGTTCCCCGTGTTCTAGTGGGGACTGACGGGGTTTCCCCGTGTTCTGTGGGAACTGACGGGGGTTCCCCGTTTCTAGTGCGGACTGACGGGGGTTCCCCGTGTTCTAGTGGGGATTGACGTGGGTCCCCGTGTTCTAGTGGGGACTGACGGGGGTTCCCCGTGTTCTAGTGGGATTGACGTGGGTTCCCGTGTTCTAATGGGGATTGACGTGGGTTCCCCGTGTTCTAGTGGGGACTGACGTGGGTTCCCCGTGTTCTAATGGGGATTGACGTGGGTTCCCCGTGTTCTAGTGGGGACTGACGGGGGTTCCCCGTGTTCTAATGGGGATTGACGTGGTTCCCCGTGTTCTAGTGGGGACTGACGGGAGTTACCCGTGTTCTAGTGGGAACTGACGGGGGTTCCCCGTGTTCTAATGGGGATTGACGTGGGTTCCCCGTGTTCTAGTGGGGACTGACGGGGTTCCCCCGTGTTCTAGTGGGGACTGACGTGGGTTCCCCGTGTTCTAGTGGGGATTGACGTGGGTTCCCCGTGTTCTAATGGGATTGACGTGGGTTCCCCGTGTTCTAGTGGGGACTGACGGGGTTCCCCGTGTTCTAGTGGGGACTGACGTGGATTTACANGATATATAATATATATATATATATATTATATATATATTATATATATATATATATATATATATATATATATATATATATATATATATATTATATATATAGGGGGGGTACCACCTCTGGTGCAATTATAGGGACCCACAGCCTCAGAGAAGGGAACACAGAGCATTCAGGGAAAAACTTGCCATTTAACTCTGAATACATGAGGGTGTTCGCTTCTCCTACCACCCCCCTTTTTTATGGTGTACACTTATTAAGCAAGGTTATACAGTTACATATCTGATTGTATACAAAAAATGAGCATTAAGAGGACACAAAAATAGTTCGCTTCCTAGAGGCTGTAGATTTCCTCGAACTCCTCCGACGTTGGGCAGGAACCGAGGATGCAGCGAGCATTCCCCCTCTGGATCGCGACACTGAGGCGCTGAAAGAGAAAACTTGCCGCTCTAGGGTCTCTTGTGGTGTCAATGAGCTTGGAACCAAGATCCTTTAGAAACCTTCTTGCACTCTCTCCCCATGGGCCTAGGGTCTCAGACCCTATTGGAACGAAGTTGTACCGATGATCTAATTGCCTATACTTGGCTGACTTGTCTCTTTCTCTGTGTGTCGCCGCGGCTCCTGCTGTGCCGGCAGAGAGGTTGATGTACGTGGCTGCCAGGGTGGATACGCAAGTATAGTCCCATGCCAACTGTCTGCCACCCTTCCACGGACGCAGTGTGATTCCGTCTGGTCGGCCGGCAAAGCTAACAGAGTCACGGTTCAGAAGGTTGCGGGGCTCTCTCTCCGCTGGACACTGGGCAGAGGCAAGGCTTCTTTTAATGATGTCGTTTACTTCGTCGTGTCTAGTGTGCCAACCACCAGATTTTCCACAGTGCAGGCCATGCAATCCATATTCGTCAGCATCTGCCTCGCCGCAAATACACCTATGAACAGTGTGGATAGGGGCAGCAAGACGGAGAGCGACTGCAATACGGAGCTCCTGCGGATCAAGACGTGTGCCTGTCGCAGACATAGGGACTGCCAAGAGGAAGTCCCCTGCATGGGGAGCCTGCACAGCTGTGAGGCGTGCACGATCACTGGGGGTTGTTGCTGCCTCCAGCAAAGCTGTGGCTTCTTTGTCTGCAATGGGGCTGTCCCAACTGGATTGTTTCTTGGCTTTCGGCATGGCTGGTCTGAGTGCTGGGTCTGCCATGGCACCCCATTTCGTGTCGCATTCCGTGTAGTGGGGGTCCTGTATCCCCGCTACATCACTGAGGGTGTCAGGTAGAATTTCCTTAACCAGGTCATCTGATGCTGAGGAGGAAGACAGGAAGGCTGGGACAGCAATTTGGGTGGCAGTGCGGACACCCAAGCCACCGAGCCTAACAGGAAGAGTGGCTTGTTTCCACTGGCACTCGTTGAGGGAGAGATTAACAACTTTTTCCAGCATGGTCTTCAGTAAGAGGTCATACTCTTCAAGCTTTCGGTTGTCGTAAGATGGGGCGCACCTCAGAAAGTAGGTTAGCCTCGGAAGGGATAGGCATTTGGTGAGGAGATAAAAAGCATCGTGGGCATCGATGTCACCTATTCTGTCTTCCATCCTCCTAAGGTCTGCGATTTTCTTGTCAAGGATCTCCTCAATGGCATTAGACCCGAGGGGGGCTCCAAGGAGGGTGCTGTTCTCGGCCCTAATGACATGGGCTCCAGCAAGGCAGACCTTATTCTAGCTACGATGTCTGGGTTGGAGGAGACTACTTCACACTTGGAAGGGTTCAGGACAAGACCCAGGCTTACTGTATATATATATATATATATATATATATATATATATATATATATATATATTTTTTTTTTTTTTTTTTTTTTGAGATATATACAAGAGTTGTTACATTCTTGTACAGCCACTAGTACGCGTAGCGTTTCGGGCAGGTCCCTGGAATACGATCCCGCCGCGAAGAATCGTTTTTTCATCCAAGTACACATTTTACTGTTGCGTTAAACAGAGGCTACAGTTAAGGAATTGCGCCCAGTAAATCCTCCCCGGCCAGGATACGAACCCATGACATAGCGCTCGCGGAACGCCAGGCGAGTGTCTTACCACTACACCACGGAGACTGTCGTATATATATATATATATATATATATATATATATATATATATATATATATATATATATATATGTGTATATATATATAATACTTATTTCGAATCGTAACCATGTGTATGCTAATGTTCCCTTGACTTCTTATTCATGTATAATAATGCCCAACTGACTCCTTGAAATCTTTGCTTACACCCACCATGCTTCTTAACCATGGGTACTAATGCCTGCTTGACTCCTAAACTATGGGTTCAGATATAAACATATGTGTTAACATGGGTGTTAATGGTTGTCTTTCTGCGGGTGTCCATCAACAGGCATAAGCAACCTGGCTTATCTGACTCTCAACTTGGATGGAACACCACGTCCGCACGTATTCCAGGTGAGTCTACCATTCACTTTCCTCCATTTTCTGTTTCAACACCCTGTTAGCGCGCCGTTCATATGAGTTTACCGTTCACTTATCTGTTTTCTTTCCCAACATTTGTGTTTAAGTTTAGTCAGTTATTACTGACTAAACTTGAGTTATTTAAACTTGTATCATTGTCAAGTCTGGACTTCAGTCTTGTGCTGTATACAATATTGACAACATTTTTTTGCAACGCCTTCAGAAAGGACATAAGTTTCATCCGAGCCTTTGATAATAATATACCTGAGTACATTGGGTCTTCGTTCATCTTTGTTTAAGCACTACGGCATTGAAGTAAGTTTCTTCACTGGTATCTATCTCAACACATAATAAAAAAATTAATTTATTTAAATTCACTAAGTTGTTCAGTACATATGTTAACCTTATATAACTGGGAGCAATTTAGAAATAGTAATTTTTACTAAGCCCCAAATTACGCTCCATTACTGCTTGTGTGTGTAATGATGCATGCTAATCATGTACTCATATAGATGTGCTTGCGGGGGGGTTAAGCTTTAGCTCTTTAGTCCCGCCTGTCAACTGTCAAGCAGTTGGTGAAATGTTACATACACATTTCTTCTTACCCCAGTCAAGCCCAGTCTTGGGTCAGTCTTGGTAGGGTGCAGACGTGTAGGGGCAGCGGTCCGTGTATAACGAGGGAGCAATAGAGTCAAGGAAGCGTGTGTACTGTGCAGTGGGAATGGGACAGTTTTAATGGAACAGTGACATTGTAAAGCAATGCATTGATCAAATCTCGTGGTGAATTATCTTAGTGAGTTTAGATAAGATAGCTAAAAATGATCGATTCCTTGAGGCAGCATCAGTCGCACCAGCCGGGACCACGTGGAGACCTGAAGACCAACACAGGATTATCGACAACCTCGCCATAAGAACAGCAATATAGTTATTCATCTAGTTTGTGCTGCTCGGGATGGCTAGGAAGGGTAGGAAATTATTAGCACCTCTGTGGCAAAGATCACACAGGCAAGGGGTCCACACACTCATACTCCACCCCCTCTCTTACCCCCCCCTCCCGTGGTGGGGTACCATTCCTTTCCCCCGTTCCATCCCAAATCCTTATCCTGATCCCTTCCCAGTGCTGTATAGTCATAATGGCTTGGTGCTTTCCCCTTGATAATTCCCTTCCCTTTTTACCCCCCCCCCCTCCACCCACTCTCCCCCCAACAACTGTCCACAAATAGACACACACACACACACACACACACACAAGAACAAGTTGACTTGCCGTAGCGAGAGGGTCTGGGAGGTCGCGCTCCGCCGATAATCGTCAATATTCTCGAGTTTATTAAAGACTATAGTAACGGATCACAGATCTACGTAGTCGCAAAGTGTATAACCGCAATAGTAAAAAGAAAATACAGTGATATCACTAGAACTTTGGGTTAAACAGTGAACAACAGTGTCAAACAGACCACGTGGGAACGAGGGCCACGAGGCTGTTTACATATTGGTACCTGGCAATATTTGGGCTATGGTGAAAAGTGGTACAGTAAATTAGTGAACTGTAACACAACAGACAAAACGATACAGTGACTGACTCCAGAGCTTGTGTTAGAGAAGAACCGCCATCATCAATCTACTGACATTTAGCGAAGAAACGACGAGGGATTACCTCGTCATCCGGACATCTCATCCACCTAATTGTGTGAGCAGAACGGCTCTAGCTGGTGGGTACCGCCTCTTGTCTTGTCAATTTTTTTCTGCTGAACAGTGAGGTAAAAATATTATTTACTATTATTGTGAGGTTTAAATAAAACCTCACAACCCTGGAAAACAGAAGAGTAAGGGGAGACATGATAACCACCTACAAAACATATATAGACATATACAGATATATATAGTACAAGAATGCATAGTACGCGTAGCCACTAGTACGCGTAGCGTTTCGGGCAGGTCCCTGGAATACGATCCCCGCAGCGAAGAATCGTTGTTACAACCAAGTACACATTTTACTGTTGCGTTAAACAGAGGCTACAGTTAAGGATTTGCGCCCAGTAAATCCTCCCCGGCCAAGATACGAACCCATGACAAAGCACTCGCGGAACGCCAGGCGAGTGTCGTACCACTACACCACGGAGACTAAACGGGTGGAAACTTAGTACCCAGATGAGCCACAGAGATGTTAGAAAGAATTTTTTCAGTGTCAGGGTAGTTAACAAATGGAATGCATTAAGTAGTGTTGTGGTGGAGGCAGACTCCATACACAGTTTCAAATATAGATATGATAGAGCCCAATAGGATCTGAAATCTGTACACCAGTTGATTAACAGTTGAGAGGCGGGACCAAAGAGCCAGAACTCAACCCCCGCAAACACAACTAGATGAGTACACACACACGATTAGATGTAACAGAGCTAGGAACGATTACATTAACATAAGACGAGTATTGGAAAGAAATTACGAAAATGATATTGCAATCAAGACGAAAAACTAACCTAAACTACTACATAGCCATATAAGAAGGAAGATGTTGGTAAATGACCAAGTGACAAGACTGAGGAAAACACAAGGGGCATATACAGAAAGTGACAAGGAAATCTGCGAGGTACTGCAAGCAAGTTTCCATGGAGTGTTCACAACCGAGCCTGAGCAGCTTCCATTGTTATAAGAGATTACCCTAGACGAAAGACTATCAGATATAGAGGTGACAGCAGAGGAGGTAATGAAACAGTTGACAACACTGGATGCATTTAAAGCAGTTGGACCAGACAAAGTATCACCGTGGATACTAAAAGAGGCAGAGCTGGCCCTGAGCGTGCCTCTGGCAATGATCTTTAATGAGTCACTTATGACAGGAGAATTGCCCAGTTGCTGGAAGAAGGCAAATGTCATACCGATTTTCAAGAAAGGAGATAGGGAGGAGGCACTCAACTACTGACCCGTATCACTGACAAGAAACGATGAACCAGCGAGAATCGACCTAGTCTTCACTCTGAATGGCTCCGACATAAGGGAAATTTACTTCGAGGACCCAGTAGGAATGAGCGATCACAGTGTACTGACGTTTGAGTATCTGGTCGAAGAAGGGCTAAAGTACTCTAGAAAGGAAACTGAAAGTAAAAGGCTAGCATTCCGTAAGAGAAATTACGAGGAGATAAGAAAATTCCTAACGGATATAACATAGGAATCAGAGCTAAAGGGAAAGACGGCCCAAGACATGATGGAATACATCACGCAGAAGCCAAGGAGGCAGCAGAAAAGCTTATCCCGGCCCAAAAGGTAAAAAGTGAAATGCAGATGAGAAACCCATGGTTTAATCAGAGATGTAAGCTAGCTAAGCAACAAAGTAATAGAGCATGGAGAAATTATAAAAATAACAAGACACTTGAGAGCAGAGAAGGTTACCAGAGAGCCAGGAATGAATACGTCAGGGTGAGAAGAGAGGCAGAAGGGCAATATGAAAACGACATAGCAAGCAAGGCTAAGACGCAACCCAAATTGCTGCACAGCCACATCAGGAGAAAGACAACAGTGAAGGAACAGGTAATGAAACTGAGGATAGGGGCAGACAGATTCACTACAAACGACAAAGAAGTGTGCGAGGAACTGAATAAGAAATTTCAGGAAGTCTTCATATTAGAGCATGGAGAAGTTCCAGAGTTAAGAGAAGGAATAATTAACCAGGCACCACTTGAGGAATTTGAGATTACCAGTGGAGATATGAGGAAGCTTTTGCTAGAGTTGGATGTGAGAAAGGCTATAGGCCCGGATGGAATATCACCATGGATACTAAAGGAGCAGAAGCACTGTGCTTGCCACTCTCCATGGTGTATAACAAATCACTGGTAACAGATGAACTGCCAGAAATCGGGAAGGCGGCAAACGTAGTCCCGATATACAAGAAGGGGGATAGACAGGAGGCACTGAACTACAGGCCAGTATCCTTAACTTGCATACCATGCAAGCTGATGGAGAAAATTGTGCGAAAAAAGTTAGTCGAACATCTGGAGCGAAAGAACTTTGTGTCACAACACCAACATGGTTTCAGGGATGGCAAGACATGCCTCACAGGATTAATTGAATTCTACGATCAACCAACAAGAATCAGACAAGAGAGGGGTTGGCAGACTGCATATTTTTGGATTGCCAGAAAGCCTTTGACACAGTGCCACACCAGAGACTAGTGAGAAAGCTGGAGATGCAGGCAGGAGTGAAATGGAAGGTACTCCATTGGATAAGGGAGTACCTAAGTAACAGAAGGCAGCGAGTCACTGTGCGGGGTGAAGTCTCAGATTGGCCAGACGTCACCAGTGGGGTCCCGCAGGGTTCAGTCATTGGACCCATACTGTTTCTTATATATGTAAATGATCTTCCAGATGGTATAGAATCATTCTTCTCATTGTTTGCTGATGATGCAAAAATTATGAGAAGGATTAAGACGGAGGAAGACAGTATGAGACTATAAGATGACCTAGACAGACTGCATGAATGATCCAACAAATGGCTACTAAAGTTCAACCCGAGTAAATGTAAGGTAATGAAACTAGGCGGTAAGGTAAACTAGGCGTAAGGTAATCAAAACAGGAGGCCAGACACAGGATACAGAATGGGAGATGAAGTCCTTCATGAAACGGACAGAGAGAAGGATCTAGGCGTAGATATATAAGAATACTTAGAATGAGGGTAAATATAAAAATGTTGTGGATTCCTTGTCACATTGGCCTGCAGGAACATGACAAAGTTGACGCCCTTGCTAAGGCTGCAGTAAATAAAGACAGTATTGAACGGAATCTTGAGTTATCAAATATGAATTTGAAGAAAGTAGAACTGTGCAAACTGGAACTAGCAGGTCCATTGTTCATCACAATGAAATGTGTGAAGTAAAACATGTGTATGGGGCAAGTAACAAAGTCAGTAGACTAACAGATGTTGTCACAGCTCGTATAAGACTTGGCTACAAGTATCTCTGGCAGTTCGGCTTGTATAGGGATCTAGATGAAGTAAAGTGTAAAGTGTGTGGACAAAGACAGGGACACACACTCGAACACTATATCTTGGATTGTAGTAAAATTGAGCCATTTAGAGATAAATCTAAGCTCACTCTGTATGATATGGCAACCTATCTTATTACCATGGATAAATTACCTGAAATCCTTGCACTGTATCCACATTTCGCTTCCAGTAGATGAACGACATATGAGATTCAGAAACAAGTAGTGTATTGTGAGGACTAATAATAAACAGAAGCTCCCCTATGACTCTGTAATATCCCCATTGGTCAAACTATTATGTATTAGCGATAAGACCTACCATTAATGTATGATGACTTACTGTAAATATATAGCTCTTGAAATAGCACTTACTCTGTAACTAGCTGACATTGTAACTATAAGGTGTGAAGGATAGATGTAATTGTTTATGTAATAATCTAAGGTGAGGTCTGATAAAGACCTTTTGTGCCCTCTGTAATGCTTTTGCGCTACCGCTCACACGATGAGTATGGGGTGCACAATAAACTAGCCGCCTTCGGCGGCAACAATCAGTCTAGAAGTTGATATCACATCAACCCTGTCTCCTGAAGCTCACACCAAGAGAATAACATCTGCGGCGTAAGCGAGGCTGGTTAACATCAGAACTGCCTTCAGACACCTGTGTAAGGAATCATTCAGAACCTTGTACACCACATATGTAAGACCAATCCTGGAATATGCGGCCCCAGCATGGAGCCCGTACCTTGTCAAGCACAAGACGAAGCTTGAAAAAGTTCAGAGGTATGCCACTAGGTTAGTCCCAGAACTAAGAGGCATGAGTTACGAGGAAAGGCTGCGAGAGATGCACCTCACGACACTGGAAGACAGAAAAGTGAGGGGGAGACATGATCACTGCCTACAAAATTCTCAGAGGAATTGACATGGGTAGATAAAGATAAACTGTTTAACACGGGAGGTACCAGAACAAGGACACAGATGGAAACTGAGTTCCCAAATGAGCCACAGAGACGTTAGAAAACTTTTTCAGTGTCAGAGTAGTTAACAGATGGAATGCATTAGGCAGAGGTGCGGTGGAGGCTGACTCCATACACAGTTTCAAATGTAGATATGATAGAGCCCAGTAGGTTCAGGAATCTGTACATCAGTTGAGAGGCGGGACCAAAGGGCGAAAGCTTAATCCCCGCAAGCATAATTAGGTGAGTATACATCCCAGGAAGCAGCCCGTAGCAGCTGTCTAACTCTCAGGTACCTATTTAGGTAACAGATGCATCAGGGTAAAGGAAACTCTGCCCATTTGTTTTTCCGGCGGTGTCGGGGGTTCGAACCCAGGTCCATAGGTCCACGAGTCTAGAGCGCTGTCCACTCGGCCACCACCAACACGGTTAAGTGTTGGTGAAGCAGTTAATTCTCGTGTGTGCGTGTCTCTGTAACTTTGCTAATAGTCAACAAAAATAACATTCTCACCGACAGTTCACTGTGAAGTCTACCTCGGGATCATGGTACGCCACCTACGACAACGTCACAATTGGACCCGCCCCAAACTACACTCTTCTAAGTGTAGGCAACATCTACGGCAACGCTGGTGAGTGTATCCAACTCTGCTACAATATTATTATCCAACTTAAACAAACCACCACAACACTAAACATAAACAAACCATCACAATACCCAACATAAACAAACCACCACAACACCCAACATAAACAAACCATCACAATACCCAACATAAACAAACCATCACAACACCCAACATAAACAAACCATCACAATACCCAACATAAACAAACCATCACAACACCCAACATAAACAAACCATCAAAATACCCAACATAAACAAACCATCACAACACCCAACATAAACAAACCATCACAATACCCAACATAAACAAACCATCACCACACCCAACATAAACAAATCACCACAACACCCAACATAAACAAACCATCTCCATTACAAGACCCAACATATACCTGCACCAGTGTTCCGCCAGTGGTGCACTTGGCCCTTACTTCCTGTAACACTTGATCTGTCTGGCTCCAGGTGACGGGTTCAGCCTCAGCCTTGGGTACAACTTCGTGCTCGACAGTGGGAGCAGCAGCAGCCAGTGGTGGTGGCCAGCAGACGCGTCGAGTCGAAACGCGTTTTGCAATGGAAACGCGGTTAGTACAAACAACATTCAATTTCAAACAGCGGAGGGGTAATTTCAATATTTAATTGAAGTTGTTCCGAGTTACCACGGAAGGTTGATGTCACGGAGTTATGGAGTTCATGTGTGATTATTCAGAACTTTGTTGTAATTATAGGGAAGAGATGTATGTACATTGTGTGTGTGTGTACTCACCTTGATGCGCTTGCAGTGTCGAGCTAGTCTCCTTGCCCCGCCTTCTGAACGTTCTTTGATTATTGCACATACTGATTTTTCAAATTTTTATCATATTTACGTTTAAATGATAAGTGAACCACACATCAGAAGCTGGAGAAGAGATGACGTTTCGGTCCGTCCTGGACTATTATCAAGTCGACTTGCTAATGGTTCAACACGGACCGAAACGTCGTCGCCTCTCCATCTTTATAGTTGTGGTTTGGTCATTATTCTTCAGCCACGTTATTGTGACTCTTCGTTTACGTTTAAAACTATGAATCAAATCGAGGCTTCTACCTCTAACCTATTCAACTTATTAACAGCTCTAACACCGAAAAAGTTCTTTTGACGTCTGTGCGATTCATTTACTTCTCTAGTTTCTATCCATGACCTAGTTCACCTGTTCCTAGCTTTTAAAAAATGCTGTTTTTTCAAAATTTGTCAATTCCCCTTAGGATCTTATATGTTTTTATCATGCCCCCCATCTCTCCTTTCCTCCAGTCTGGAAAGGGCCAGTTCTCTCAGTCTTTCCTCATAGCTTAATTCTTTTAACTCAAAAATGAGTCTCGCTGCACATCTTTTGACCTTTTCTAGTTTCTTCGTCTTTTTTTTTTTAGGTAATTGCTTGACGTTGGGGATGCATATTCAAGTGTGGATCTCACCTTCGCTGTAAATAGGGCCCGGAAAGCCCCTTTCTCCAGGTTTCCGAAGGATACAAGGATGTTGGCCAGTATGCCGCATGCGGTTGTTGTTATTCTGCTAATGTGGGCTTCTAGTATCACAGTTAATGTTATATCTACTATCAGGTCTTTCTCCTTTTCTGATTGAAAAAATACTTTTTACTTCATCCTATATACTACAGATATCAAGCAGGTATACTGCTGTACTCCCATACTCCCGTTCCAATTGTCATAACTTTGCATTTACTTGGTTAAATTCTAGCAGACATTTTTTTCAAACCACTTCTGAAGTGTCCAAATCCGTTTGCAATGCGTGACAATCTATCCCTGTCCCTGACTCTTCGCATTAGTTTTGCATCATCTGCAATGATATAAAGGAGTCAATTTCCTCTGTCAGGTCAGTGACATTAGAAACAGGATGGACCTTGGAACCGACCCTTGTGGTACTCCACTCGTAACCTCTCTCCAGTCTGATGTATCTGATCTCACTGTAACCCTTTGTTTCATTCCTGAGAGATACTCACTGACCCACCTTAGGACTCTTCTAAATATGCCAGCTTGCTTCTCTAGTTTGAGCAGGAGTTTATCACGTCGGGCCATATTGAATGCCTTCTGAAAGTCTAGGAATATGCAGTCTGCCCATCCCTCTCTTGTTTGATTTCTTGCTTTTTATAGAACTCCAGCAAGTTTGCCAATCAGAATTTTCCATTACTTAAATCATGTTGGTGCCTTGAGACAAAAGTGATCTTGTTAAATGTTCTACTCGCCTGCTTCGGATAAGCAGAATCCAAACTACTCGCCTGCTCTCTAGCAGCTTGCCAGGGATACTTGTAAGTGATACGGGTCTGTAGTTTAACGGTTTCTGTATCCCCTAGGGAACTCTGGGGTACCCCTACCCCCGGGGTGGACTATCTAGGGGTGGACTATCTTGAGGTGGACTATCTTGGGGTGGACTATCTTGGGGTGGACTATCTTGGGGTGGACTATCTTGGGGTGGACTATCTTGGGGTGGACTATCTTGGGGTGCACTATCTTGGGGTGGACTATCTAGGGGTGCACTATCTTGGGGTGGACTATCTAGGGATGGACTATCTAGGGGTGCACTATCTAGGGGTGCACTATCTTGGGGTGGACTATCTAGGGGTGGACTATCTTGGGGTGCACTATCTTGGGGTGGACTATTTAGGGGTGCACTATCTTGGGGTGGACTATCTTGGAGTGGACTATCTTGGGGTGGACTATCTTGGGGTGGATTATCTTGGGGTGGACTATCTTGGGGTGGACTATCTTGGGGTGGACTATCTTGGGGTGGACTATCTTGGGGTGGACTATCTTGGGGTGCACTATCTAGGGATGGACTATCTAGGGATGGACTATCTAGGGGTGCACTATCTAGGGGTGCACTATCTTGGGGTGGACTATCTAGGGGTGGACTATCTTGGGGTGGACTATCTAGGGATGGACTATCTAGGGGTGCACTATCTAGGGGTGCACTATCTTGGGGTGGACTATTTAGGGGTGCACTATCTTGGGGTGCACTATCTTGGGGTGGACTATCTAGGGATGGACTATCTAGGGGTGGACTATCTAGGGGTGCACTATCTTGGGGTGGACTATCTTGGGTGGACTATCTAGGGGTGCACTATCTTGGGGTGGACTATCTTGGGGTGGACTATCTAGGGGTGGACTATCTAGGGGTGCACTATCTTGGGGTGGACTATCTTGGGGTGGACTATCTAGGGGTGCACTATCTTGGGGTGGACTATCTAGGGATGGACTATCTAGGGGTGGACTATCTAGGGGTGGACTATCTAGGGGTGGACTATCTTGGGGTGGACTATCTAGGGGTGGACTATCTAGGGATGGACTATCTAGGGGTGGACTATTTAGGGGTGCACTATCTTGGGGTGGACTATCTAGGGGTGGACTATTTAGGGGTGCACTATCTTGGGGTGGACTATCTAGGGGTGGACTATTTAGGGGTGCACTATCTTGGGGTGGACTATCTAGGGGTGGACTATTTAGGGGTGCACTATCTTGGGGTGGACTATCTAGGGGTGGACTATTTAGGGGTGCACTATCTTGGGGTGGACTATCTAGGGGTGGACTATTTAGGGGTGCACTATCTTGGGGTGGACTATCTAGGGGTGGACTATTTAGGGTGCACTATCTTGGGGTGGACTATCTAGGGGTGGACTATTTAGGGGTGCACTATCTTGGGGTGGACTATCTAGGGATGGACTATCTAGGGGTGGACTATCTAGGGGTGCACTATCTTGGGGTGGACTATCTAGGGGGGACTATCTTGGGGTGCACTATCTTGGGGTGGACTATCTTGGGGTGAACTATCTAGGGGTGCACTATCTGGGGTGGACTATCTTGGGGTGGACTATCTAGGGGTGCACTATCTTGGGGTGGACTATCTAGGGGTGGACTATCTTGGGGTGCACTATCTTGGGGTGGACTATCTAGGGGTGAACTATCTAGGGGTGCACTATCTTGGGGTGGACTATCTAGGGGTGGACTATCTAGGGGTGCACTATCTTGGGGTGGACTATCTTGGGGTGGACTATCTTGGGGTGGACTATCTTGGGGTGCACTATCATGGGGTGCACTATCTAGGGGTGCACTATCTTGGGGTGCACTATCTTGGGGTGGACTATCTAGGGGTGAACTATCTAGGGGTGCACTATCTTGGGGTGGACTATCTAGGAGTGGACTATCTAGGGTGGACTATCTTGGGGTGCACTATCTTGGGGTGGACTATCTAGGGGTGGACTATCTAGGGGTGCACTATCTTGGGGTGGACTATCTTGGGGTGGACTATCTAGGGGTG
>WNGS01042707.1:15341007-15354933 GCA_020271785.1 Procambarus virginalis
TCTAGTGGTCAGGTCCTGAGCCATATTGGGCGTGTATCATAAGTACATTTGAATCTGTATATGAAGTCTGCCTCCCACCACATCAGTTCTTAGTGAATTCCATGTTGTTAATTATTCTGACACGAAAAAAAGATTGTTTTTATGTTATTTAATGTTTTTTAATGTAACTTAGTACCCAAAAGGAGCCACCTTTGGGGTACTAAGGCTCCTTTGGGTACTAAGTGTCCATCTATGGAAACTCCTTTGGCTCCTTTGGGGTACTAAGTCCTAAGTTTCCATCTATGTTCTCTTGTTCGTGTTCCACCCGTGTTAAATAGTTTCTTTATCGACCTTGTCAATTCCTCGGAAAATTTTTTGGTAATGATTTTTTCCGCTAAACTTTCCTTCTTCCAGTGACGTTAGGGTTTTTTCCGCCAGTCTTTCCTTATAATTCATACCTCTCAGACTCTTACTTAATACTTACTTACTTACTTAATTCATACAAGGTTCTGAATTTCTTATATAACTCTCTAAAGGCAGTTCTTATGTTGGTCAACCTAGCATAAGCCGCTGATGATATCCTTTTGATGTGTGCTTCAAGGGGGAAATGTTCTGTGTGATATCAACCCCCAGATCTTTCTCTACCGGATTCTTGAATATTTTCATATTCCAATTAATAAACTGTGTCCCGCCTACTGCTCCCACCACATTTTTGTATTACTTTACACGCTTGAAAATCGAGAAATATTCAGTATGCCCATATCTCTTTTTCTTGTTTGATCTGTTACTTTATTGTAGAGCTTAACTAGTTCTAAAAAAAGTTTGTGAAGCTGGATTAACTTTCGCTAAATCCGTGGTGATATTTGAAACAGAATTTATTTGTCGTAAGTATCGTAAGAATTTATTTGTCGTATTTGTATAAGGATAAGGGGAGCCGGTCGGCCGAGCGGACAGCACACTGGACTTGTGATCCTGTGGTCCCGGGTTCGATCCCGAGCGCCGGAAAGAAACAATGGGCAGAGTTTCTTTCACCCTGCCCCTGTTATCTAGCAGTAAAATAGGTACCTGGGTGTTAGTCAGCTGTCACGGGCTGCTTCCTGGGGGTGGAGGCCTGGTCGAGGACCGGGCCGCGGGGACACTAAAGCCCCGACATCATCTCAAGATAACCTCAAGATAGAATTCTAAGAACCTGCTTGGTATCAGTCTCTGTAGTAACTTGCAGGGGATGCTTGTTAGAGATATTGGTCTGTAATTCTTACTTTCTTGTATAATGGCACAACATTACCCATTTTCCAACAGTCTGGAAGTCCTTATTTTCTAAACTGGAATTAACTGTAGCAAGTAGACCACATAGTGCTTCCACTGTATCTTTTTAGTATCCAAAGTAATTTGGGGGAAGGTTAGGTCTAGCATTCCACTTGTACACCACCCATACAAGGTACAAGTATTTCTTTTAGAATTTATTTGACTCTTTCGTTTCAAACTTCCACTTATTTCTACTTTCGTTTCAAACTTTTGTCTATTTTTAGCCTCATTTTAGCGAGGCTGTCATTGGCCACCTTGTGTATTCTCAACAGTGTCTTGTATGCAGTAATCATGTCCTCTCTGTTCCTTCTCTCCTCTTGGTTTGTGAAACTGATTTCCCTTTACCTTATCCTGAAGCTTAATCCCTAATTCATGTTATAATACTTAGCATTTTTCCAGTTTAATTTTGTGCTCCAGGAGGTTCGGAGTCCATGCTGATGGTGTATATTGGATTCACTCGGGCTGAATAAATTATATTGAAAACAGTCCTTATTTAGATTCTTAAGTGTTGTTCTAATGTTTGCCAGCTTCCCATAAGTAGCCGACGTTATCGTTTTTGTAAGTGGCTCTGTTGCCTTAGGGAATCCGACTTGTCACTTCCCTCCAGCTCGATATCTCTGACAATAACCCTTTGTTGTGTGTCCGGAGTGAGTGATTTACTGGTGCAGTGTGTCCTGACGGCTGTGTTTCTCCCCTGGCCAGCCTGCCCTATTCCACGGGACTGTGTCGACATCTTCAGTCTGGGGTTCAACACCACGGGTCCCTACACAGTCATCCCCAGCGGTGTTCTCTACCAACCTTCAATCACCGTGAGAATTTCCTGCTTCTAGTGCCACTAATGGCTTTACTGATATTTATGACTCGTTTTATTATTTTACATTTTTTTTACTTGACTGTTGAAAACTATAACTGTACTGTTTCTACATCAATGTTTTTTATGCTTCAAGTTTAATGGATACTATTTTGTGCTACTACCCATTCATTTGTGAGATATTTATGTTGTTGTAGAAAATCTATGTCTTAACTGCCAACCTGTTGCTAAAACCACTTCTGTAGTTTGGAGTAGTTAAGGCAGAACGAGCTCTTTGAACCTGTTGTGTTCGTGCAGAGGGAACGTGCACCTGGTCATCACAAGCGCCAGCTGTTGTTTGTTGTGGCATTACCGGAGGAGGGAGGTGTAGAGGAGGGAGGTGTAGAGGAGGGAGGTGTAGAGGAGGGAGGTGTAGAGGAGGGAGGTGTAGAGCAGGGAGGTGTAGAGGAGGGAGGTGTAGAGGAGGGAGGTGTAGAGCAGGGAGGTGTAGAGGAGGGAGGTGTAGAGCAGGAGGTGTAGAGGAGGGAGGTGTAGAGCAGGGAGGTGTAGAGCAGGGAGGTGGAGGAGGGAGGTGTAGAGGAGGAGGTGTAGAGCAGGGAGGTGTAGAGGAGGGAGGTGAGAGCAGGGAGGTGTAGAGGAGGGAGGTGTAGAGGAGGGAGGTGTAGAGCAGGGAGGTGTAGAGGAGGGAGGTGTAGAGCAGGAGGTGTAGAGCAGGGAGATGTAGAGCAGGGAGGTGTAGGGTACACCTTTAGTGGCATTATAAAATACACACAGGCCAGCCACGTCTCTTACGGTTATGAATTAGAGTGAGAGCCTTGGCTCAGGTGGATCAATTTAGTTTGTGCAAACTGAGACTTAGGGCCATTAATGTCACTATGATGTGACTCTCCAAGCAACAACTGGAAACATTATGAGCTTGTTTATCTATTAGGAATAACTACTTTAATGTTAAGTAACTATCATATAGGAACAAGATGAGACAGGAGCCAACTGTGTGGTAGAGCCTTCAAGTGGTCCTTAGATTTATGTAGCCTTGTATTTTGTCCCTGGACAATAATTATAATTAGTGGCGAGTGATCCATCATCGATCTGTGAGTGGAGAGTTTGAGAGTGTTTAACACCCATTAGCGTTTAAGGCGTTGCGTGACTCTCCACATTTACCTCCAACATGGTTCACAATTAACAATATTATTATTTTCATTATACTATGCAGGTATTGACCTAAATGCACTGCCCTAGATATTCTTTTAGGGTCTTATGCCTCGCCTTTCCGACTTTTGGTTAGTGCAATGATTTACTTCTAACAAGTTACTGGAGTTGCTTCTGGAACTGATTACCAAATATGTTTTGTCATTGACTTTCCTTCTTGCTGGTTCAACGTGTTTGTAACTCATACGATCAAAAGCTCTTCCTGACTTCTCCATAATTCATTTGTGTTTTCAGTCCAAGAGGTCCCTTCCAGTGCCTTCACTCCACTTCCAGCCTCCCAGTTCAACTTTCAAATTACAATCCATCATTTTATTTCCAGTCCTATCTTTCTATTTCCAATTACCTCGTTCTACTTCAAGTTTTCAGTTTACTTAGTCTACATCCAATTTCTATAGTCCTCTCGTTCTGTTTGCAGTTCCTCTCGTTATATTTATAATTTCCAGTCATTTCGTTCTATTTCCCTGTTCCAGTTTCCATTCCCCCTCGTTCTGTCCTCCAAAGTGAATCATCACTTTGGGGGACACGCGCAGAAATAGAGGGATTCGACATGGTAGTATCTCATTGTATGAAGTATCTTTTCTGGTTATGTCCATTCTATAGTACGGCGCCCATAGCTAAACTGTATATTCTAAATAGAGACACAAGATGAAGGTGAAGGATAACCTCAGATGTGTTTGTTAACCTGCGGCAGAGCTCCTGTAATAACCCTCTGCCCTCTGTGAACGTACTGAACACTACCCTTGTTGTAACTCTCTCTCTCTTTCCCTTCATCCAATACCTCAGCTTAACACTGTTACAGTCCAGTATGACCCCTCACTGGACTGCCACGAATATAAAATGAATATTAAATGAGGAGGACATAACAAGGATAGGGGTTATTAATTTATTACTAATTATAATAAAAAAATCATTAAACACTGCCACCACCTTCCCAACATAAATGAATGTGTCTAAAATTATTGGTCCCCAGGAAGGAAGGGACTCAATAATCAGGGAACTCAGAGGGTACGTAAATGAATCTTCATGGATTAATACTGTAATCTTACTGAACTGAACGGGAGATACTAGAGTGACTTTACTATTCATAAGATGGAGAACACAGGGGAATTTCTAGCACAGCAAATGAAAATCACAAGAATGAATAACAGTCATTAATCAAAGGGAACACATAACTAAACACAAAATACAATTAAAATTACTTTATTATTGGAACCCGTATATTTAAATCAAAATTGAAACATAGCCTACTCTAAATAAAAAAAACCTACGAGGCAATGGAATGTAATACTAATATACACAACACTAAGTGCACAATTACCTTCAATACTGCAGCTTGCCAAAGGATGTTGATTAGCTGCCCGCAGGTCATCTGACCTCTACCTCAGTTGAGGCCCCAAGACACACTAACACTTCTTTATTAAAACGCTTACCAGTGGGACAGGCTCCACCCCCTAGTTCCTAGGCCCAAATTAACTCTGCCTATCCCAAGCCTTTGGCCAATGGATTTAAACATAGCTAGGTGATCTAGAAACCGGGTCAATGGCATGGGCAGGCACTACCCTGTGAGGCCCCGCCTCCACAGGCCTACAAGTCTTCAACCAATCCGGTACAGGCTTGACCATAAGGGTCAATTCCTCTTGACAGAAAACTCCAAAAACTGGGAAGACACCAACGACTTTCCTGAGGGAATGCCGGCTGGGCACCCATGTGTAACTTGAGATCACAAGTTTATTGGCCCTGGGGTACTATTTTCAGATCGTCACTGGACAGATGGACAGGAGGGCGAGGGGAGCAAGTGGCTTCAAGCTGTTTATGACCATGAGGGTTAGACCGTGACAAAAGACAAGGATGACCCAAAGGGAGGGAAGGCAAGCGAGGGAAGGGAAGGGGAAGAGGAGGGAGAAGTGAAAGAGGGAAGGGGAAAGGGGAAAGGGGGAAGGGGCTATGGTGTGCATATACCATTACACTCCCAGCGACCCAGTCAATCCCTCTGCTTCCTCACTTCCTGCCATGAAATTTTATATATGTTTAAATATGTACTAGATGGGGTACCCAGCGGTGCCTGGGTCTCGCACCCTCTTCATATCCTCACTCACTTTCTTCTCTTATCCCTCTCTTCTCTTCTCTCCCCATCTGTTCACCTTTCTCCACCTCTCTTTCCTTCTCTTTAATTAGCATAAAATAATTTAAATTAAAAATTGCTTTACACTCATTGCTGTCGGTAGTATTGAGAGAAAGATTTATAATGGCGGAATAGTGTTAAGGACTATGCCACTATGTAGTAAGACTTGCCTCCACACGAGGCACTCTTCAAATACTGCGCTACAATAATGCTCTTGTCACTTGTCGCCGTGTGAATGTTTGTGCAGGTGTGGTGTGAGCTAGACTCTGGCAGCGTGTGGACCACTGCCCTCATGATCAGCTCAATCCTCAACTCACTCACCTTGACCCAATACCAGAATGGTAACGCAGGCACGTCAACTCTCGCCGTCCCGTCGGTCCCGTACTTTATCGGTAAGTTATGTTCATTGTGTTCTTCTCCACAGCACATAGACAGTTTAATGTGTCGTGTTCACAAGCAAAATTCCTGCTGAGCATCATACATATTTGTCGTTCTTTTCCTTTGTTGTATGTTTTCAAGAAATATATTTAATTTGATAGAAAATTGGTCAAAAATGCTTCTTATAATTTTAAGTACCTTTATGTCTTTTTTTTTTAAAGCAATATAGTGTTTATCAATAATTGTTCCATAAGTCTAGTGTTATTCTGTATGTTAAATGTCGTTTACTGTAAGTTCATGTTGAAAACAATTATAAATGTAAATACCTAGTACGTTACATTTATGAATAAAGGTATTCACTTCACTAAAAATTTAAATGCCTGTTAGTAGCAAGAATGTGTCATTTTATCACCAAAATCTGTATTAACACAACCCATTGTACCTTCTTGTAAAAAAAAGACATACATTAATAAACTGCTGCCCTGATTTAAGATCTTCTCTACTCAGTATTACCATATCTACTTTGCAATTGGATTAACCAGAATGTAAGGTACTGAACAGGTACTTAGTACCGCTCTTCTTTCCAAAGATTAAAATTTTTAATTTATTAACATATAATTGCATTTGTTACTTCTTCGTGCCTATAAGTAATCATCAAATGAAGGCACCAAGTTGGGAAGATTGTTCAGCACATTCTCTGTCATAGGATGTTCAGAAGGTCCTACACATGACTCAGGAGGCCAATACGAGAGCAAAATATTGGATTTTGAACATCACAGGATGTAAAGTTTTAGAAAACTTCAGTCATGAGGGCACTGCGAGTCAACCACATTAACAAAGGAATGTTGATGCATGAAGAGCAGCAGGCGAAGAGCACACAAAACAGTATATAAATTTGCTGTGAGTTTCAGTGGGCAGGTGACACAGAGGCTTGATCAGAAAAAAACAAGAGTAGTAAACACTGTCATTAGACTTCGACTCATCTATTAAGAGGGCAATAGGTGATAAATGCCAAGAGAAAAGTTAAAAATAGGCGTTTCATAATAGTTGGATGTGTATAAGCTTTCACTATGTCAGGGTCATGTAAAATTTCACAAGTGGGAGCCTCCACGAAGGCAAGGAAGGAACATTATGAGCGGAGATGTTGCAGACGCATACCCGAGAGGATCCTGCAAGCAGTTATCCTTGCAGTGAAGTAAGAAAGAGCGCTCATCAGAGCGGTAGCAGTCAAAATACACTATAAGCGGGAATGTGGGTATTGTAAGGACCCCGTAAAGTACCAAAGGCAGTATTGATCGCGACGATCCTCTAGAAAGATAGCTGGTTTCAACATATAAACTCTGGATAGAGGATGAACAAAAGGTACCAGAGTAGCAACTCAGAATTATGCAGAGCATCGAGACTACCAAGGATCGAACTGGAAGCAGAAGATTACGCTAGGCAGCCACAGTCTAGCGTAGATAACACAAGAGAGGAGCGCAAATAGAGAAGAGTGCAACTATTGGCCCCCACGAAGTACGGGGACAAGACTAAGTAAGGTAATGTATATATAAAACATTCAATTCAAAAATATTGTCCTTACTAAAAACATTTTCCATACCGCGGCAGGGAGAGATGAGGAACCATATGCTTCAGAATAAAACTTAAAGCACAAGTCTTAGTTGAGAATATGAAGGTATTATGTAGCCCTGGATGTCATGCTATTGGTCACAAGTTGGAGTCTGTGGTGGGCGGAAGATCAACCCTTGCTGTGACAGCAAAAAGTGAGATCGTCAACATAAGGGACAGAATATTCCAGAGGGAAGAGAGGAAGGGAGATCGTTAAGGGCAATCAGGAAGAGAGTAGTGATTAAAACACTACCCTGAGAAAAACTTTCAATCTGTTGGAAATAACATTCACTGTTGTGTAAACAGAGGCTATAGTTAAGGATTGGCGCCCAGTAAATCCTCCCCGGCTAGGATACGAACCCAGGCCGAAGCGCTCGCGAAACGCCAAGCGAGTGTGTTACCACTTCGCCACGGGGACTGCTTTAAAAATTAATATATAAATAATAAATAATTTAATTTAATAAATAAACTGCATTATTCTATTTTAAGAGAATTGCCCCCTCTCTTAACCGCTCCCTCATATAAATTAAATAAAAACACAGGTAATTTGACATGTGACAAAATCTATCTCTACTTTTCTTCATAATTTAGAAGAGTGGAAGGGAAACTTGGTGTTGCCGAATGTATCTCTGGCTATATACACAACACTTCCCTCACTACTCCAGTCGATATGTCTGGGTATGAAAGGATAGTCTTATTGGAAAGATAATTTAATAGACTGAGGTGCTATAGTGTTACTAAAATCAGTCTGGGTTAAATTAAGACTACACCGCCTGGCCTGCTCACCATGTTCTTTCTTGTTTTGTCGTGCTTACAGTCTTTCTTGGATCCCATGTGCCCCTTTAAGGGGCTACCAGGAATTAGTTTATCTGGCCTTATTACAGTTTTTACTGCTAATAGCCATCAACAGCTATTCACTTAATTTAGTTAAGATTATCACATGGGTATGAAATTGTAATAGATGTACACACAGAAATCACAATAGCGTGATGCATCAAATAAAGTAATAAACAAATCCACAAGGGCCGTGACGAGGATTCGAACCTACGTTGATGCATTACGCTATTGTAATTTCTGTGTGTAATGAAGTAAGGGCGAAGAGGGAGAACGGCCTATTAACATAGCTCGAGTGCATCGGGGAGTTGTGTAAAACTCTGGTTTGTGTCTCGGAGAGGCTGCAGGATCCAGGAAGTTCAGTAGAACTTCGGTTTCAACTCTTTTGAACATGTCGTAGCGCAGTCGATAAAGGCAGCGTCTGGGATGATTTCGGACGTAGGTTCGAATCCTCGTCACTACCCTTGTGGATTTGTTAATTTTCTTGTGATAGATGTCAGTCTATTTAATATGATGAGACTGACAGTTAGTAAACTTCTGTGATAACATACATTGTGAACTATTATTAAAGTCCACACGTATTATGACTTATTAAGCATTAATATATTAATGACTGTGGGTGAATCACAATTCTTTATCCAAGTGCCTCGACAAACCTAAAGTACATTTATGTCTTTTCGTCCGAAAACAGTCTTTCGTACACGCACTCCCACCCAATATTACTATGGGGGCATACACATGCGTATGTATGTTTCCTATCTTAGGAAAGGATTCAGATGTATGTCTAGATATAAATTGATACTCAGTCCAGTTCAGTATAAAGGACGTATACTGAATTAGTATCTTATGGTTTTCCCCCCTTATACATTTGGCTGTTTTAAGGAATGTCTCACAATGTGCTCTATTTAAGCACCGTCGCAAATCCTTGAATTGATTTGCTGAAAACTATCTGTGCCCGCTGGCCATTGAGTGCTGTTGGCAATTGAGTTAAATGTCTAACAACCTTCCAATTGTTTTACCAGTCAGCCGTGGTCAAGTGGACATTGTACTGAATGTGTGTTTGGAGCGCCTCACTACAGGTATCTGAAGTTTGATCCCTTCACGAGGAAGAGTTTTTCTGATACATATGGCTTGGGGACCATTCAAGCTTGTCATATACTATATTATATTAAATAATATACTATATTATATATTAAATAATAAATATATTATATTATATATTAAATAATAAGTATACTATTTTAAAATATCACTTTCATTCATTAGATCATAACATTTACATCTGTAGGCCATATACACAAAATATATGGCCTACAGATGTAAATACAGACGAATTAGTCCAGAATTCTTAGATGAAGAGTTTAAGAATATTGATTCTATTGGTCTCAAGCTTTGTTATCCACCGAGTTTTTTGGATGTTTGCCGTAGCAAAGCACGTTGTACATATTATAATAATATTTGCAGTGAGAAAATTTGCCCAAAGAATGTGTTATGTTTACCATATTTCTCTGGGTTTGAAAATACTGTATGGTCAATGCGTTGAAACGTTTTGATATACATGTATTGTTTAACTACGAAAATACTGTTGGTAAACTATTAGTTAGAAACAGCCCTCGTAGTGATAATTGTGTCATTTATAAAATTCCTTGTAAAGACTATAATAAGTTCTATGTTGGGCAAACATCTAAAGATTTGAAATGTAGAATTTCGCAACATAAATGCTCTGTAAGACATGGCCAATTGTCTAATGCTTTGTTTGTTCATCTGTCAGAAAATTCTCACCAAATTGATTGGGAGATGGCTTCTTCAATAACGAATTGTAAAAGCACTTTCCAAAGGAACATAATTGAACCTCCTTTAATACAGATTACAAAAACATGTAATTTGAACATTAGCAGTGGTTTATATAATTTAGATCCATTTTTGATAGATCAGTTAAAGGGCGATTTGAGTAGGATCATTGACAAACATTCGTCTAATTCATTGTTTATATTCTCTATCTTATGCTATTATTATCCATGTTTGGGCCATAAGACTATAAGAACAAGGGTAACTGCAGAAGGCCTATTGGCCCATAGGATGCTGCTCCTGTTCATACCCAACCAATCCCAGTCATAAACAAAATTTTATCAGTGTGCCTCACTTTACTTCACCTCTCTCCTGCCTATATATGTCCATAACGTTTTACTTGTAACTCACCCTTCTGAAGATGTATTATTAAATACGAAAGTACTTTAAGTACTTAAGGAAATTCCTGTTTAAATTCTTCCTCCATGGTCTGACACTGTCATATTATATATATATATATATATATATATATATATATATATATATATATATATATATATATATATATATATATATATATATATTGTGACGGTAACGAGTTGGAAATGGTGGTCGGCAGTCTTCCAACTAGTAGGTGTCAGTGCTGGGCCACATATAATATATAAAAAAAAGAAAAGGAAAAAAAAAGAGAAAAAAAAGAATGACTGCGTGATTGGTAATCTGTGGTAAGGTTGGAAATATAAGACAATAATAAAAAATGGATTTTAATAACAATAAAAAAACACAAATTGAAACAAATGCAAAAACTTGGCTTAATGGTAAAAAATGTCAAGTGGAAAAATACATAAACATGAAAATAGATTACGTTAATGGGGAGGAGAATTGACATACAAAAGTAATGAAATAAAATATAAATGCTGGAATATATGCACTGACTATAAACCTCTATTTGACCACACAAGGTGAGTCACTTAGGAGTTCATAGCTTGCGAGCACACAATATTCTGGCTGGCAGAAACGCAAGGGACTCCAACAATAACTGGCGAGGTCTTGTGATTGGCGGGGAGCCGGAGTGGAGTGTTGGTTGGCGGCCAATGAGGAAGCTGGATGGCCGCAAGTCGCTAGTTAGGCAGTTGAAGGGTTCGGCGCGTCGACCAGGTGCAGCAGGTGCTGGAGTGGGGGGGAGGAGGGAGTTGCTGGTACGTGTGGCTATCTTAATATGTACGTTTAGCCACTACAAAACGTATCTTGTATATTGATGAGGACGGAGTGAGTCACAGAAATAGCAGGCTAAATCTCTGAGTCCGAGATATATCGTCATATATATATATATATATATATAGATATATATATATATATATATATATATATATATATATATATATATATATAATATATATATATATATATATATATATATATATATATATAGATGATATATATATATATATATATATATATATATATATATATATATATATATATGCGAACAGCCTGAACGGTCTCCAGGCATATATGCAACTGAAACTCACACCCCAGAAGTGACTTGAACCCATACTGCCAGAAGCACTGCAACTGATGTACAGGATCACTTAACCACTCGACCAACACGACCGGACAAAAGAGGACGGTAACCGAGGCTAATTCCCCATCCCCCCGCCGGCACTGGTGGTAATGTGGGGGATGGGAATTAGCCTCGGCTACATCCTTTGTCCAGTCGTGTTGGTAGATACCAGTTGCATTGCACCTGGCAGTATGGGTTCGAGTCACTTCTGGGTGTTGAGTTTTTCAGTTGCATATAGTCCTGGGGACCATTCAGGATTGTTCGCAATTTGTGTTCCTCACGTGTTGCCCCAAAGAATGAGGTTGACTTGATAAAATGCTATGCCCAAGATTACCATCCGAGTGCCGCAGGGAAGTGGTTCAAATAGCTTCGGCTATCACTTTCTTTTGTCGGGTCATGATGGTCAAGCGGATTAAGGCGTCTTGTAGATAATAGTTGCATTGTCTTGGCAGTATGGGTTTCGAGTCACTTCTGGGGTGTGAGTTTTCAGTTGCGTATAGTCCTGGGGACCATTCAGGCTTGTTCCATGTGTGTTCCTCACGTGTTGCCCCAAAGAATGAGGTGATTTGATAAAATGCTATGCCCAAGATTACCATCCGAGTGCCGACGGGGAAGTGGTCAAATAGCTTCGGCTATCACTTCCTTTTGTACGGGCTTGATGGTCAAGCGGATTAAGGTGTCCTGTAGATACCAGTGTGTTGCTCCTGGCAGTATGGGTTCGAGTCACTTCAGGGGTTAAGTTTTCAGTGGCATATAGTCCTGGGGACCATTCAGGCTTGTTCGCATTTGTGTTCCTCACGTGTTGCCCCAAAGAATGAGGTGATATGATAAAAATGCGTCCTGTAGATACCAGTTGCGTTGCTCCTGGCAGTATGGGTTCGAGTCACTTCTGGGGTGTGAGTTTTCAGTTGCATATAGTCCTGGGGACCATTCAGGCTTGTTCTCATTGTGTTCCTCACGTGTTGCCCCAAAGAATGAGGTGATTTGATAAAATGCTATGCCCAAGATTACCATCCGAGTGCTGGTGGGGAAGTGGTTCAAATAGCTCGGCTATCACTTCCTTTGTCCGGTCGTGATGGTCAAGTGGATTAAGGTGTCCTGTAGATACCAGTTGTGTTGACGGCAGTATGGGTACGGTCATTCTGGGGCGTGTGAGTTTTCATTGCATATAGTCCTGGGGACCATTAAGGCTTGTTCGCATTTGTGTTCCTCACGTGTGCCCCAAAGAATGAGGTGATTGATAAAATGCTATGCCCAAGATTACCTTCCGAGTGCCGGCGGGGAGTGGTTCAAATAGCTTCGGCTATCACTTTGTAGAGAGTAATCCTATACCGCTCCATTATATATTATCTTAATGCATTACTAATCACACAAGGTACAATCCTTTCCCCAATTACGGTAATACTCTTCTCACCTTGTTGGAGGGAGCTGAGGTGCAATCACCATATAACCCAGCGATGTGAGAACAGCAAACCAGTACAACATTCCAGTCAAGAATGTAGTACTCGGCGTGGGCAGTTCTAATCGACCCAAGACGCTACAGCTTCGAACAGAGCAGATAGCAGACTACGACCGCATCCAGCTACAAAGCTATCGCCTCCCCGAGTTCACACACTCGCAATTCTCAATCGAGCCGCCACGCTCTCAAGCATAGAGCTCCACGACTCCGGCCTCACTCAGCTCTCTGCTCTGCCCCAGGCTTCGTTTCAACGTCTACGACACTGCTGTATCCAGGACTACTAAATAAATATGAAACTCACTAAACACTGTGTATCTAATCTACCAACAACGTAACATAATCGTACATTACAACTTTCTTTTGTCCGGTCGTGATGTCAAGCGGATAAGCTAGGTGTCTTGTAGATACCAGTTGCGTTGCTCCTGGCAGTATGGGTTCGAGTCACTTCTGGGGTGTGAGTTTTCAGATGCATATAGTCGTGGGGACCATTCAGGCTTGTTCGCATTTATGTTCCTCACGTGTTGCCCAAAAGAATGAGGTGATTTGATAAAAGTTATGCCCAAGATTACCATCCGGTGCCAGCGGGGAAGTGGTTCAAATAGCTTCGGCTATCACTTCTTTTGTCCGGTCGTGATGGTCAAGCGCGAGAAGGCATCCTGTAGATACCAGTTGCGTTTGCTCCTGGCAGTATGGGTTCGAGTCACTTCTGGGGTGTGAGTTTTCAGTTGATATAGTCCTGGGGACCATTCAGGTTGTTCGCATTTGTGCTCCTCGTGTGTTGCCCCAAAGAATGAGGTGATTTGATAAAATGCGTCCTGTAGATACCAGTTACGTTGCTCCTGGCAGTATGGGTTCGAGTCACTTCTGGG
>WNGS01042707.1:15363278-15385946 GCA_020271785.1 Procambarus virginalis
CCTATCGCAAGTGACAGTTACCTTCAGTTACGCAAGTTACAGTATTGATATCAATAATTATAAATTATTTATCAAACCAGCTTAACAGGAATGTCTGTCGAAGTTACAGCCAGACCCTTTGGGCTCACTTCTCCAAATTTTAAACTGTAATTGCTGTTGGGTACGTGCCCAACATGGTCGGGTTGGGGTTGACCGCGAATGATACAGACACCGCTGGGTATCCAACTACTAAATATAAACCTGAGAAAATTAATAAATATAAATTAATGTAAAATTCTAACGATACTCAGCAATTATTGTCAATCCCAGTCACATGATAATGAGTTATTTCCAATGCTATTTATTAGTTATTATTTGTTTGTCATTTACTGTTCAGCATATCACGCTGATAGTGACTATACTTATAATACTTCAAATGGCTATACTTATCATACTTATAATTACTTATCACACTTAAAATATAATTACCCGTCAAAATTATAATGACCGTACATGTCAAACTTATAAAGTCTATACTGATACTTATGAGTGTTTTCATTATACTGCACTTATAATGATTGTATTATACTTATATTTTATTTTATTGTACTTAATGATTTTATAAGTATGATTTTATTATACTTATAATGATCGTATTTTCATACTTATCATGACTATACTCATACTTATAATGGTTGTATTTATCACACTTATAATGACTGTACTTACCATACTTATAATGACACTTCTAACCAAGTGTCCCTGACTCTTGGGCACTAACCAGGTGTCCCCTGACTCTTGGGCACTAACCAAGTGTCCCCTGACTCTTGGGCACTAACCAAGTGTCCCCTGACTCTTGGGCACTAACCAAGTGTCCCCTGACTCTAGGGCACTAACCAAGTGTCCCCTGACTCTAGGGCACTAACCAAGTGTCCCCTGACTCTAGGGCACTAACCAGGTGTCCCTGACTCTAGGGCACTAACCAAGTGTCCCTGACTCTAGGGCACTAACCAAGTGTCCCTGACTCTAGGCACTAACCAAGTGTCCCTGACTCTAGGCACTAACCAAGTGTCCCTGACTCTAGGGCACTAACCAAGTGTCCCTGACTCTAGGGCACTAACCAAGTGTCCCCTGACTCTAGGGCACTAACCAAGTGTCCCCTGACTCTAGGCACTAACCAAGTGTCCCTGACTCTAGGGCACTAACCAAGTGTCCCCTGACTCTAGGCACTAACCAGGTGTCCCTGACTCTAGGGCACTAACCAGGTGTCCCTGACTCTAGGCACTAACCAAGTGTCCCTGACTCTAGGCACTAACCAAGTGTCCCCTGACTCTAGGGCACTAACCAAGTGTCCCTGACTCTAGGGCACTAACCAGGTGTCCCCTGACTCTAGGCACTAACCAGGTGTCCCTGACTCTAGGGCACTAACCAGGTGTCCCCTGACTCTAGGGCACTAACCAAGTGTCCCTGACTCTAGGGCACTAACCAGGTGTCCCTGACTCTAGGGCACTAACCAGGTGTCCCCTGACTCTAGGGCACTAACCAGGTGTCCCTGACTCTAGGGTACTAACCAAGTGTCCCCTGACTCTAGGCACTAACCAAGTGTCCCCTGACTCTAGGACACTAACCAAGTGTCCCCTGACTCTAGGACACTAACCAGGTGTCCCTGACTCTAGGGCACTAACCAAGTGTCCCCTGACTCTAGGCACTAACCAAGTGTCCCCTGACTCTAGGCACTAACCAAGTGTCCCCTGACTCTAGGACACTAACCAAGTGTCCCCTGACTCTAGGACACTAACCAAGTGTCCCTGACTCTAGGACACTAACCAAGTGTCCCCTGACTCTAGGCACTAACCAAGTGTCCCCTGACTCTAGGACACTAACCAAGTGTCCCCTGACTCTAGGCACTAACCAAGTGTCCCCTGACTCTAGGACACTAACCAAGTGTCCCCTGACTCTAGGACACTAACCAAGTGTCCCTGACTCTAGGACACTAACCAAGTGTCCCCTGACTCTAGGCACTAACCAAGTGTCCCCTGACTCTAGGACACTAACCAAGTGTCCCCTGACTCTAGGACACTAACCAAGTGTCCCCTGACTCTAGGACACTAACCAAGTGTCCCTGACTCTAGGGCACTAACCAAGTGTCCCTGACTCTAGGGTACTAACCAAGTGTCCCTGACTCTAGGGTACTAACCAAGTGTCCCTGACTCTAGGGCACTAACCAAGTGTCCCCTGACTCTAGGCACTAACCAAGTGTCCCCTGACTCTAGGACACTAACCAAGTGTCCCCTGACTCTAGGACACTAACCAAGTGTCCCTGACTCTAGGGCACTAACCAAGTGTCCCCTGACTCTAGGGCACTAACCAAGTGTCCCTGACTCTAGGCACTAACCAAGTGTCCCCTGACTCTAGGCACTAACCAAGTGTCCCCTGACTCTAGGGCACTAACCAGGTGTCCCTGACTCTAGGGCACTAACCAGGTGTCCCCTGACTCTAGGGCACTAACCAAGTGTCCCTGACTCTAGGCACTAACCAAGTGTCCCTGACTCTAGGACACTAACCAGGTGTCCCTGACTCTAGGGCACTAACCAAGTGTCCCTGACTCTAGGACACTAACCAAGTGTCCCTGACTCTAGGACACTAACCAAGTGTCCCTGACTCTAGGGCACTAACCAAGTGTCCCCTGACTCTAGGCACTAACCAAGTGTCCCCTGACTCTAGGGCACTAACCAAGTGTCCCCTGACTCTAGGGCACTAACCAAGTGTCCCCTGACTCTAGGCACTAACCAGGTGTCCCCTGACTCTAGGCACTAACCAGGTGTCCCCTGACTCTAGGGCACTAACCAGGTGTCCCCTGACTCTAGGCACTAACCAGGTGTCCCCTGACTCTAGGCACTAACCAGGTGTCCCTGACTCTAGGGCACTAACCAGGTGTCCCCTGACTCTAGGCACTAACCAGGTGTCCCCTGACTCTAGGACACTAACCAAGTGTCCCCTGACTCTAGGGCACTAACCAGGTGTCCCCTGACTCTAGGCACTAACCAGGTGTCCCTGACTCTAGGCACTAACCAGGTGTCCCTGACTCTAGGGCACTAACCAAGTGTCCCTGACTCTAGGGCACTAACCAGGTGTCCCTGACTCTAGGGCACTAACCAGGTGTCCCCTGACTCTAGGGCACTAACCAAGTGTCCCCTGACTCTAGGGCACTAACCAAGTGTCCCCTGACTCTAGGCACTAACCAGGTGTCCCCTGACTCTAGGGCACTAACCAGGTGTCCCCTGACTCTAGGCACTAACCAAGTGTCCCCTGACTCTAGGCACTAACCAGGTGTCCCCTGACTCTAGGGCACTAACCAGGTGTCCCCTGACTCTAGGGCACTAACCAGGTGTCCCTGACTCTAGGCACTAACCAAGTGTCCCCTGACTCTAGGACACTAACCAAGTGTCCCCTGACTCTAGGGCACTAACCAAGTGTCCCCTGACTCTAGGCACTAACCAAGTGTCCCCTGACTCTAGGCACTAACCAAGTGTCCCCTGACTCTAGGGCACTAACCAAGTGTCCCCTGACTCTAGGACACTAACCAAGTGTCCCCTGACTCTAGGCACTAACCAAGTGTCCCCTGACTCTAGGCACTAACCAAGTGTCCCCTGACTCTAGGCACTAACCAAGTGTCCCCTGACTCTAGGCACTAACCAAGTGTCCCCTGACTCTAGGCACTAACCAGGTGTCCCCTGACTCTAGGGCACTAACCAGGTGTCCCCTGACTCTAGGCACTAACCAGGTGTCCCTGACTCTAGGGCACTAACCAAGTGTCCCCTGACTCTAGGGCACTAACCAGGTGTCCCTGACTCTAGGGCACTAACCAAGTGTCCCTGACTCTAGGCACTAACCAGGTGTCCCTGACTCTAGGGCACTAACCAAGTGTCCCTGACTCTAGGGCACTAACCAAGTGTCCCTGACTCTAGGGCACTAACCAAGTGTCCCTGACTCTAGGGCACTAACCAAGTGTCCCCTGACTCTAGGCACTAACCAAGTGTCCCTGACTCTAGGGTACTAACCAAGTGTCCCTGACTCTAGGACACTAACCAAGTGTCCCCTGACTCTAGGCACTAACCAGGTGTCCCTGACTCTAGGACACTAACCAGGTGTCCCCTGACTCTAGGGCACTAACCAGGTGTCCCCTGACTCTAGGACACTAACCAGGTGTCCCCTGACTCTAGGCACTAACCAGGTGTCCCTGACTCTAGGGCACTAACCAAGTGTCCCTTAACTCTAGGGCACTAACCAAGTGTCCCCTGACTCTAGGCACTAACCAAGTGTCCCCTGACTCTAGGGCACTAACCAGGTGTCCCCTGACTCTAGGCACTAACCAGGTGTCCCTGACTCTAGGGCACTAACCAAGTGTCCCCTGACTCTAGGGCACTAACCAAGTGTCCCCTGACTCTAGGACACTAACCAAGTGTCCCTGACTCTAGGGCACTAACCAAGTGTCCCCTGACTCTAGGGCACTAACCAAGTGTCCCCTGACTCTAGGGTACTAACCAAGTGTCCCCTGACTCTAGGACACTAACCAAGTGTCCCCTGACTCTAGGGCACTAACCAAGTGTCCCTGACTCTAGGCACTAACCAAGTGTCCCCTGACTCTAGGGCACTAACCAAGTGTCCCTGACTCTAGGGTACTAACCAAGTGTCCCTGACTCTAGGGCACTAACCAAGTGTCCCTGACTCTAGGGTACTAACCAAGTGTCCCTGACTCTAGGACACTAACCAAGTGTCCCCTGACTCTAGGGCACTAACCAAGTGTCCCTGACTCTAGGCACTAACCAAGTGTCCCCTGACTCTAGGCACTAACCAAGTGTCCCTGACTCTAGGGCACTAACCAAGTGTCCCCTGACTCTAGGCACTAACCAAGTGTCCCTGACTCTAGGCACTAACCAAGTGTCCCCTGACTCTAGGGCACTAACCAAGTGTCCCTGACTCTAGGACACTAACCAAGTGTCCCCTGACTCTAGGGCACTAACCAAGTGTCCCCTGACTCTAGGGTACTAACCAAGTGTCCCTGACTCTAGGGCACTAACCAAGTGTCCCTGACTCTAGGGTACTAACCAAGTGTCCCTGACTCTAGGACACTAACCAAGTGTCCCTGACTCTAGGGCACTAACCAAGTGTCCCTGACTCTAGGCACTAACCAAGTGTCCCCTGACTCTAGGGCACTAACCAAGTGTCCCCTGACTCTAGGATACTAACCAGGTGTCCCCTGACTCTAGGACACTAACCAAGTGTCCCCTGACTCTAGGACACTAACCAAGTGTCCCCTGACTCTAGGACACTAACCAAGTGTCCCTGACTCTAGGACACTAACCAAGTGTCCCTGACTCTAGGGCACTAACCAAGTGTCCCCTGACTCTAGGCACTAACCAAGTGTCCCTGACTTTAGGGCACTAACCAAGTGTCCCCTGACTCTAGGCACTAACCAGGTGTCCCTGACTCTAGGGTACTAACCAGGTGTCCCTGACTCTAGGGTACTAACCAAGTGTCCCCTGACTCTAGGCACTAACCAAGTGTCCCTGACTCTAGGGCACTAACCAAGTGTCCCCTGACTCTAGGCACTAACCAAGTGTCCCTGACTCTAGGGCACTAACCAAGTGTCCCCTGACTCTAGGCACTAACCAGGTGTCCCCTGACTCTAGGGCACTAACCAAGTGTCCCCTGACTCTAGGCACTAACCAAGTGTCCCCTGACTCTAGGGCACAAACCAAGTGTCCCCTGACTCTAGGGCACTAACCAAGTGTCCCTGACTCTAGGGCACTAACCAAGTGTCCCCTGACTCTAGGCACTAACCAAGTGTCCCTGACTCTAGGACACTAACCAAGTGTCCCTGACTCTAGGACACTAACCAGGTGTCCCTGACTCTAGGACACTAACCAGGTGTCCCCTGACTCTAGGGCACTAACCAGGTGTCCCCTGACTCTAGGACACTAACCAAGTGTCCCCTGACTCTAGGACACTAACCAGGTGTCCCCTGACTCTAGGACACTAACCAGGTGTCCCTGACTCTAGGACACTAACCAGGTGTCCCTGACTCTAGGGCACTAACCAGGTGTCCCTGACTCTAGGGCACTAACCAGGTGTCCCTGACTCTAGGCACTAACCAGGTGTCCCTGACTCTAGGACACTAACCAGGTGTCCCTGACTCTAGGACACTAACCAGGTGTCCCTGACTCTAGGACACTAACCAAGTGTCCCTGACTCTAGGACACTAACCAAGTGTCCCTGACTCTAGGACACTAACCAGGTGTCCCTGACTCTAGGGCACTAACCAGGTGTCCCCTGACTCTAGGACACTAACCAGGTGTCCCTGACTCTAGGACACTAACCAGGTGTCCCTGACTCTAGGGCACTAACCAGGTGTCCCTGACTCTAGGCACTAACCAGGTGTCCCCTGACTCTAGGGCACTAACCAGGTGTCCCTGACTCTAGGACACTAACCAGGTGTCCCTGACTCTAGGACACTAACCAGGTGTCCCCTGACTCTAGGACACTAACCAGGTGTCCCTGACTCTAGGACACTAACCAGGTGTCCCCTGACTCTAGGACACTAACCAGGTGTCCCCTGACTCTAGGACACTAACCAGGTGTCCCCTGACTCTAGGACACTAACCAGGTGTCCCCTGACTCTAGGGCACTAACCAGGTGTCCCCTGACTCTAGGACACTAACCAGGTGTCCCTGACTCTAGGGCACTAACCAGGTGTCCCCTGACTCTAGGACACTAACCAGGTGTCCCTGACTCTAGGGCACTAACCAGGTGTCCCCTGACTCTAGGACACTAACCAGGTGTCCCTGACTCTAGGGCACTAACCAGGTGTCCCCTGACTCTAGGACACTAACCAGGTGTCCCCTGACTCTAGGACACTAACCAAGTGTCCCTGACTCTAGGGCACTAACCAGGTGTCCCCTGACTCTAGGACACTAACCAGGTGTCCCTGACTCTAGGGCACTAACCAGGTGTCCCTGACTCTTGGGCACTAACCAGGTGTCCCTGACTCTTGGGCACTAACCAGGTGTCCCTCCCCCCTACAGCTGGGGCGGCGTGTGGAGAGTGTCCCCCCCTCACCAGCACCACGGTCACTGTGAGTGTTGTGGGGAATGTGACGCTGCTGTCGTGTGCGAACACTGCCTTGGTGTTCCCCTCCAGTGACCGCGTCCTGCTCGACGTGTGTGTCGGGTCCTCCTGGACAATTCCCCTTCCTCTCCCAGCGTGTATAACTCCACGTAAGTCCCTGCTTCCTCCGCTAACTCCCACAGTGTGGACACCACCAGGTAAGTCCCTGCTTCCTCCGCTAACTCCCACAGTGTGGACACCCCCAGGTAAGTCCCTGCTTCCTCCGCTAACTCCCACAGTGTGGACACCCCCAGGTAAGTCCCTGCTTTCTCCGCTAACTCCCACAGTGTGGACACTCCCAGGTAAGTCCCTGCTTCCTCTGCTAACTCCCACAGTGGGGACACTCCCATGTAAGTCCCTGCTTCCTCCGCTAACTCCCACAGTGTGGACACTCCCAGGTAAGTCCCTGGTTCCTCCGCTAACTCCCACAGTGTGGACACCCCCAGGTAAGTCCCTGCTTACTCCGCTAACTCCCACAGTGTGGACACCCCCAGGTAAGTCCCTGCTTCCTCCGCCAGCTCTCCGCTGGTGGGGAATATTGCCAATATTACAGCACTTTGTGTAATGGGGAAATATGAATATTTTAATTTTGTAATCAACAATTAGAGATGATATTATCATTAGATTATTTGTCTTCAATAAAAGATTATTAGAACTTACACACACACACACACACACATATACTCTGTCAGTTAGTCAGTCTCTCTCTCTCTCTCTCTCTCTCCCTCTCCCTCTCTATCTCTCTCTCTCTCTCTATCTGATACTTCAGATAACAAAACAAGTGCCAGTAACTTCAGCCAACCTCCCGTTGCTTCAGACAGCAGTAGACCTCCCGTTGCTTCAGACAGCAGTAGACCTCCCGTTGCTTCAGACAGCAGTAGACCTCCCGTTGCTCCAGACAGCAGTAGACCTCCCGTTGCTTCAGACAGCAGTAGACCTCCCGTTGCTCCAGACAACAGTAGACCTCCCGTTGCTCCAGACAGCAGTAGACCCTCCTGTTGCTCCAGACAGCAGTATACCTCCCGTTGCTCCAGACAGCAGTAGACCTCCCGTTGCTCCAGACAGCAGTAGACCTCCCGTTGCTCCAGAGAGCAGTAGACCTCCCGTTGCTCCAGACAGCAGTTGACCTCCCGTTGCTCCAGACAGCAGTAGACCTCCCGTTGCACCAGACAGCAGTTGACCTCCCGTTGCTCCAGACAGCAGTAGACCTCCCGTTGCACCAGACAGCAGTAGACCCTCCCGTTGCTCCAGACAGCAGTAGGACCTACCGTTGCTCCAGACAGCAGTAGACCTCCCGTTGCTCCAGACAGCAGTAGACCCTCCCGTTTCTCCAGACAACAGAAGACCCTCCCGTTGCTCCAGACAGCAGGTGACCTCCCGTTACTAAAGACAGCAGTAGGACCTCCCGTTGCTCCAGACAGCAGTAGACCTCCCGTTGCTCCAGACAGCAGTAGACCTCCCGTTGCTCCAGACAGCAGTAGACCTCCCGTTGCTCCAGACAGCAGTAGACCTCCCGTTGCTCCAGACACCAGTAGACCTCCCGTTGCTCCAGACAGCAGTAGACCTCCCGTTGCTCCAGACAGCAGTAAACCTCCCGTTGCTCCAGACAGCAATAGACCTCCCGTTGCTCCAGACAGCAGTAGACCTCCCGTTGCTCCAGGCAGCAGTAGACCTCCCGTTGCTCTAGACAGCAGGTGACATCCCGTTACTAAAGACAGCAGTAGACCTCCCGTTGCTCCAGACACCAGCAGACCTCCCGTTGCTCCAGACACCAGTAGACCTCCCGTTGCTCCAGACACCAGTAGACCTCCCGTTGCTCCAGACAGCAGTAGACCTCCCGTTGCTCCAGACAGCAGTAGACCTCCCGTTGCTCCAGACAGCAGTAGACCTCCCGTTGCTCCAGACAGCAGTAGACCCTCCCGTTTCTCCAGACAACAGAAGACCCTCCCGTTGCTCCAGACAGCAGGTGACCTCCCGTTACTAAAGACAGCAGTTGGACCTCCCGTTGCTCCAGACAGCAGTAGACCTCCCGTGCTCCAGACAGCAGTAGACCTCCCGTTGCTCCAGAGAGTAGTAGACCTCCCGTTGCTCCAGACAGCAGTAGACCTCCCGTTGCTCCAGACAGCAGTAGACCTCCCGTTGCTCCAGACAGCAGTAGACTCCGTTGCTCCAGACAGCAGTAGACCTCCCGTTGCTCCAGAGAGCAGTAGACCGCCCGTTGCTCCAGACAGCAGTAGAGCTCCCGTTGCTCCAGAGAGCAGTAGACCTCCCGTTGCTCCAGACAGCAGTAGACCTCCCGTTGCTCCAGACAGCAGTAGACCTCCCGTTGCTCCAGACAGCAGTAGACCTCCCGTTGCTCCAGACAGCAGCAGACCTCCCGTTGCTCCAGACAGCAGTAGAGCTCCCGTTGCTCCAGAGAGCAGTAGACCTCCCCGTTGCTCCAGACAGCAGTAGACCTCCCGTTGCTCCAGACAGCAGTAGACCTCCGTTGCTCAGACAGCAGTAGACCTCCCGTTGCTCCAGAGAGCAGTAGACCTCCCGTTGCTCCAGACAGCAGTAGACCTCCCGTTGCTCCAGACACCAGTAGACCTCCCGTTGCTCCAGACAGCAGTAGACCTCCCGTTGCTCCGACAGCAGCAGACCTCCCGTTGCTCCAGACAGCAGTAGACCTCCCGTGCTCCAGACAGCAGTAGACCTCGTTGCTCCAGACAGCGGTAGACCTCCCGTTGCTCCAGACAGCAGTAGACCTCCCGTTGCTCCAGACAGCAGTAGACCTCCCGTTGCTCCAGACAGCAGTATACCTCCCGTGCTCCAGACAGCAGTAGACCTCTCGTTGCTCCAGACAGCAGTAGACCTCCCGTTGCTCCAGACAGCAGTAGACTCCCGTTGCTCCAGACAGCAGCAGACCTCCCGTTTGCTCCAGAGAGCAATAGACCTCCCGTTGCTCCAGACAGCAGTAGACCTCCCGTTGCTCCAGACAGCAGTAGACCTCCCGTTGCTCCAGAGAGCAGTAGACCTCCCGTTGCTCCAGACAGCAGTAGACCTCCGTTGCTCCAGACGCAGTAGACCTCCCGTGCTCCAGACAGCAGTAGACCTCCCGTTGCTCCAGAGAGCAGTAGACCTCCCGTTGCTCCAGACAGCAGTAGACTCCCGTTGCTCCAGACAGCAGTAGACCTCCCGTTGCTCCAGACAGCAGTAGACCTCCCGTTGCTCAGACAGCAGTAGACCTCCCGTTGCTCCAGACAGCAGTAGACCTCCCGTTGCTCCAGACAGCAGTAGACCTCCCGTTGCTCCAGACAGCAGTAGACTCCCGTTGCTCCAGACAGAAGATAGACCCTCCCGTTGCTCCAGACAGCAGTAGACCTCCCGTTGATCCAGACAGCAGTAGACCCTCCCGTTGCTCNGGCTGTGTGCGGCCTGCTTTATCCTATTCCACATTCCACAACGTGACACTTATTCACATTATATTCCACTGGCCATGTGTTGCTCCATACACTTATTATGATCCAGGTCTTCTTGAAGGGCATAACAGTCATCTATATTCTTTATCTTCCCCTAGCAGCTTGGCATCATCAGCAAACATGTTCATATATTTCTGTATTCCTTCTGGAAGATCGTTTATGTATACAATGAACATTACTGGTGATATAACCGAACTCTGGCACTCCACTAGTAACATTTCACCAGTCTGAAACATTTCCTCTGATTACCGCTCTCATTTTTCTGTCAAAAAAATTTGTACCCATGTTAGAAGTCTACTTGTCACCTTTCCAGTATATTCCAGTTTCTATAACAACCTTTTATGAAGGACTTTCAAAAGCCTGTTTTAGGGCCAACTATATGTAGTCAACCTAACTATCTCTTTCTTGTAAAATCTCTGTGGCTATATTATAGAAAGCAAGTAGATTTGTTATACAGCCAGTCCAAAAGTCCTCTGTTCTTCCTTCATAGGCTTCCCAGTCTATTGATTGCAAGTTGAAGTCACCAAGTACCGACCACCGTGATTTATGTTTGTCTGCTCTCACTATAATCATTATGAGGCTTTCTCGTTTGTCATCCAGCTCCTCCCTTGTCCATGTGTTGCTTGCTGGTGGACTACAGGAACTTATAATTATTACTTTATCATCCTAATTATAAATCTCCAGTGCCATTATATCAACTTCTTGTGGATTGTCAATTATTAATTTCTTTACCTTCATTTTTTTAATAGAGGTGGGTACAGGAACAGACGACTGCTGACTTGTACAGAGGAGTACAGTTAAGGACTGGCACCTAGTCAATCCTTTCCGGCCAGGATACAACCTGGCCGTGAAGGGGAGAGGCCCGGGGGGGGGGGGGGGTACTGGGGTTGCGTGCGTGTACGCACTCGTACAATATCTAACCTTACCCTAGCCAGAGTCGTACGAACCCAAGCCACCCGCCTAACCTATCGAGTCTAACGCATAGACAAGTATATATTTGTGAGCCGTTACTTTTCATAATAGGCTGAATTTGTAACGATGGTTACCATAACGTAAAAAACAAGACCTACCTCCACTACACCTTGTTTCATTACTTTTCACTAACTTTAATAGCCATTGTCACACCATTCTTCCAGTTTGTCCAGGTCAGCATGCAGCTTCTTGTACTCTTCTTCTTCTTCTTCTTGTTGATAGTAGGTGCAGTTTGCATGAAGGGTTTGTCCTCCCGATGACTGCACCAGTACAGATGTTGGTGGACGCGTTTATGTTGAGGATGATCGGAGCTACTAAGGTGATTGTTTCGTTGTGCTGTAGATAAAGGAACGGTGATTAAAACAGAGGTGTGTGTTGTAGGGAGACTTGCCGCACCGTAGGGCGGTATGTTGTGTTTATGGCGTCAGCTGATCCATGGTGCTGCGACGAGGCGGTTGTTTTCTGTGTTTAGCTGTTGGTGGCGCCAGGTATAAATATGGCACGGGTCAGATGTGACCCAATTTGTTGGTCGACTGCAAATATTTAGCCAGTGTTTTGACTATTTGGTATTTTTCTTGTAACGAGTGGTCACCGCCTCCTAATATATGCTCGATGGTAAAGGGTATTTTAAGTGAGATAAAGACTTGTTTGAAATTTACTCTGGCACTATGATGTCGGAAGCAGTGCAGGAGATAGTGTTCGACTGTTTCAGGCAGCTGACAGTGAGTACAGAGTTCATTGATGTCTGTTCTGTACTTAGAGCTGTGTGCTGCTAGTTTGGTATGTCCCAGCCTTAATCTGGTCATCGTTACATCAGTTTCTCTGCTTTTATATCTGACATGTTTCCAAGTTTCTCATTTCTTTTTAATGGACCCATAGTGCAAAGGTGAGCATAATGTTTCCAGTTTGTTGCAAAATCCTGGGAGATGGTATCTTTGAAGGCTCCTTTACGTGCAACATGGGGAACTGGAGGACGGGTAAGGTGAGGCGTGTTGTGCATCGCTTTGGCTAGTTGGTCTACAAGTTCATTATGGAGAATACCACAATGTGCTGGGACCCATTGGATAGAGGTGTCATAACCGTTCAATTGATGTGTGTGGAGAAGTTGAAGGCATGGGTAGACAATCTTCTTGCTTCCTCTGTTTTAATCATTCTCATCAGTTTTGTGCGATCAACAAACTTCGTGAAGAATGTGTAGTCCCTCTGGAAGAACATTTACTCATATCCTACCAATTGACCCTGTGGGACTCCGCTGGTGATACCTCGCCACTCTGAGAGCTCACTCCTCCAAGTGACTCGCTGTCTTCTGTTGCTTAGGTACTCCCTTATCCACTGGGACACCTTACCTGTCACTCCCGACTGCTTCTCCAGCTTGTGCACTAGTCTCTTGTGTGGCTTGTGGGGTAACCCTGGTCAAGGGCTGACCACTGCTGGTCTCTGGTTGGTCAATGATTAGCCACTGGCTGGTAGATGGCTTGCATCGACCAAGCCAAGCTGGCTGATGGCTTGCTGCTGGCTAGTCAGTGGTCACTGGCTGGTCGCTAGCTGGTCACTGGCTGGTTGCTGTCTGGTCGCTAGCTGGTCACTGGCTGGTTGCTAGCTGGTCACTGGCAGGCCACTAGTTGATCACTAGCTGGTAACTGGTCGGTAGCTGAACGCTGGCTGATCACTAACTGGTCAGTAGCTGGTCGCTACCTTGTCACTAACTGGTCGCTAGCTGGTCGCTGGTTGGTCACTAGCTGGTCGCTGGCTGGTCACTAGCCGGTCGTTAGTTGGTCACTAGCTGGTCGCTGGTTGGTCACTAGCTGGTCGCATGCTGGTCACTAGCTGGTCGCTGGCTGGTCACTAGGTGGTCGCTGGCTGGTCGCTGGCTGGTCACTAGGTGGTCGCTGGCTGGTCACTAGCTGGTCGCTGGCTGGTCACTAGCTGGTCGCTGGCTGGTCACTAGCTGGTCGCTGGCTGGTCACTAGCTGGTCGCTGGCTGGTCACTAGCTGGTCGCTGGCTGGTCACTAGCTGGTCGCTGGCTGGTCACTAGCTGGTCACTAGCTGGTCGCTGGCTGGTCACTAGCTTGTCGCTGGCTGGTCACTAGCTTGTCGCTGGCTGGTCACTAGCTGGTCGCTGGCTAGTCACTAGCTTGTCGCTGGTTGGTCATTAGTTGGTCGCTGGCTGGTCACTAGCTGGTCGCTGGCTGGTCATTAGTTGGTCGCTGGCTGGTCACTAGCTGGTCGCTGGCTGGTCACTAGCTGGTCGCTGGCTGGTCACTAGCTGGTCGCTGGCTGGTCATTAGCTGGTCGCTGGCTGGTCATTAGTTGTTCGCTGGTTGGTCACTAGCTGGTCGCTGGCTGGTCACTAGCTGGTCGCTGGCTGGTCATTAGTTGTTCGCTGGTTGGTCACTAGCTGGTCGCTGGCTGGTCACTAGCTGGTCGCTGGCTGGTCACTAGCTGGTCGCTGGCTGGTCACTGGCTGGTCATTAGCTGGTCGCTGGCTGGTCACTAGCTGGTCGCTGGCTGGTCACTAGCTGGTCGCTGGCTGGTCACTAGCTGGTCGCTGGCTGGTCACTAGCTGGTCACTAGCTGGTCGCTGGCTAGTCACTAGCTTGTCGCTGGCTAGTCACTAGCTTGTCGCTGGCTGGTCATTAGCTGGTCGCTGGCTGGTCATTAGCTTGTCGCTGGCTGGTCATTAGCTTGTCGCTGGCTGGTCATTAGCTTGTCGCTGGCTGGTCATTAGTTGGTCGCTGGCTGGTCATTAGTTGGTCGCTGGCTGGTCATTAGTTGGTCGCTGGCTGGTCACTAGCTTGTCGCTGGCTGGTCATTAGTTGGTCGCTGGCTGGTCATTAGCTTGTCGCTGGCTGGTCATTAGCTTGTCGCTGGCTGGTCATTAGCTTGTCGCTGGCTGGTCATTAGTTGGTCGCTGGCTGGTCATTAGCTTGTCGCTGGCTGGTCATTAGTTGGTCGCTGACTGGTCGAAGGCTGATCACAGGTCAAGGAGGGAAGCGGGATTTTGTGCTGATCCTGTGCGATGCTCTTTTTTACTGTTCATCCTTTTTCCTCACAATTTACTTTATTTTCTTCTTATAATTCTTGCTGTCTTTTTTTCTGTCTCTTTGATGTCTGTCCACGCACCACCGTCAAGCAAGTGACTGTCTGCCTCGAAGCTCCAGCAACATTTTTTACGGAATTAACGAAATGAAATCAATTATTTAGAAGAAATTCTAATCTGGAATTCTGCAGAGAAATGTTGCAATATCCAAATGTACGCACGAGTGTGAGAATGTGCACATGTGCGTAAAGCTACATCAGTGGATGTGCTCACGTGTGTATATACTCACCTAATTGTACTCACCTAATTGTGCTTGCGGGGGTTGAGCTCTGGCTCTTTGGTCCCGCCTCTCAACTGTCAATCAACTGATGTACAGATTCCTGAGCCTACTGGGCTCTATCATATCTACATTTGAAACTGTGTATGGAGTCAGCCTCCACCACATCACTTCCTAGTGCATTCCATCTGTTAACTACTCTGACACTTGAAATGTCTACATATACACATGTAGGTGAATTTTGTAGATTCGTATTCACATCTGTGTATAGTTGTGCAGGTAGACATAATGAAAGAATAATTCAATAAGTGGCTATTAATATTTAACTGAAGAAAGTGTAAAGTAATGAAGTTGGGTTCAGGGACCAGGTGGCCGAACACAAGCTATCAAATAAGAGAGGAAATCCGCCCTGAATCACGCAGGAACAAATATTTAGTTGTTGATGTCATGCCAAGTGTCACCAGAAGCCCCACACCAAACAGATATCATAAGCTATATTTCCCAGGTTGGCAAACTTAAGAACTGGCAACAACGAGTCCTTCATAATCTTGTAACTCACGTATGTCAGAACAGTTTTGAAATATTGAGCTCCAGCATGGAATCCCTTGTTAAAAAACAAAATTAATTTGGAGATAATCTAACGATATCCGCAGACTAGTCACAGGTATCTAGATAACTGTTCAGGTGGTGTGATAATGAGGTTGGTGTGTCTAATCATTTTACCCTGAGAACAGGCTTCTGGATAGTTAGATATTTGTGATGGCCTGAAAGCATATAATGGGTTCCAATAATAGTCTACTTATAAGCTGGCAAATGAACCTTTGTCATCAACAAAGAATATTCTCAAGTTATAACCGTATTGTATTATAAATCGATGGTTTAAAAGATATAAAGTCTATGGTAAACTTTTCTTTGATATGCCCTGAAGCCCAGGTTTTCTTAATGTGAAATTCTAAGGGATACGCAAATAGCCTCCGAATTTCATATTTCACATATGAGAATAATACATGTTTTAAACGTAACCTAACCTAATCTAGCCTAGCAATGGACATTAACACTAATTATATAATGTTACCCTGCCCGAAACGCTATGCGTGTTAGTGGTTTTACAAGAATGTAAAAACATCATTGCTATTTACTCTCAAACTCAATGTACCTTCTTTATATAAATATATATATATATATATATATATATATATATATATATATATATATATATATATATATATATATATATATATATATATATATGCACACACACACACAACTATAACCTGCAAACACTAAACAGAGTTTTACCATACTATAATTTAAACAGCTTTTATCTTATATACTCGCATTTGGGTGAGGTGAACAAAACTTTCAACACAAGACAGAACACGGTGCATTGGGTATAAATTGGATAAATTAAAGGGAAGAATGGAAGTAACTGCAAAGGGCCTATTGGCCCATATTTCTTGATGCTTCTATATTGGAGCGGAGTCTTGAAGTGGGTAGAATATAGTTGTGCATTAATTGGCTGTTGATTGTTGGTGTTGACTTCTTGATGTGTAGTGCCTCGCAGATATCTAGCCGCCTGCTATCGCTGTATCTATCGATGATTTCCGTGTTTTTTTTAGACTTCTCTGGTGATGGTCTGGTTGTGGGAAGAGATAATATGTTCCTTAATGGAGCCCTGTTGCTTATGCATCGTTAATCGCCTGGAAAGAGATGTTGTTGTCTTGCCTATATACTGAATTCTTTGAGGCTTACAGTCCCCTAGTGGGCATTTGAAGGCATAGACGACATTGGTCTCTTTTAAAGCGTTCTGCTTTGTGTCTGGAGAGTTTCTCATGAGTAGGTTGGCTGTTTTCTTGGTAACAAATAACAAACTAAACAAATAAAATAATGTTTTGTAGTGATTACCACGTGGGTACAAATTCCTGAGGGCAGGTGGTGTGATCCAGGTGGTGCGAGAGTGAGGTTGACTTCTCCAGCTGATCACTTTACTCCGAGAACGGGTTCCGATATTTTGTTTATAAACACCATGACTGTGGACAGAACCATCTATTACTGTGAAATGGACTTTATGTTGGATCGCGTGACCCAGCGTTCACAAAACACGAAGATTTGCTGTATTTTGTTGTATTCACTGATGGCTGGAGTGAAAGTCGCGTACTATACTTTGAGGTACTCTAGCGAGTACTTCATCACAGGTTGGGGTGCTACATAGCCTTCCCGGCTTGGTGCCCTCATTTGATAATTACTTCATCACAGGTTGTGTCCCTGTTTGTGCACCAACTCCACCAACACGTCTTCCTCTCGACCCTCCTCCTCCAACACCACATGTACAGGCTGAGGAGACAAGGAGGAATTATCTCGGAATAAGAGGCTTTAAAACATCTTCACAAAAGAACCAAGGTGGAGACCAGAGTAGTGAGATGGGAAGGTGTTGAGAAGATAACACAGACGTAATAGTCTCGCCACAAGGGAATACAAATCTGGAAGAACTAGATGTGACAAGATCAGCAAGCCCAGCCTTAACATTACCATGGCTGCTGAAGCAGGCTGCAGCTAGCAGCCTACTTTTAGTAGTCTTTCTAACTTATGTTTAAAAGAAAAGTCATGCCTGGCAAACTTAATATAGTTCTATGACAACGTAACTAAAATACAACAGGAAAATGAAGGCTGGGCAGATTATAGTTTCCTGGAGTGTCAGAAGGCATTTGATATTGTCCGTTATGAAAGGCTAGTACATATACTAAAACAGCAAACTGGGAAGACAATGAAATGAGTAAGGAAGTACCTGAAGATCAGAAAACAAAGACCAACACTAAAAGAAGGCTTTGAGCTGGAGGGATGTAACGAGTGAGGTCCCCGAAGGCTCGGTACAAAGACCACTACTGCGCCGGATTTATGCAAATGACCAACCCGAGGGCGTGAGCTTGTACATGAAAATGTTTGCAGACGATGCGGAAATAATGAGGAGTATAACACCGTGGAGGACTGAAGAGAGTTTTGGAACACTTTGATACACTCTAGAAGTAATCAAACAGATGGTTGCCGGAATTAAATCTCACCAAATGCAATGTAAGTAAGATGGAAAAGAGAAAAGAGTCAGGAGGAATTTGAAAGAGAAATTAAATTTGGGAGTGAATACAATTCCAGCACTAACACCGGAATATCTTAGCCTGTACGGGTGGTCAACAAGGAGAATGAACTGAAAGAAGAAGCTGGGGAAGCCACCTCCATCCACAATTTTAACTCTGCATTCGACAAAGAATTCAAACACCAGAATCATCAAATTCCAACACTACAAGTACAACAAGGTCAGCAGGCGGGGCATAAAGTGGTAGACTTCACCTCCCGTAGTCACTGATAGGTAAGTATTCTTCTCCTTGTGGTCACCTCCTCTTGGATCAACCCCCCCCCTCTGCTCTTGACCCCGTCTTCATACTGACCCCACTACTCCTCTAGACCCCGCTCGTCTTCCTAAACAAACCCAAAAGAAACAACACAATCCGTAGTCCTAGATACATATTTTACAGGTATTGAAGGTGTTTTGTAAAGCAGTGTCGCAAGGGGCGAGGTGTGTGGGGGGGGGGAGGAGAAGGTGTGCACAGGTGGGGCTGAAGACACACGGTAATCACCACCTTCCAGAGGAGAGGAAAAAGTTGGGTACATGTAAAAAATGTGATCTTTAAGACGTTGATGACTATTGATCCCGCCACCTTCCAAGGGGATAGGAAGGGGGGGGGGGGTGGTGGGAGGTGAGTCCATGTTTGAGGTGATATTTCAGACACTGGAAGACACGGAGCGCGCCTCCTCCGCCAGTAATATATCAGGGACCCACAGGTGGCTCATTCAGGCGGGGCGGGGCGTGTCCACGGCGGTAGTAATTCAGTCGTATTGCCTTCACCTCTCTCATTAACTGACAAATGTTTCTCAGATATTGTATATTTACCTTTAGCAAGGAACACTTACCTTCAGCAAGGAACAATTACCTTCAGCAAGGACCACTTACCTTCAGCAAGGACCACTTACCTTCAGCAAGGAACACTTACCTTCAGCAAGGACCACTTACCTTCAGCAAGGACCACTTACCTTCAGCAAGGACCACTTACCTTCAGCAAGGACCACTTACCTTCAGCAAGGACCACTTACCTTCAGCAAGGAACAATTACCTTCAGCAAGGACCACTTACCTTCAGCAAGGAACAATTACCTTCAGCAAGGAACACTTACCTTCAGCAAGGAACAATTACCTTCAGCAAGGAACAATTACCTTCAGCAAGGAACAATTACCTTCAGAAAGGAACACTTACCTTCAGCAAGGAACACTTACCTTCAGCAAGGAACAATTACCTTCAGCAAGGACCACTTACCTTCAGCAAGGAACAATTACTTTCAGCAAGGAACACTTACCTTCAGCAAGGAACACTTACCTTCAGCAAGGAACAATTACCTTCAGCAAGGAACACTTACCTTCAGCAAGGAACAATTACCTTCAGCAAGGAACACTTACCTTCAGCAAGGAACAATTACCTTCAGCAAGGACCATTACCTTCAGCAAGGAACAATTACCTTCAGCAAGGAACAATTACCTTCAGCAAGGAACAATTACTTTCAGCAAGGAACAATTATCTTCAGCAAGGAACAATTACCTTCAGCAAGGAACAAGTACCTTCAGCAAGGACCACTTACCTTCAGCAAGGAACAATTACTTTCAGCAAGGAACAATTATCTTCAGCAAGGAACAATTACCTTCAGCAAGGAACAATAACCTTCAGCAAGGAACAAGTACCTTCAGCAAGGAACAATTACCTTCAGCAAGGAACAATTACCTTCAGCAAGGAACAATTATCTTCAGCAAGGAACAATTACCTTCAGCAAGGAACAATTACCTTCAGCAAGGAACAATTACCTTCAGCAAGGAACAATTACTTTCAGCAAGGAACACTTACCTTCAGCAAGGAACAATTACTTTCAGCAAGGAACAATTACCTTCAGCAAGGAACAATTACCTTCAGCAAGGAACAAGTACCTTCAGCAAGGACCAATTACCTTCAGCAAGGAACAATTATCTTCAGCAAGGAACAATTACCTTCAGCAAGGAACAATTACCTTCAGCAAGGAACAATTATCTTCAGCAAGGAACAATTACCTTCAGCAAGGACCAATTACCTTCAGCAAGGAACAATTATCTTCAGCAAGGAACAATTACCTTCAGCAAGGAACAATTATCTTCAGCAAGGAACAATTACCTTCAGCAAGGAACAATTATCTTCAGCAAATGAAAATTACCTTCAGTAAGGAACAAGTACCCTCAGCAAGGAACAATTATCTTCAGCAAGGAACAATTACCTTCAGCAAGGAACAATTACCTTCAGCAAATGAAAATTACCTTCAGTAAGGAACAATTACCTTCAGCAAGTGAAATTCCTTCAGAAAGGAACAATTACCTTCAGCAAGAAACAATTATCTTCAGCAAGGAACACTTACCTTCAGCAAGGAACACTTACCTTCAGCAAGGAACAATTACCTTCAGCAAGGAACAATTATCTTCAGCAAGGAACAATTATCTTCAGCAAGGAACAATTATCTTCAGCAAGGAACAAGTACCTTCAGCAAGGAACAATTATCTTCAGCAAGGAACAATTACCTTCAGCAAGGAACAATTACCTTCAGCAAGGAACACTTACCTTCAGCAAGGAACAATTATCTTCAGCAAGGAACAAGTACCTTCAGCAAGGACACTTACCTTCAGCAAGGAACAATTATCTTCAGCAAGGAACAATTATCTTCAGCAAGGAACAAGTACCTTCAGCAAGGAACAATTATCTTCAGCAAGGAACAATTACCTTCAGCAAGGAACAATTATCTTCAGCAAGGAACAATTACCTTCAGCAAGGAACAATTATCTTCAGCAAGGAACAATTACCTATCGCATGTGACAGTTACCTTCAGTTACGCAAGTTACAGTTATTTATATCAATAATTATAAATTATTTATCAAACCAGCTATAACAGGATGTCTGTCGAAGGTTACAGGCCAGACCCTTTGGGCTCACTTCTCCAAATTTTAAACTGTAATGCTGTTGGGTACGTGCCCAACATGGTCGGGTTGGGGGTTGACGCGAATGATACAGACACCCGCTGGGTATCCAACTACTAAATATAAACCTGAGAAAATTAATAAAATATAAATAATGTAAAATTCTAACGATACTCAGCAATTATTGTCAATCCCAGTCACATGATAATGAGTTATTTCCAATGCTATTTATTAGTTATTATTTTGTTTGTCATTTACTGTTCAGCATATCACGCTGATCGTGACTATACTTATAATACTTCAAATGGCTATACTTATCATACTTATAATTACTTATCACACTTAAAATATAATTACCCGTCAAAATTATAATGACCGTACATGTCAAACTTATAAAGACTATACTGATACTTATGAGTGTTTTCATTATACTGCACTTATAATGATTGTATTATACTTATATTTTATTTTATTGTACTTAATGATTTTATAAGTATGATTTTATTATACTTATAACGATCGTATTTTCATACTTATCATGACTATACTCATACTTATAATGGTTGTATTTATCACACTTATAATGACTGTACTTACCATACTTATAATGACACTTCTAACCAGGTGTCCCCTGACTCTTGGGCACTAACCAGGTGTCCCTGACTCTTGGGCACTAACCAGGTGTCCCTGACTCTTGGCACTAACCAGGTGTCCCTGACTCTTGGGCACTAACCAGGTGTCCCTGACTCTAGGACACTAACCAAGTGTCCCTGACTCTAGGACACTAACCAAGTGTCCCTGACTCTAGGACACTAACCAAGTGTCCCTGACTCTTGGGCACTAACCAGGTGTCCCTGACTCTAGGACACTAACCAAGTGTCCCTGACTCTTGGGCACTAACCAGGTGTCCCTGACTCTAGGCACTAACCAAGTGTCCCTGACTCTAGGGTACTAACCAGGTGTCCCTGACTCTTGGGCACTAACCAAGTGTCCCCTGACTCTGGGGCACTAACCAAGTGTCCCCTGACTCTGGGGCACTAACCAGGTGTCCCTGACTCTAGGCACTAACCAAGTGTCCCCTGACTCTTGGGTACTAACCAGGTGTCCCTGACTCTAGGCACTAACCAAGTGTCCCGTGACTCTTGGGCACTAACCAGGTGTCCCTGACTCTAGGCACTAACCAAGTGTCCCCTGACTCTTGGGCACTAACCAGGTGTCCCTGACTCTAGGCATAACCAAGTGTCCCCTGACTCTGGGTACTAACCAGGTGTCCCTGACTCTAGGCACTAACCAAGTGTCCCCTGACTCTTGGGTACTAACCAGGTGTCCCTGACTCTAGGCACTAACCAAGTGTCCCCTGACTCTTGGGCACTAACAGGTGTCCCTGACTCTAGGCACTAACCAAGTGTCCCCTGACTCTTGGGCACTAACCAAGTGTCCCCTGACTCTAGGCACTAACCAAGTGTCCCCCTGACTCTTGGGCACTAACCAGGTGTCCCTGACTCTAGGCACTAACCAGGTGTCCCTGACTCTTGGGCACTAACCAAGTGTCCCCTGACTCTTGGCACTAACCAAGTGTCCCCTGACTCTTGGGCACTAACCAAGTGTCCCTGACTCTGGGCACTAACCAAGTGTCCCTGACTCTAGGGCACTAACCAAGTGTCCCTGACTCTTGGGCACTAACCAAGTGTCCCTGACTCTTGGGCACTAACCAAGTGTCCCTGACTCTAGGCACTAA
>WNGS01042707.1:15386946-15397092 GCA_020271785.1 Procambarus virginalis
TCTTGCTAACAAAAGCAGTTATCATTCTGAAAAGCGGGTTACACCTCCTGGTGTGTGTATCCCCTTGTTCTGTATACCCCTTCACCTGACTTCTGGAGAGAGACTGCATGAAAGATAATCACACGCATCAATTATTAACACAAAACAGTGATCATAGGCTTCAATTATTAACACAAAACAGTGATCATAGGCTTCAATGATTAACACAAAACAGTGATGATAGGCTTCAATGATTAACACAAAACAGTGATGATAGGCTTAAATGATTAACAAAAAATGATCATAGGCTTCAATGATAAACACAAATGCACATAATTATTGAATTTATACAAATCCAGAGCGTGGTTTTCTGTTTAGTGGGGACTGACGGGGGTTCCCCATGTTCTAGTGGGGACTGACGGGGGTTCCCGTGTTCTAGTGGGGATTGACGTGGGTTCCCCGTGTTCTAGTGGGGATTGACGTGGGTTCCCCGTGTTCTAGTGGGAACTGACGGGGGTTCCCCGTGTTCTAGTGGGGACTGACGGGGGTTCCCGTGTTCTAGTGGGGATTGACGTGGGTTCCCCGTGTTCTAGTGGGAACTGACGGGGGTTCCCCGTGTTCTAGTGGGGACTGACGGGGGTTCCCCGTGTTCTAGTGGGGACTGACGGGGGTTCCCCGTGTTCTAGTGGGGACTGACGGGGGTTCCCCGTGTTCTAGTGGGGACTGACGGGGGTTCCCCGTGTTCTAGTGGGGACTGACGGGGGTTCCCCGTGTTCTAGTGGAGACTGACGTGGATTTACAATTTTCAGTGCGCTGCCCGGACACCTTCCAGCAGTGGAGCGACGCCAACACCTGCTACAACGCGTCTATGGATAGGGCCGTGATGGGCATCTCAGGAGCAGCTCTACGGTGAGTGGGGTCCGAACCCTCGTCATGTTACCGTGAAAACTGTTACTAGTTTCTGTTCTTTCTTTACGCTTAGGCTATGTTAAGTCATGTTAAGTCATGTCAAACATGACAACTTGTCAAACAACTTGATGTTAAGTCATGTCAAACATTCTGTCTATTTGCTTTTTTTTTGGCTAACTGTCTTTTAGGTCTCTGACTTTTTGGCAGTGTTTTTGTTGACTGTCTTTATTAACTGTCTTGTTCTTGTCCGTGTTTCTGAGTGACTGACTGAGATATGAAAAAACAAAGTACTTTCATTGCCCTCATACAAGTTACTTATGATCCTGACACACCAATTATCTTAGCACCCCGAAGCAAGAGACCTCTAATGTTATTAAGCAAAAATAAGTAATTTATTAAATTGCCACAAAGAAGTAAGTCACTTTTTAATGTTATTACACTGAAATTACTTTTTATATCATCATGCATTGTGTAAATTATGTCCGGTACACAACCGTTAGTACCTGGCGACCAAGAGGCGTACGCCTGCTGAATTCCAATACCAAGTCCTGCTCCACACTGTCATGTCTGGTACCCAGGACCAAGTCCTGCTCCACACTGTCATGTCTGGTACCCAGGACCAAGTCCTGCTCCACACTGTCATGTCTGGTACCCAGGACCAAGTCCTGCTCCACACTGTCATGTCTGGTACCCAGGACCAAGTCCTGCTCCACACTGTCATGTCTGGTACCCAGGACCAAATCCTGCTCCACACTGAAAATGCGGGCGTGAATTCTTAGGGGTCTACACGATGCGCACATTTTCCATCTGCTAATGATAATATTGATATAATTAATGATGTATATAACAGGTAAAACTTTCCACCCACTCAGGTGTTCTCAGGTGAACGCCTCTCTGGCTGTTATCTTGAACGCCATCGACCTGCAAAACCTGAATTCAACGGACTTCTATCTCACAGCTCACATTGTCAAGTACGTTGCCATTCTTTATCGCCAAGCACAGCTGCCGAACATGTTTTGCCATGCACAGTTGTCATGAACACCTCACTCTGGTGGGACTGTGTCGCTTTCTGCCATGCTGTTAAAGCATTCGACATTGTCTTAGCCAGATCACTATATATTTTTCGCAGTGCTGAAATATTACATACACGTCTTGCACTTCTTATAGGCAGCCACAGTTCTGGACACTCTCCAGGTGACATCTTAGGGGTAGGTGGTGTGTTGGTCACAACGTCTTTGGTGCAACTTGTGTTTTCTTCATTTTCCAGTAAGACGTCGACCTCCATCCAACCAGCTCTGCCCCCGAATACCACCTGTGTGGGCGTATGTCCTCCTGTAAGTAGCCCTGATACTTGTGGTGGTGGTGATGGTGTGTGACCCCTGGTGGCAGTGTGTAATTAGTGGTGCTAGAGGTGGTGGTGACGGTGTGTGATTGGTGTTGACGGTGGAGGAGTGTGATAGGTGGTGGTGACGGTGGCGATATGTACCACATCGAGCCCCGTCGCCAATTAAATTCTTACATCACATAACCAGGGAAGGACACTAACGTCAGAAGGTTGCCATCGTCGCCAGCCTTTAACCCACGACCGTAGAGGCTCGTCAATTTAAGCAAAGAAAGTCTCTCACTCTCCATTAAGCAAATGTTATATATTTGATACCAATAACTTCAACGTTGTCGATGCAGGTATCTTACCATTAGCCAATTTCCTAACATTAGCGGCCGACCCGCAGCATCCATCAATAACATTATTGCTAACAAAAGAATTTATCTTTTTGAGAACTCTGTGGAAGGTAGAAATAAAGATGGCAGTACGAGCTTGGAGTACCTTCAGGTATAACCTGAAGGTAACCCGAGATGATTTCGGGGCACAGCGTTCCCGCGGCCCGGTCCTCGAACAGGCCTCCAAGGCCTGGTCGAGTGAGTACAAGAGAAGGGAACTATCAGGGAAAAGCGCCAAGCCACCACGACTATACAGCAGTTGGAAGGGGTCAGGATAAGGATTTGAGATGGGACGGAGGGGAAGGAATGGTGCCCAACCACTTGGACGGGCGGGGATTGAACGCCAAGCTGCATGAAACGAGACGGTCGCTCTACCGTCCAGCCCAAGTGGTTGGGCAGCTTGGAGTCCACGGGAAGATGTTAACATCGGGCAAGGGGACGAGGCTTGGGGTCACCTTCGTCCTGCTTCTCCTGGGCGGCAGAGGACGACCTCTCAACCGCCTGGTTATCAACCATTAAATAATAAAGGTTCCGATATGTTAAAGTCGATGAGATTGACTTCTAACGCAAGCTGAACGCTTCTGAGCTCCACGTCTGGCTACCAAGAAGTAAACTATAACCAACAACAGCTAAACAATATTATCTTAGAATTAATTTCCCAAATAAAGTGATAATGTTTGCAGGCGTCAGGAGGGCCGAGGTGCGTGGTGGTGAACCAGGCGGGCCAGTACAAGGCCGGCGACTGTACCAGCACAGACTTCCGCTACATCTGTCAGCTACCACGTAAGTCCACTGGTCTTGTTTCAGGTCCCAGGTATATCTTATATATATAACTATAAAATAAATGTTTTAGTGATTGGTGGTAATGGTGATGATGTGTTGGTAGTGGTGTTGGTGGCGCTGATGGTGTTCTTGGTGGTGCAACTGGAGGTGTGAACTGTGTGCTGGTGCTGGTGTGATGGGGAGGGAGGGGGGGGGGGGGAAGGTGGCGAGAGTGGGTTGTGGCTTTGTGCTTATGGTGAATTAGTGGTGCTGGATATGTTGTGATTGGTGCTTTAGTTGACGTGATTGGTAGTGGTGCATCCAAGAACACTAAATTCATTAATTTTATTTTATAACGCTCCTGTTATTTATGTAATATAATTAAGAGTATTATTATATGTCATTACTACCATCTCGAGAAGTCTTCTTAAACCCTATAAGGTTTTCTTTTATTTTTGCTCCATATTTTGCCACTCACTTTCCTATCAAGGGAATCATATTTACAGCTGTTCTCCTGCCACCGCTCATCCTTATTCAACTTTCCTCCCAGAATTCCATTTCCACTTTAATTTTATAGCACTTTAAATGCCAACCAATTTCACTAACAGCAGCTTCTAACGAAATGGTAAAAGCGACAGGCTTTTTGTAGATAATGGAACTCTATAACCTATATACACTTAATTCTATAAAAGCGTTCCATGTTGAATGATGCAATACTCTGGCAACATTTGTTTAATCTGACTCCAATAGGCCTAGACAGCCATACATTCCCAACTCTGTTTCTAGGACAACTACCATATACCTTCAGAAATTACCTATATAACTTATACAACTTACAGGTTTACTTATAAAACTCCAAAGTCCTTCCTGGTTGTAGGTAACTACCAGTTGGCCCATCCTGGAGCATCCACCAACCGCCACCAGGTGTAAGGGGTCTGGCGCCTAGCTCCGTGTTACCTGTACTGTCAGGTCCTGTTTCCACTAGTAATGTCTTGTTCTGGTTGCACTGCTAGTGACAGGTCCTGGTGGTAGAGCGGTAGTGACAGGTCCTGGTGGTAGAGTGGTGGTGACAGGTCCTGGTGGTAGAGCGGTAGTGACAGGTCCTGGTGGTAGAGTGGTAGTGACAGGTCCTGCTGGTAGAGTGGTGGTGACAGGTCCTGGTGGTAGAGCGGTAGTGACAGGTCCTGGTGGTAGAGTGGTAGTGACAGGTCCTGCTGGTAGAGTGGTGGTGACAGGTCCTGGTGGTACAGTGGTGGTGACAGGTCCTGGTGGTAGAGTGGTAGTGACAGGTCCTGGTGGTAGAGCGGTAGTGACAGGTCCTGGTGGTAGAGTGGTAGTGACAGGTCCTGGTGGTAGAGTGGTAGTGACAGGTCCTGGTGGTAGAGTGGTAGTGACAGGTCCTGCTGGTAGAGCGGTAGTGACAGGTCCTGGTGGTACAGTGGTGGTGACAGGTCCTGGTGGTAGAGTGGTAGTGACAGGTCCTGGTGGTAGAGTGGTAGTGACAGGTCCTGGTGGTAGAGTGGTGGTGACAGGTCCTGCTGGTAGAGCGGTAGTGACAGGTCCTGGTGGTAGAGTGGTGGTGACAGGTTCTGGTGGTGACAGGTTCTGGTGGTAGAGTGGTGGTGACAGGTTCTGGTGGTGACAGGTTCTGGTGGTAGAGTGGTGGTGACAGGTTCTGGTGGTAGAGTGGTGGTGACAGGTTCTGGTGGTAGAGTGGTGGTGACAGGTCCTGGTGGTAGAGTGGTGGTGACAGGTTCTGGTGGTGACAGGTTCTGGTGGTAGAGTGGTGGTGACAGGTTCTGGTGGTGACAGGTTCTGGTGGTAGAGTGGTGGTGACAGGTCCTGGTGGTAGAGTGGTGGTGACAGGTCCTGGTGGTAGAGTGGTGGTGACAGGTTCTGGTGGTAGAGTGGTGGTGACAGGTCCTGGTGGTAGAGTGGTAGTGACAGGTCCTGGTGGTAGAGTGGTAGTGACAGGTCCTGGTGGTAGAGTGGTAGTGACAGGTCCTGGTGGTGGAGTGGTAGTGACAGGTTCTGGTGGTGACAGGTCCTGGTGGTAGAGTGGTAGTGACAGGTCCTGGTGGTAGAGTGGTAGTGACAGGTCCTGGTGGTAGAGTGGTAGTGACAGGTCCTGGTGGTGGAGTGGTAAAACATTCACCATGCATGTCACGAACGATGTGGTTGGAGTCCTATCCAAGGTGGATTATCTGGGTACCAATCCTTAACTATACGCACTTGTTCACCTAGCAGTAATTAGGGACCTAGTTGTCAACTGATTGGCGAGCAGTTGCTCCAGAGAAAACTTTAAAACTAGAAGGATACCTTGCCACGAGCTATGTACTGAGAATTATATAAAATATATATAAATGTAATGATTTCCCCTTTTTTTTAATGTAAATTTATTCTCAAAATTTTGTACATCGTTTAAAGGAAAATAAGTATAACATTCAGGGGTTTTTAAAGATCATATTCTGTACTAATAGAAAACTTGTTCACTAAGAATTGTAATGTATAATTGCCTTGTAAACTTTTGTATATTTGATTTATATTGTATTTTCTTAAATAAAGATAAAAAAATTGTGTAATGCTTACATCTATAAATAACTTCTTCCTGTCTTCCTGGCGCCGTGGTAACAGCCGTGTGCCCTGTGGGCTACACCCCCTACAGAGGTAACTGTTACAAGCTTCGCGTCAGCGTGACGGCTGGGATTGTGGCGGCTCAGTCAACATGTGAAGGAGACGGGGCGTCGCTGGCCTATCCCCAGACGGTAGACACCGTCCAGTTCATGGCTAGGGTATGTCTCAAGGGTCCCGAGAATTGTCCGAAAGGTGTCCCCATTTACCAAAGTGTACTTAGTTTGAATATATACAAGGCGAGGTTTTCTAAATATAAAGACAAGTTTCGGAGTTTGTACGAGTTATATACGTGACCTGTGATGGGTATGGGGTGCATAATAAATGAACTAACTAGATAATACTCACATATATTTAACTTTTTTACAGTTAAACATCAGCACTACAGGATCCACTTCAGGAACCTTTGGAGGAAGCGCAATGATTGGTATTAATGGCGTGTGAGTACCTTCCCAGTAACTGGATGGGGGGAAGAGGGGGCCATTGCTTGAGTGGTTATCCTAGTTATATATAATGTTAAGGAAAACAGTACTAGTGCTTTATACTGACTCCTCTTCTTTCACTCCATACCTGACATCTCTTCTCTTCCTCCATGCCCGACTCCTTATATTTATTATTTTTTCTTAGTTAGCTCGTACCTTCATGACCAGACCACACACTAGAAGGTGAAGGGACGACCACGTTTCGGTCCGTCCTGGACAATTCTCAAGTCTAAATGGTCCAGGACGGACCGAAACGTCGTCGTCCCTTCACCTTGTAGTGTGTGGTCTGGTCATCATACTTTAGCCACGCTATTGTGACTCATCGCCTGCACTCGTACTTTCATTTTTCGCATATTCCTTCTTTTGTATTTTATATCCTTCCTATTTTTGGTGTTTCATTCCTTCAACACTTTATTTCATTCTACGTTTCTCGAATTCTTTCTTGTTGATCCTTTCTGCTTCCATGTTTCTTATCGCCCTCCTTTCTTTCATTCTTTGGTTTCTAGTTATTTCATTTATCCCTTCCAAATTTTCTTGTCATTAATCGTTTCTGTTTTTTTCTCATCCTCTCATCTTACTCCCTGATTGCTTCATGTTGTTCTTTCATCCGTCCTTCTCCCCCAGGGGGGGCAACTGGTCGGCCGGAGGGCTCTACCCCTTGGATGCTGGGGTGTTAAACATGACCAATTCCTCCACGGTCACCGCAACGTCCCTTTGGAGGGCTGTGTCAGCAAGTGCCACCACCCTCACCGCCATCCCCATCACCGCCACCATTGCCAGCGCCACCATCACCAAGGCCATCTGTCAACTGTACGGCCCCGTTGGTAAGTCATCTGTTTTTATCCTAGTGTTATGAGAGTTCTGGAAGTAGCCGCATTTTCCTCAATACCGTTCAAGTAGAAAGACTAAACGTTATATGGAGAGGTGTAGTCAACTGTTTGGTGTGTATACTCTGAGATTGATTTGATTGTTGCCGCCGAAGGCGGCTAGTTTATTGTGCACCCCATACTCATCCTGTGAGCGGTAGCGCAAAAGCATTACAGAGGGCACAAAAGGTCTTTATCAGACCTCATCTTAGATTATTACATAAACAATTTCATCTATCCTTCACACCTTATAGTTACAATGTCAGCTAGTTACAGAGAAAGTGCTATTTCAAGAGCTACATATTTACAGTAAGTCATCATACATTAATGGTAGGTCTTATCGCTAATACATAATAGTTTGACCAATGGGGACATTACAGAGTCATAGGGGGCTTCTGTTTCTTGTTAGTCTTCAAAAATACACTACTTGTTTCTGAATCTCGTATGTCGTTCATCTACTGGAAGCGAAATGTGGATACAGTGCAAGTATTTCAGGTAATTTTCCCATGGTAATAAGATAGGTTGCCATATCATACAGAGTGAGTTTAGATCTATCTCTAAATGGCTCAATTTTACTACAATCCAAGATATAGTGTTCTAGTGTGTGTCCCTGTCTTTGTCCACACACTTTACACTTTACTTCATCTAGATCCCTATACAAGCCGAACTGCCAGAGATACTTGTAGCCAAGTCTTATACGAGCTGTGACAACATCTGTTAGTCTACTGACTTTATTACTTGCCCCATACACATGTTTTACTTCACACATTTCAATGTGATGAACAATGGACCTGCTAATTCCAGTTTGCACAGTTCTACTTTCTTCAAATCCATCCAGGAGTTCTCGTCTAATGACACTTTTAAGGGACCTATTTGATAACTCAAGATTCCGTTCAACACTGTCTTTATTTACTGCAGCCTTAGCAAGGGCGTCAACTTTGTCATGTTCCTGCAGGCCAATGTGAGAAGGAATCCACAACATTTTTATATTTACCCTCTTGCTAAGTATTCTTATATATCTACGTCTAGCTTCCAAGACAAGCACGTTATTACTTGATTGCAAACTGTTTATTGCTCGTAGTGAGGAAAGGGAGTCAGAAATAATTAAGCTGTCTACTTCAGTGTTGTCAATAATTTCGAGTGCTACCAGTATCGCTACCAACTCGGCTTGCATAGTGGACGCCCAGTTACTAATTCGGATATTCCTCTCAATTGTGCTGCCATCGGGCTGATGAGCAATAACAGCACTTCCTGCCCTCCCTGTAGCTGTATTGAGTGATCCGTCAGTGTATATTGTCTGTGCAATGTTGTTTTCAGCTTGTATATTGTGAATGTGTTCTATGGTGCTTAATTTAGCAGCAAGCTGAGCATGAGGGTTGTTTGTGATTAGTTTCTTGGTGGGGTATGCAGGGGTCAGGATGTCAAAAGGTACTATCTGCCAGGGTGGAAGGAAGTGCTGAACTCTTTCATCTGTATATACATCATGCAGTCCCATCATTTTAATATGAGTGGCTGTTCTTTGAATCCACTTAGACTCGCTAGTTCCATTTCGTATGTGTTCTAACAGAGCAACTGACACAATGTTGTTTTTGTTATCACGCAGAAGCTTTAGTCCCATCATAAGATTAATTTCAAATATTCTATCTCTAATGCTAAGTATATTTAATTCTTTCCGCATGTTGAGAACTTTGGTAGTTATTGGACAGCCAAGTATAATTCTGAGTGCTTCATTTTGCATTTTTTCAAGTCTATCAATACTTTTGCCATTTTGCAGGACCAAAGCTGGTGCATGATAGTCTATCAGAGACCTTATGTACGCTAAATACATCATTCTTGCTATTCTAATATTAACACCATATTTCGGGCTGTACCCCACTACAGTTCTGAGAGCCTTGAGTCTGTCTCTACATTGTTGATGTAACTTATTGACTGCAGTTGAGGTACAAGGGACATAGACTCCAAGGTATTTGAAAGAAGAGACATAGTCTATTGGTATATTATCTATCTTGAGTTTTCGTGGTCCACTTTTGCGGTTGCCAATTTGTCTGTTAAATACCTTAGTTTTAGCAGCGTTGATTACAAGACCAAGGCTCTCACAAGCTGTATGTATACAATTTAAGACTGTTTGCATTTCACGGTGGGTTTTAGTATGTACAAGGATGTCATCTGCATAGCTGATAGTGATGCTTGCCGGACTAGCTGGAATTGATTTTAGTAAAGCATTAATTAGAACATTAAACAAGGTAGGACTGAGTACTCCTCCTTGTGGGGTGCCTAGTTGCATTTCTTTAGTTTCACTCTTGTAGCCTTGGAACAGTGCAGAGGACTTCCGGTTGGTAAGATAGCCTCGTATCCATTGTAATAAATGTCCCCCTATATCCATTCTCGCTAATTCGTACATAATCACTTCTCTATTAGCAATATCAAAGGCATTTTTTAAATCAAGAAATGTTGTGTACTTGTGCCTTTTATCTCCATGAACAGTGAGAAAGGTTGTGATACAATTGTGTACACTTTTACCATGTGTGAAACCATTGATATCAGGTGACATGTGCTCTTTAACTCTATACAATAATCTATTAAGCACCATTCTCTCAAAGGTTTTGCACATGCAACTGGTCAGTGAGATGGGACGGAAAGCATCAGGTTGGCCAGGCTTCGGTACAGGTACCGTAAGACTGGTGGTCCATGATACTGGCAACTGCCCAGTGACATAACTGGCATTAAACAATTCTAATAATGGGTTACCGGGTACACGATGTAGGAGTCTTAGAATATCATAGGTGATACCGTCCTCA
>WNGS01042707.1:15398092-15413962 GCA_020271785.1 Procambarus virginalis
ACGAGAGGAACTGCAAACAGAACGAGAGGACTATAGAAATTGGATGTAGACTAAGTAAACTGAAAACTTGAAGTAGAACGAGGTAATTGGAAATAGAAAGATAGGACTGGAAATAAAATGATGGATTGTAATTTGGAAGTTGAACTGGGAGGCTGGAAGTGGAGTGAAGGCACTGGAAGGGACCTCTTGGACTGAAAACACAAATGAATTATGGAGAAGTCAGGAAGAGCTTTTGATCGTATGAGTTACAAACACGTTGAACCAGCAAGAAGGAAAGTCAATGACAAAACATATTTGGTAATCAGTTCCAGAAGCAACTCCAGTAACTTGTTAGAAGTAAATCATTGCACTAACCAAAAGTCGGAAAGGCGAGGCATAAGACCCTATAAGAATATCTAGGGCAGTGCATTTAGGTCAATACCTGCATAGTATAATGAAAATAATAATATTGTTAATTGTGAACCATGTTGGAGGTAAATGTGGAGAGTCACGCAACGCCTTAAACGCTAATGGGTGTTAAACACTCTCAAACTCTCCACTCACAGATCGATGATGGATCACTCGCCACTAATTTATAATTATTGTCCAGGGACAAAATACAAGGCTACATAAATCTAAGGACCACTTGAAGGCTCTACCACACAGTTGGCTCCTGTCTCATCTTGTTCCTTATATGATAGTTACTTAACATTAAAGTTAGTTTACTCCTAATAGATAAACAAGCTCATAATGTTTCCAGTTGTTGCTTGGAGAGTCACTATCATCATGGTGACATTACTAATGAGCCCTAAGTCTCAGTTTAGCACAAAACTAAACTTGATCCACCTGAGCCAAGGCCTCCCACTCTAATTCTCTAACACCTAAGAAACGTGGCTGGCCTGTGTGTATTTTATAATGTCCACTAAAGGTGTACCCTACACCTCCCTCCTCTACACCTCCCTCCTCTACACCTCCCTCCTCCGGTAATGCCACAACAAACAACAGCTGGCGCTTGTGATGACCAGGTGCACGTTCCCTCTGCACGAACACAACAGGTTCAAAGAGCTCGTTCTGCCTTAACTACTCCAAACTACAGAAGTGGTTTTAGCAACAGGTTGGCAGTTAAGACATAGATTTTCTACAACAACATAAATATCTCACAAATGAATGGGTAGTAGCACAAAATAGTATCCATTAAACTTGAAGCATAAAAAACATTGATGTAGAAACAGTACAGTTATAGTTTTCAACAGTCAAGTAAAAAAAATGTAAAATAATAAAACGAGTCATAAATATCAGTAAAGCCATTAGTGGCACTAGAAGCAGGAAATTCTCACGGTGATTGAAGGTTGGTAGAGAACACCGCTGGGGATGACTGTGTAGGGACCCGTGGTGTTGAACCCCAGACTGAAGATGTCGACACAGTCCCGTGGAATAGGGCAGGCTGGCCAGGGGAGAAACACAGCCGTCAGGACACACTGCACCAGTAAATCACTCGCTCCGGACACACAACAAAGGGTTATTGTCAGAGATATCGAGCTGGAGGGAAGTGACAAGTCGGATTCCCTAAGGCAACAGAGCCACTTACAAAAACGATAACGTCGGCTACTTATGGGAAGCTGGCAAACATTAGAACAACACTTAAGAATCTAAATAAGGACTGTTTTCAATATAATTTATTCAGCCCGAGTGAATCCAATATACACCATCAGCATGGACTCCGAACCTCCTGGAGCACAAAATTAAACTGAAAAAATGCTAAGTATTATAACATGAATTAGGGATTAAGCTTCAGGAGAAGGTAAAGGGAAATCAGTTTCACAAACCAAGAGGAGAGAAGGAACAGAGAGGACATGATTACTGCATACAAGACACTGTTGAGAATACACAAGGTGGCCAATGACAGCCTCGCTAAAATGAGGCTAAAAATAGACAAAAGTTTGAAACGAAAGAGTCAAATAAATTGTAAAAGAAATACTTGTACCTTGTATGGGTGGTGTACAAGTGGAATGCTAGACCTAACCTTCCCCCAAATTACTTTGGATACTAAAAAGATACAGTGGAAGCACTATGTGGTCTACTTGCTACAGTTAATTCCAGTTTAGAAAATAAGGACTTCCAGACTGTTGGAAAATGGGTAATGTTGTGCCATTATACAAGAAAGTAAGAATTACAGACCACTATCTCCAACAAGCATCCCCTGCAAGTTACTACAGAGACTGATACCAAGCAGGTTCTTAGAATCCTATCTTGAGGTTATCTTGAGATGATTTCGGGGCTTTAGTGTCCCCCGCGGCCCGGTCCTCGACCAGGCCTCCACCTCCAGGAAGCAGCCCGTGACAGCTGACTAACACCCAGGTACCTATTTTACTGCTAGATAACAGGGGCATAGGGTGAAAGAAACTCTGCCCATTGTTTCTTTCCGGCGCTCGGGATTGAACCCGGGACCACAGGATCACAAGTCCAGTGTGCTGTCCGCTCGGCCGACCGGCTCCCCTTATCCTTATACAAATACGACAAATAAATTCTTACGATACTTACGACAAATAAATTCTGTTTCAAATATCACCACGGATTTAGCGAAAGTAAATCCAGCTTCACAAACTTTTTTTAGAACTAGTTAAGCTCTACAATAAAGTAACAGATCAAACAAGAAAAAGAGATATGGGCATACTGAATATTTCTCGATTTTCAAGCGTGTAAAGTAATACAAAAATGTGGTGGGAGCAGTAGGCGGGACACAATTTATTAATTGGAATATGAAAATATTCAAGAATCCGGTAGAGAAAGATCTGGGGGTTGATATCACACAGAACATGTCCCCCTTGAAGCACACATCAAAAGGATATCATCAGCGGCTTATGCTAGGTTGACCAACATAAGAAGTGCCTTTAGAGAGTTATATAAGAAATTCAGAACCTTGTATGAATTAAGTAAGTAAGTAAGTATTAAGTAAGAGTCTGAGAGGTATGAACTATAAGGAAAGACTGGCGGAAAAACCCTAACGTCACTGGAAGAAGGAAAGTTTAGCGGAAAAAATCATTACTAAAAATTTTCCGAGGAATTGACAAGGTCGATAAAGAAACTATTTAACACGGGTGGAACACGAACAAGAGAACATAGATGGAAACTTAGTACCCAAAGGAGCCAAAGGAGTTTCCATAGATGGAAACTTAGTACCCAAAGGAGCCTTAGTACCCAAAGTGGCTCCTTTGGGTACTAAGTTACATTAAAAACATTAGATACATTAAAAACAATCTTTTTCAGTGTCAGAATAATTAACAAATGGAATTCACTAAGAACTGATGTGGTGGAGGCAGACTTCATATACAGATTCAAATGTACTTATGATACAGCCCATAGGCTCAGGAACCTGAAAACCAGCTGAGTACAAATAGATACTTACACACACACACACACACACACACACACACACACCACACACACACACACACACACACACACACACACACTGGCCCTGACTCTAGGGCACTAACCAGGTGTCCCCTGACTCTAGGGCACTAACCAGGTGTCCCTGACTCTAGGACACTAACCAAGTGTCCCCATGAATCTTAGGGCACTAACCAGGTGTCCCCCTGACTCTTAGCACTAACAGGTGTCCCTGACTCTAGGCACTAACCAGGTGTCCCTGACTCTAGGCACTAACCAAGTGTCCCTGACTCTAGGCACTAACCCAGTGTCCCTGACTCTAGGGCACTAACCAGGTGTCCCCTGACTCTAGGGCACTAACCAAGTGTCCCTGACTCTAGGGCACTAACCAAGTGTCCCCTGACTCTAGGCAATAACAGGTGTCCCCTGACTCTAGGGCACTAACCAGGTGTCCCCTGACTCTAGGCACTAACCAAGTTTCCCCTGACTCTAGGCACTAACCAGGTGTCCCCTGACTCTAGGGCACTAACCAGGGGTCCCCTGACTTGGGCACTAACCATGTGTCCCTGACTCTAGGCACTAACCAAGTGTCCCCTGACTCTAGGCAACTAACCAAGTGTCCCTGACTCTAGGGCACCAACCAAGTGTCCCCTGACTCTAGGCACTAACCAAGTTTCCCCTGACTCTAGGCACTAACCAAGTGTCCCTGACTCTAGGGCACTAACCAAGTGTCCCCTGACTCTAGGACACTAACCAAGTGTCCCCTGACTCTAGGCACTAACCCAGTGTCCCTGACTCTAGGGCACTAAACAAGTGTCCCCTGACTCTAGGCACTAACCAAGTTTCCCCTGACTCTAGGCACTAACCAAGTTTCCCCTGACTCTAGGCACTAACCAGGTGTCCCCTGGACTCTAGGCACTAACCAGGTGTCCCCTGACTCTAGGCACTAACCCAGTGTCCCTGACTCTAGGGCACTAACCCAGTGTCCCCTGACTCTAGGGCACTAACCAGGTGTCCCCTGACTCTAGGGCACTAACCAAGTGTCCCTGACTCTAGGCACTAACCAGGTGTCCCCGACTCTAGGGCACTAACCAAGTGTCCCTGACCTTAGGGCACTAACCAAGTGTCCCTGACTCTAGGGCACTAACCAAGTGTCCCTGACTCTAGGGCACTAAACAAGGTGTCCCCTGACTCTAGGCACTAACCAAGTTGTCCCTGACTCTAGGGTACTAACCAAGTGTCCTGACTTAGACATAACCAAGTGTCCCCTGATCTAGGCACTAACCAGGTGTCCCTGACTCTAGGACACTAACCAGGTGTCCCCTGCACTCTAGGGCACTAACCAGGTGTCCCCTGACTCTAGGACACTACAGGTGTCCCCTGACTCTAGCACCTAACCAGGTGTCCCTGACTCTAGTGGCACTAACAAGTGTCACTAATAAGTATCACTAACAAGTGTCCCCTGACTCTAGGCACTAACCAAGTGTCCCCTGACCTCTAGGGCACTAACCAGGTGTCCCCTGACTCTAGGCACTAACCAGGTGTCCCTGACTCTAGGCACTAACCAAGTGTCCCCTGACTCTAGGGCACTAACCAAGTGTCCCTGACTCTAAGGAGGCACTAACCAAGTGTCCCCTGACCTCTAGGCACTAACCAAGCCAAGTGTCCCTGACTCTAGGGTACTAACCAAGGGTCCCCTGACTCTAGGACACTAACCAAGTGTCCCCTGACTCTCGGGCACTAACCAGTGTCCCTGACTCTAGGCACTAACCAAGTGTCCCTGACCCTAGGGCACTAACCAAGTGGTCCCTGATCTCTAGGGTCACTAACCAAGTGTCCCTGACTCTAGGCACTAACCAAGTGTCCCTGACTCTAGGTACTAACCAAGTGTCCCTGACTCTAGGACACTAACCAAGTGTCCCCTGACTCTAGGGCACTAACCAAGTGTCCCTGACTCTTAGGCATAACCAAGTGTCCCTGACTCTAGGCACTAACCAAGTGTCCCTGACTCTAGGGCACTAACCCCTACAGTGTCCCCTGACTCTAGGCACTAACCAAGTGTCCCTGACTCTAGGCACTAACCAAGTGTCCCCTGACTCTAGGGCACTAACCAAGTGTCCCTGACCCTAGGACACTAACCCCAACGTGTCCCCTGACTCTAGGGCACTAACCAAGTTGTCCCCTGACTCTAGGGTACTAACCAAGTGTCCCGACTCTAGGGCACTAACCAAGTGTCCCTGACTCTAGGGTACTAACCAAGTGTCCCTGACTCTAGGACACTAACCAAGTGTCCCTGACCTCTAGGGCACTAACCAAGTGTCCCTGACTCTAGGCACTAACCAAGTGTCCCTGACTCTAGGGCACCAACCAAGTGTCCCCTGACTCTAGGATACTAACCAGGTGTCCCCTGACTCTAGGGCACTAAACAAGTGTCCCCTGACTCTAGGACACTAACAAGTGTACCACTGACTCTAGGACACTAACCAAGTGTCCCTGCCTCTAGGGACACTAACCAAGTGTCCCTGACTCTAGGGCAATAACCAAGTGTCCCCTGACTCTTAGGCACTACCAAGTGTCCCTGACTTAGGGCACTAACCACGGTGTCCCTGACTCTAGGCACTAACCAGGTGTCCCTTGACCATATCCTTAGGGTTACTCACCAAGTGTCCCTGACTCTAGGCACTAACCCAGTGTCCCTGACTCTAGGGCACTAACCAAGTGTCCCCTGACTCTAGGCAATAACCAAGTGTCACTGGACTCTAGGGCACTAACCAAGTGTCCCCTGACCCTAGGCACTAACCAGGTGTCCCCTGACTCTAGGGCACTAACCAAGTGTCCCCTGACTCTAGGCACTAACAAGTGTCCCCTGACTCTAGGGCACAAACCAAGTGTCCCCTGACTCTAGGGCACTAACCAAGTGTCCCTGACTCTAGGCACTAACCAAGTGTCCACTGACTCTAGGCATAACCAAGTTCCCTGACTCTAGGCACTAACCAAGTGTCCCTGCCTCTAGGACACTAACCAGGTGTCCCTGAACTCTAGGACACTAACCGGTGTCCCTGACTCTAGGGCAATACCCAGGTGTCCCCTGACTCTAGGACACTAACCAAGTGTCCCCTGACCCTAGGACACTAACCAGGTGTCCCCTGACTCTAGGACACTAACCAGGTGTCCCTGACTCTAGGACACTAACCAGGTGTCCCTGACTCTAGGGGCACTAACCAGGTGTCCCTGACTCTAGGCACTAACCAAGTTTCCCCTGACTCTAGGCACTAACCAGGTGTCCCTGACTCTAGGACACTAACCAGGTGTCCCTGACTCTAGGACACTACCAGTGTCCCTGACTCTAGGACACTAACCAAGTGTCCCTGACTCTAAGGACGACTAGACCAAGTGTCCCCTGACTCTAGGACACTAACCAGGTGTCCCTGACTCTAGGACACTAACCAAGTGTCCCTGACCCTAGGACACTAACCAGGTGTCCCTGACTCTAGGACACTAACCAGGTGTCCCCTGACTCTAGGGCACTAACCAGGGGTCCCTGACTCTAGGCAACTAACCAGTGTCCCCTGACTCTATGGACACTACCAGGGTGTCCCTGACTCTAGGACACCAACCAGGTGTCCCTGACTCTAGGACACTAACCAGGTGTCCCCTGACTCTAGGACACTAACCAGGTGTCCCCTGACTCTAGGACACTAACCAGGTGTCCCCTGACTCTAGGACACTAACCAGGTGTGTCCCCTGACTCTAGGCACTACCAGGTGTCCCCTGACTCTAGGACACTAACCAGGTGTCCCTGACTCTAGGGCACTAACCAGGTGTCCCCTGACTCTAGGACACTAACCAGGTTTCCCTGACTCTAGGCACTAACCAGGTGTTCCCCCTGACTCTAGGACACTAACCAGGGTGTCCCTTGACTCTAGGGGCACTAACCAGGTGTCCCCTCTGACCATTCCTAGGACACTAACCAGGTGTCCCCTGACTCTAGGGCCCTAACCTAACCAAGTGTCCCGGACTCTAGGGCACTAACCAGTGTGTCCCTGACTCTAGGACACTAACCAGGTGTCCCCTGACTCTAGGGCACTAACCAGGTGTCCCTGACTCTTGGGCACTAACCAGGTGTCCCTGACTCTTGGCACTAACCAGGTGTCCCCTCCCCCCTGACAGCTGGCGGCGTGTGGAGAGTGTCCCCCCCTCCCACACCACGTCACTGTGAGTGTTGTGGGAATTGACGCTGCTTCATGTTGCGAACACGCCTTGGTGTTCCCCTCGCACCGTCTGCGGTCCTGCTCGACGTGATGGTCTGGTCCCCCCTGGACAATTCCCCTTCCTTCCAGCGTGTATAACTCAGGTAAGTCCCTGCTTCCTCTGCTAACTCCCACAGTGTGGACACTCCCATGTAAGTCCCTGCTTCCTCTGCTAACTCCCACAGTGTGGACACTCCCATGTAAGTCCCTGCTTCCTCTGCTAACTCCCACAGTGTGGACACTCCCATGTAAGTCCCTGCTTCCTCCGCTAACTCCCACCGTGTGGACACTCCCAGGTAAGTCCCTGCTTCCTCTGCTAACTCCCACAGTGGGGACACTCCCATGTAAGTCCCTGCTTCCTCCGCACCCCACAGTGTTGACACTCCCAGGTAAGTCCCTGGTTCCTCCGCTAACTCCCACAGTGTGGACACTCCCATGTAAGTCCCTGCTTCCTCTGCTAACTCCCACAGTGTGGACACCCCCAGGTAAGTCCTGCTTCCTCGCCAGCTCCCGCTGGGGGAATTTCCAATATACAGCACTTTGTGTATGGGAAATATGAATATTTAATTTGTTCATCACAAGTAGAGATGATATTATCATTAGATTATTTGTCTTCAATAAAAGATTATTAGAACTTACCACCCACACACACCTATAGGACTCTGCAGTAGTCAGTCTCTCTCTCTCTCTCTCTCCTCTCCCTCTCTATCTCTCTCTCGCTCTATCATTAGCTTCGATAACAAAACAGTGCCAGTAACTTCAGCAACTCTCCCTTTGCTTCATACGCATAACCTCCCTTGCTTCAGCAGCAGTAGGACCTCCGTTGCTTCAGACGCAGTTAGACCTCCCGTTGCTTCCATACGCAGTAACCCCCGTTGCTCTAGACAGCAGTAGACCTCCCGTTGCTCCAACACTAGACCTCCCGTTGCTCCAGACATCAGCTAGACCCTCCTGTGCTCCAGACAGCAGTATACCTCCCGTTGCCAGACAGCAGTAGACCTCCCGTTGCTCCAGATAACAGTAGACCTCCCGTTGCTCCAGATAACAGTAGACCTCCCGTTGCTCCAGACAGCATTGACTCGCTTGCTACAGGACAGCAGTGACCTCCGTTGCACAGACGCAGTTGACCTCCCGTTGCTCCAGAAGCAGTAACCCCGTTGCACCAACTCAGTAGACCTCCTTGCTCCAGACAGCATTAGGACTACCGTTGCTCCAGAGAGCAATAGACCTCCCGTTGCTCCAGACAGCAGTAGACCCTCCTGTTGCTCCAGACAGCAGCAAGACACTCCCGTTGCTCCAGACAGCAGGTGACCTCCCGTTACTAAAGACAGCAGTAGACCTCCCGTGGCTCCAGACAGCAGTATACCTCCCGTTGCTCCAGACAGCCGTAGACCTCCCGTTGCTCCAAGACATCATGACCTCCGTTGCTCCAACAGCATAGACTCCGTTAGCTCCAGACACCAGTAACTCCCGTGCTCCAGACAGCAGTACACCTCCCGTTGCTCCAGACAGCAGTAAACCTCCCGTTGCTCCAGACAGCAAGTAGACCTCCCGTTGCTTCCAGACGCAAGTAGATCACCTCCGTTGTCTCGGCAAGTAGACCCTCCCGTGGCTCTAGCATCAGGGACATCCCGTTACTTCAAGACAGCAGTTAGACTCCCGTTGCTCCAGACACACGCTAGACCTCCCGTTGCTTCCAGACAGCAGTCGAACCTCCCTGTTGCTCCAGGCCAGCCAGTACTACTAGTGCTTCCCAGACAGCAGTAACCTCCGTTGCTCCAGACAGCAGTAGCCCCCCCGTTGCTCCAGACACCAGCAGACCTCCCGTTGCTCCAGATAACAGTAGACCTCCCGTTGCTCCAGATAGCAGTAGACCCTCCCGTTGCTCCAGACATCGCAGGTGACCTCCCCGTTACTACCAGACCGCAGTTGACCTCCCGTTGCCTCCAGACAGCAATTAGACCTCCCAGTTGCATCCAGACAGCAGTAGACACTCCGTTGCTCTCAGACGGCTAGTAGACCTCCGTACCAGACGCAGCTAGACCCCCGTTTGCTCCAGACGCAGTAGACCTCCGTTGCTCCCAGACAGCAGTAGACCCCTCCGTTTCTGCGCCAGACAGCAGTAGGACCCTCCCGTTGACTACAGACGAGCAGGTAGAACCTTTCCCGCTTCTACAGACAGCCAGTAGGACTCCCGTTGCTCCAGAAAGCAGTAGACCTCCCGTTGCTCCAGACATCAGTTAGACCTCCCGTGCTCCAGACATCAGTAGACCTCCCGTTGCTCCAGATAGCAGTAGACCCTCCCGTTGCTCCAGACCGCAGCTAGAACCTCCCGTTGCTCCAGACAGCAGTAGAGCTCCCGTTGCTCCAGAGCAGCAGTAGACCTCCCGTTGCTCCAGACATCAGTGACTACGTTGATCAGACAGCAGTAGACCTCCCGTTGCTCAAGACAGCAGTAGACCCGTACAGAGAGCGTAGACCTCCCGTTACTCCAGACAGCAGTAGACCTTCCCGTTGCTCCAGACCAGCCAGTTGACCTCCGTCGCTCCACGACAAGGCAGTTAGACATCCCGTTGCTCCCGACAGCCACGCAAGACTCCCCGTTGCCTCCAGACAACAGTAGACCTCCCGTTACTCCAGACAGCAGTAGACCTTCCCGTTGCTCCAGACAGCAGGTATCCCTCCCGTTGCTCCAGACATCAGTAGACCTCCGTTGGCTCCAGACAGCAGTAGACCTCCCGTTGCTCCAGACAGCAGTATACCCTCCCGTTGCTCCAGACAAGCAGTAAGACCTCTCGTTGATCCAGACCGCAGGTAGACACTCCCGTTTGATCTCCAGGACAGCAGTTAGACCTCCGTTGCTACAGACAGCACTAGACCTCCCGTTGCTCCAGACACAAGTAGACCTCCCGTTGCTCCAGATAACAGTAGACCTCCCGTTGCTCCAGGACAGCCGTTAGACCTCCCTTGCTCCAGCGAGCCGTTAGAACCTTCCCGTTGCTCCAGACAGCAGAAGACCTCCCGTTGCTCCAGATAACAGTAGACCTCCCGTTGCTCCAAACAAGCCAAGGTAGACCCCGTTGCTCCAGAGAGCAGTAGACCTCCCGTTGCTACAGACAGCAGTCGAGCCTCCCGTTGCTCCAGACAGCAGTAGACATCCCGTTGCTCCAGACCGCAGCTAGACCTAACCGTTGCTCCCAGACCAGCAGTAGCCATGAGCCGTTGCTCCAGACAGACAGTCGACCTCCCGCTTGCTCCAGACAGCAGTAGACCCCCCCGTTGCTCCAGACACCAGCAGACCTCCCGTTGCTCCAGATAGCAGTAGACCCTCCCGTTGCTCCAGACATCAGTAGACCTCCGTGCTCCAGACAGCAGTAGACCATCCCGTCTGCTCCAGACAGCAGTTAGACCTCCGTTGCTCCAGAAGCAGGTGACACCTCCCGTAACGAAGCAGTGACCCCCGTTGCTCCAGAGAGCAGTAGACCTCCCGTTGCTCCAGACAGCAGTAGACCTCCCGTGGCTCCAGACAGTACCAGTATAGACATTCCGTTGCTCCAGACACAAGTAGACCTCCCGTTGCTCCAGACAGCCGCTAGACCTTCCCGTTGCTCCAGGCCAGCAGTCCAGACCTCCCGTTGCTTCCAGCGAGCCGTCAGACTCACGTTGCTCCAGACAGCAGTAGAGCTCCCGTTGCCTCCACCAGACAGCAGTAGACCTCCGTTGCTCCGACCGCAGTAGCCCTCACCGTTGCTCCAGACAAATCCCGTTGAAACAGCAGTTATACCTCCCGTTTGCCCTCCAGACAGAGCAGTGACTCTCTCGTTGCTCCATGACAGCAGTTATGAGCCTCCCGTTGCTCCAGACGAGCAGTAGACCTCCCGTTGGCTCTCCAGACAGCAGTCGACCTCCCGTTGCTACAGAGCCACCAGTAGACCTCCCGTTGCTCCAGACAGCAGTAGACCTCCCGTTGCTCCAGATAACAGTAGACCTCCCGTTGCTCCAGATAACAGTAGACCTCCCGTTGCTCCAGACCACCGTAGGGACACTTACACGTTGCTCCAGACAGCAGTAGACCTCCCGTTGCTCCAGACAGCGCAGAATCCCGTTGCCAAGACAGCAGTAGACTCCCGTTGATCCAGACAGCAGTAGACCTCCCGTTGATCCAGACAGAGTAGACCTCCCGTTGCTCCAGACCAAGCAGTAGACTCCCCGTTGCTCCAGACAGCAGTAGACCTTCCCGTTGCTCCAGAACAGCAGCATACCTCCCGTTCGTTGCTCCAGACACAGTAGAACCTCCTCGTTGCTCCATGACAGCAGTTAGACCTCCTGTTGCCTCCAGACAGCACGTATGACCTCCCGTTGCTCCAGTCAGCAGTAGACCTCCCGTTGATCCAGAGACAGCAGTAGACCCTCCCGTTGCTCCAGACAGCAGTAGCCCTCCCGTTGCTCCAGAAGCATCGCATCCCGTTGCTCCAGAGAGCAGTAGACCTCCCGTTGCTCCAGATAACAGTAGACCTCCCGTTGCTCCAGATAACAGTAGACCTCCCGTTGCTCCAGATAACAGTAGACCTCCCGTTGCTCCAGATAACAGTAGACCTCCCGTTGCTCCAGATAACAGTAGACCTCCCGTTGCTCCAGATAACAGTAGACCTCCCGTTGCTCCCACGAGCAGCTAGCTAGACTACCGTGTGCTCAGACAGACAGTTAGACTCCCGTTTGCTCCAGACAGCAGTTTAGCCGATCAAGTTGCTCCAGAGAGCAGTAGACCTCCCGTTGCCTCAGGCCCAGGCAGTAGACCTCCCTGTTGCTCCAGGAACAGCGTAGAGCTCCCGTTTGCCTACAGACAGCAGGACGTCGTTGCCAAGACAGCTAGTAGTACCCTCCCTGTTGCCTCCAGACAGCCGTTAGACCCTCCGTTGCTCCAGACAGCAGTAGACCTCCCGTTTGCCTCCAGACAGCAGCAGACCTCCCGTTGCTCCAGACAGAGTAGACTCCGTTGATCCAGACAGCAGTAGACCCTCCGTTGCTCCAGACAGCAGTAGAGCTCCGTTGCTCCAGACAGGCAGTATGACCTCCTGTTTCTCCAGACAACAGTAGACCTCCTGTTTCTCCAGACAACAGTAGACCTCCCGTTACTCCAGACAGCAGTAGACCTCCCGTCTGCCTCCAGAGAGCAGTAGACCTCCCGTTGCCTCAGACACCGCAGTTAGACCTCCCGTTGCTGCTACAGACACCAGTAGACCCTCCGTTTGCCTCCAGACAGGCAGTTAGACCTCCAGTTGCTCCAGACAGCAGCTAGACCTCCCGTTGCTCCAGACAGCAGTAGACCTCCCTTTGCTCCAGACAGCAGTAGACCTCCCGGTTGTACCCTCCAGACTAGTCACAGTAGACCCTCCGTTGCTCCAGACAGCGGTAGACCTCCCGTTGCTCCAGACAGCAGTAGATCCTTCCCGTTTGCTCCTAGACAGCGAGTGTATCCCTCCCGTTGCTCCAGACAGCATGTAAGACCGCTTACCTGTTGCTCCCGACGCAGTAACCTCCGTTTGCTCGACAGACAGCAGCAGACCTCTCCCGTGCTCCAGACGCAGTAATGACCTCCCGTTGCCTCAGCAGAGCGCAGTATGAACCTTCCCGTTGCTTCGGAGACAGGCATGTTAGCCCTTCCGTTGCTCCAGACAGCAGTTAGACCCTCCCGGTTGCTACAGAGGCAGTTAGACCTCCCGTTTGACTCCAGACAGCAGTTTGTCAGACTCCCCGTTGCTCCAGACAGCCGTAGACCTCCCGTTGCTCCAGATCAGCTAGTAGTACCTCCCGTTGCTTCCAGTTGAGGCGAGCCAGTAAGACCCTCACCTGTTGCTCCCGGACTTCAGGTAGCACTCCGTGTCCAGACCCTAAGCAGTAACTACCCGTTGCTCCATGACATCTAGTAGACATCAAGTTGATCAAGACAGCAGTAGACTCACGTTGCTTCAGGACGAAGTAGACCTCCGTGCTCCAGACAAGCAGTAGACCTCCCGTGCTCAGACAGCAGTAAGACCTCCCGTGCTCCAGACACCAGTAGGACCTCCGTTGCTCCAGACAGCAGTAGACATCCCGTTGCTCCATCACCAGTAGACCTCCCGTTGCTCAAGACTCAGTTAGACCCCGTGCTCCAGAAAGCAGTAGACTACAGCGTTTTCCAGACACCAGAGACCTCCCCGCCCAATATGCACGGCCAGATATCCCCAATATACCTTTCCCACCTCGTTTCTTATTTCAGCCCACTATTGTGCGTCTTGCATCCCCGGTAACCCCAGGACCGCCAACACCACAGTAGTTAAGACGTTTTGGAGCATTCAGAACGTGTATGCCAAGTTCACTACGAGTGTGTGGTGGGCAGGCGATTGCTCTCCGGGCTGCCCGGCACCTTCGCCCAGTGTAAAACAGGACAGTGGACTCCAGTGTTCGACGTTTGTACCGAGCGTGAGTATAGGAATGTTAGGTGGTGTTAACACTAGTTGTACTAACATAGTTGTGCTTGCTGGGGTTGAGCTCTGGCTCTTTGGTCCCGCTCTCAACCGTCAATCAAACGGTGTACAGTTTCCCTGATCCTAATGGCTCTATCATATCTACATTTGAAAACTGAGGATGGACTGTCAGCCTCCACCACCATAGCGCTAATGCATTTACATTTGTCAAACCACTCTGACACTAAAAAAGTTCTTAAATATTCTCTGTGGCTCATTTGGGCACTCAGCTCCACCTGTGTCACCCTAGTGCGTGTGCCTCCTTGTGTTAAACGCCTGTCTTTATCAACCCTGTCATTTCCCTGAGAATCTTGAATGTGGGATCATGTCCCCCCTAATCTTCTGTCTTCCAACGAAGTGAGGTTTCATCCCTGCAGTCGCTCCTCGTAGCTCATACATCTTCAGCTAGGGTACTAGTCTGGTGGCAAACCTTTAACCTTCCAGTTAGTATTATGCTGGACTAGATTAGGTACTCCATGCTGAGGCGATACTAGGATTGGTATGCTCTGTGGTAGATAATGTTCTGACAGATTCCTTACACAAGTTTCTAAAGGCCGTTCTTATGTTAGCCAACCTGGCTATCCTCCTGATGTTATATCTTTGATATGAGCTTCAGGGTAAAGGTCTGGCGTGATATAAACCCCCAGGTCTTTCTCTCTCTATGACTCTTGAAGTATTTCATCTCCCAAATGTAACTGTATCTTGGTCTCTGCTTCCTACCTACTTATTACATTACATTTGCTTGGCGTTAAACTCTAAACAGCAATTTGTTCGACCTCCTGCAGCTTGTCCAGGTCTCTTGAAGTCTCAAGCTGTACATACTCTGTCCTAATCCTTATCATAATTTTTGGCGTCGTCAGAAAACATTTAGAGGAAGAGTCTTTACCCTCTGGGAGATCGTTTACGTATATCAGAAACAGGATAGGTCCAAGTACAGAGCCCTGTGGGACTCCAAATGGTGCCTTCACGCCAGGCTGAGGTCTCACCCTTCACTAACTCTCTGCTTCCTATTGATAGGTATTCCCTAATCCACTGGAGCGCTTTACCTGTTACTCCTGCCTGTTTCTCCAGCTTAGCATCACCTTTTTATGGGGTACTGTGTCAAAGGCTTTCCGAAGTCCAAAAAAAAGGGGGGCAGTCAGCCACCCTTCTATTTCTTGCTTAATTCTTGTCACCTGATCGTAGACTTCTATCAATCTGTACGGCAAGATTACCCACCTGAACACGTGTGGATAGGATTGTTTGTCCCCGAAGTCTCTCCTCTCCATATGTGTTACTAGGTTTTTTTCACAATCTTTCTCCATCACCTTGCTTGGTATACAAGTTAAGGACCTGGCCTGTAGTTCAGTGCTCTTGTCTGTCACCCTTTTTGTATATTGGTATACATACAGTCTTCCAAGTTTTGTAGGTCCCCAGTGCCCACTGACCTACTATATACTATTAAGAGTGGTAAGCAAAGTGCCCTGCACACTCTTTCAATACCCATGGGAGATTCCATCCGGCCAACGATTTTCTAACATACGCTCAAATAGTGGCTTTTGACCTCATCTTTTGTATTTTCGAACCTATCCAAGGTCCACTGGTTTGCTGCCACCTCTCCAGCGCCGTGATAATCCTGTTCTATTGTAAAGACCTACTGGAACCTTTAGTTGAGTTTTAACAACCTCTTTGTCATCTTGGTACTGCCTCGCCCACCCTAAGTTTCATCACCTGTTCCTTTCACTGTTGTCTTCCTTGTGTTGTGG
>WNGS01042707.1:15414962-15430322 GCA_020271785.1 Procambarus virginalis
GAGAGAGAGAGAGAGAGACTGACTACTGACAGAGTATATGTGTGTGTGTTGTGTGTGTAAGTTCTAATAATCTTTTATTGAAGGCAAATAATCTAATGATAATATCATCTCTAATTGTTGATTACAAAATTAAAATATTCATATTTCCCCATTACACAAAGTGCTGTAATATTGTCAATATTCCCACCAGCGGAGAGCTGGCGGAGGAAGCAGGGACTTACCTGGGAGTGTCCACACTGTGGGAGTTAGCGGAGGAAGCAGGGACTTACCTGGGAATGTCCACACTGTGGGAGTTAGCGGAGGAAGCAGGGACTTCCTGGGGGTGTCCACACTGTGGGGGTTAGCGGAGGAACCAGGGACTTACCTGGGGGTGTCCACACTGTGGGAGTTAGCGGAGGAAGCAGGGACTTACCTGGGGGTGTCCACACTGTGGGAGTTAGCGGAGGAAGCAGGGACTTACCTGGGAATGTCCACACTGTGGGAGTTAGCGGAGGAAGCAGGGACTTACCTGGGGGTGTCCACACTGTGGGAGTTAGCGGAGGAAGCAGGACTTACCTGGGAATGTCCACACTGTGGGAGTTAGCGGAGGAAGCAGGGACTTACCTGGGAATGTCCACACTGTGGAGTTAGCGGAGGAAGCAGGGACTTACCTGGGGGTGTCCACACTGTGGGGGTTAGCGGAGGAACCAGGGACTTACCTGGGGGTGTCCACACTGTGGGGGTTAGCGGAGGAAGCAGGGACTTACCTGGGAATGTCCACACTGTGGGAGTTAGCGGAGGAACCAGGGACTTACCTGGGAATGTCCACACTGTGGGAGTTAGCGGAGGAAGCAGGGACTTACCTGGGGGTGTCCACACTGTGGGGGTTAGCGGAGGAACCAGGGACTTACCTGGGGGTGTCCACACTGTGGGAGTTAGCGGAGGAAGCAGGGACTTACCTGGTGGTGTCCACACTGTGGGAGTTAGCGGAGGAAGCAGGGACTTACCTGGGGGTGTCCACACTGTGGGGGTTAGCGGAGGAACCAGGGACTTACCTGGGGGTGTCCACACTGTGGGGGTTAGCGGAGGAAGCAGGGACTTACCTGGGAATGTCCACACTGTGGGAGTTAGCGGAGGAAGCAGGGACTTACCTGGGAATGTCCACACTGTGGGAGTTAGCGGAGGGAAGCAGGGACTTACCTGGGAATGTCCACACTGTGGGAGTTAGCGGAGGAAGCAGGGACTTACCTGGGGGTGTCCACACTGTGGGGGTTAGCGGAGGAACCAGGGACTTACCTGGGGGTGTCCACACTGTGGGGGTAGCGGAGGAACCAGGGACTTACCTGGGGGTGTCACACTGTGGGAGTTAGCAGAGGAAGCAGGGACTTACCTGGGGGTGTCCACACTGTGGGAGTTAGCGGAGGAAGCAGGGACTTACCTGGGGGTGTCCACACTGTGGGGGTTAGCGGAGGAACCAGGGACTTACCTGGGGGTGTCCACACTGTGGGAGTTAGCGGAGGAAGCAGGGACTTACCTGGAATGTCCACACTGTGGGAGTTAGCGGAGGAAGCAGGGACTTACCTGGGAATGTCCACACTGTGGGAGTTAGCGGAGGAAGCAGGGACTTACCTGGGAATGTCCACACTGTGGGAGTTAGCGGAGGAAGCAGGGACTTACCTGGGAGTGTCCACACTGTGGGAGTTAGCGGAGGAAGCAGGGACTTACGTGGAGTTATACACGTTGGGAGAGGAAGGGGAATTGTCCAGGAGGACCCGACACACACGTCGAGCAGGACGCGGTCACTGGAGGGGAACACCAAGGCAGTGTTCGCACACGACAGCAGCGTCACATTCCCCACAACACTCACGGTGGCCGTGGTGCTGGTGAGGGGGGGACACTCTCCACACGCCGCCCCAGCTGTAGGGGGGAGGGACACCTGGTTAGTGCCCAAGAGTCAGGGACACTTGGTTAGTGCCCTAGAGTCAGGGACACTTGGTTAGTACCCTAGAGTCAGGGACACCTGGTTAGTGCCTAGAGTCAGGGGACACCTGGTTAGTGCCCTAGAGTCAGGGACACTTGGTTAGAAGTGGCATTATAAGTATGGTTAGTACAGTCATTATAAGTGTGATAAATACAACCATTATAAGTATGAGTATAGTCATGATAAGTATGAAAATACGATCATTATAAGTATAATAAAATCATACTTATAAAATCATTAAGTACAATAAAATAAAATATAAGTATAATACAATCATTATAAGTGCAGTATAATGAAAACACTCATAAGTATCAGTATAGTCTTTATAAGTTTGACATGTACGGTCATTATAATTTTGACGGGTAATTATATTTTAAGTGTGATAAGTAATTATAAGTATGATAAGTATAGCCATTTGAAGTATTATAAGTATAGTCACTATCAGCGTGATATGCTGAACAGTAAATGACAAACAAAATAATAACTAATAAATAGCATTGGAAATAACTCATTATCATGTGACTGGGATTGACAATAATTGCTGAGTATCGTTAGAATTTTACATTAATTTATATTTTATTAATTTTCTCAGGTTTATATTTAGTAGTTGGATACCCAGCGGTGTCTGTATCATTCGCGTCAACCCCCAACCCGACCATGTTGGGCACGTACCCAACAGCAATTACAGTTTAAAATTTGGAGAAGTGAGCCCAAAGGGTCTGGCCTGTAACCTTCGACAGACATTCCTGTTATAGCTGGTTTTGATAAATAATTTATAATTATTGATATTAAATAACTGTAACTTGCGTAACTGAAGGTAACTGTCACTTGCGATAGGTAATTGTTCCTTGCTGAAGGTACTTGTTCCTTGCTGAAGATAATTGTTCCTTGCTGAAGATACTTGTTCCTTGCTGAAGGTAATTGTTCCTTGCTGAAGATAATTGTTCCTTGCTGAAGATAATTGTTCCTTGCTGAAGATAATTGTTCCTTGCTGAAGATAATTGTTCCTTGCTGAAGGTACTTGTTCCTTGCTGAAGATAATTGTTCCTTGCTGAAGATACTTGTTCCTTGCTGAAGGTAATTGTTCCTTGCTGAAGGTACTTGTTCCTTGCTGAAGGTAATTGTTCCTTGCTGAAGGTAATTGTTCCTTTCTGAAGGTAATTGTTCCTTGCTGAAGATAATTGTTCCTTGCTGAAGGTAATTGTTTCATGCTGAAGGTAATTGTTCCTTGCTGAAGATAATTGTTCCTTGCTGAAGGTAATTGTTCCTTTCTGAAGGTAATTGTTCCTTGCTGAAGATAATTGTTCCTTGCTGAAGATAATTGTTTCTTGCTGAAGGTAATTGTTCCTTGCTGAAGATAATTGTTCCTTGCTGAAGGTAATTGTTCCTTTCTGAAGGTAATTGTTCCTTGCTGAAGATAATTGTTCCTTGCTGAAGATAATTGTTTCTTGCTGAAGGTAATTGTTCCTTTCTGAAGGTAATTGTTCCTTGCTGAAGATAATTGTTCCTTGCTGAAGATAATTGTTCTTGCTGAAGGTAATTGTTCCTTGCTGAAGGTAATTGTTCCTTGCTGAAGGTAATTTTCATTTGCTGAAGGTAATTGTTCCTTGCTGAAGGTAATTGTTCCTTGCTGAAGGTAATTGTTCCTTGCTGAAGGTAATTTTCATTTGCTGAAGGTAATTGTTCCTTGCTGAAGGTAATTGTTCCTTGCTGAAGGTAATTGTTCCTTGCTGAAGGTAATTGTTCCTTGCTGAAGGTAATTGTTCCTTGCTGAAGGTAAGTGTTCCTTGCTGAAGGTAATTGTTCCTTGCTGAAGGTAATTGTTCCTTGCTGAAGGTAATTGTTCCTTGCTGAAGGTAAGTGTTCCTTGCTGAAGGTAAGTGTTCCTTGCTGAAGGTAAGTGTTCCTTGCTGAAGGTAATTGTTCCTTGCTGAAGGTAATTGTTCCTTGCTGAAGGTAATTGTTCCTTGCTGAAGGTAAGTGTTCCTTGCTGAAGGTAAGTGGTCCTTGCTGAAGGTAAGTGTTCCTTGCTGAAGGTAAGTGGTCCTTGCTGAAGGTAAGTGTTCCTTGCTGAAGGTAAGTGGTCCTTGCTGAAGGTAAGTGGTCCTTGCTGAAGGTAAGTGTTCCTTGCTGAAGGTAAGTGGTCCTTGCTGAAGGTAAGTGTTCCTTGCTGAAGGTAAGTGGTCCTTGCTGAAGGTAAGTGGTCCTTGCTGAAGGTAAGTGTTCCTTGCTGAAGGTAAGTGTTCCTTGCTAAAGGTAAATATACAATATCTGAGAAACATTTGTCAGTTAATGAGAGAGGTGAAGGCAATACGACTGAATTACTACCGCCGTGGACACGCCCCGCCCCGCCTGAATGAGCCACCTGTGGGTCCCTGATATATTACTGGCGGAGGAGGCGCGCTCCGTGTCTTCCAGTGTCTGAAATATCACCTCAAACATGGACTCACCTCCCACCCCCCCCCCCCCCTTCCCATCCCCTTGGAAGGTGGCGGGATCAATAGTCATCAACGTCTTAAAGATCACATTTTTTACATGTACCCAACTTTTTCCTCTCCTCAGGAAGGTGGTGATTACCGTGTGTCTTCAGCCCCACCTGTGCACACCTTCTCCTCCCCCCCCCCACACCTCGCCCCTTGCGACACTGCTTTACAAAACACCTTCAATACCTGTAAAAATGTATCTAGGACTACGGGTTGTGTTGTTTCTTTTGGGTTTGTTTAGGAAGACGAGCGGGGTCTAGAGGAGTAGTGGGGTCAGTATGAAGGGGTCAAGAGCAGAGGGGGGGGGGGTTGATCCAAGAGGAGGTGACCACAAGGAGAAGAATACTTACCTATCAGTGACTACGGGAGGTGAAGTCTACCACTTTATGCCCCGCCTGCTGACCTTGTTGTACTTGTAGTGTTGGAATTTGATGATTCTGGTGTTTGAATTCTTTGTCGAATGCAGAGTTAAAATTGTGGATGGAGGTGGCTTCCCCAGCTTCTTCTTTCAGTTCATTCTCCTTGTTGACCACCCGTACAGGCTAAGATATTCCGGTGTTAGTGCTGGAATTGTATTCACTCCCAAATTTAATTTCTCTTTCAAATTCCTCCTGACTCTTTTCTCTTTTCCATCTTACTTACATTGCATTTGGTGAGATTTAATTCCGGCAACCATCTGTTTGATTACTTCTAGAGTGTATCAAAGTGTTCCAAAACTCTCTTCAGTCCTCCACGGTGTTATACTCCTCATTATTTCCGCATCGTCTGCAAACATTTTCATGTACAAGCTCACGCCCTCGGGTTGGTCATTTGCATAAATCCGGCGCAGTAGTGGTCTTTGTACCGAGCCTTCGGGGACCTCACTCGTTACATCCCTCCAGCTCAAAGCCTTCTTTTAGTGTTGGTCTTTGTTTTCTGATCTTCAGGTACTTCCTTACTCATTTCATTGTCTTCCCAGTTTGCTGTTTTAGTATATGTACTAGCCTTTCATAACGGACAATATCAAATGCCTTCTGACACTCCAGGAAACTATAATCTGCCCAGCCTTCATTTTCCTGTTGTATTTTAGTTACGTTGTCATAGAACTATATTAAGTTTGCCAGGCATGACTTTTCTTTTAAACATAAGTTAGAAAGACTACTAAAAGTAGGCTGCTAGCTGCAGCCTGCTTCAGCAGCCATGGTGATGTTAAGGCTGGGCTTGCTGATCTTGTCACATCTAGTTCTTCCAGATTTGTATTCCCTTGTGGCGAGACTATTACGTCTGTGTTATCTTCTCAACACCTTCCCATCTCACTACTCTGGTCTCCACCTTGGTTCTTTTGTGAAGATGTTTTAAAGCCTCTTATCCCGAGATAATTCCTCCTTGTCTCCTCAGCCTGTACATGTGGTGTTGGAGGAGGAGGGTCGAGAGGAAGACGTGTTGGTGGAGTTGGTGCACAAACAGGGACACAACCTGTGATGAAGTAATTATCAAATGAAGGCACCAAGCCGGGAATGCTATGTAGCACCCCAACCTGTGATGAAGTACTCGCTAGAGTACCTCAAAGTATAGTACGCGGCTTTCACTCCAGCCATCAGTGAATACAACCAAATACAGCAAATCTTCGTGTTTTGTGAACGCTGGGTCACGCGATCCAACATAAAGTCCATTTCACAGTAATAGATGGTTCTGTCCACAGTCATGGTGTTTATAAACAAAATATCGGAACCCGTTCTCGGAGTAAAGTGATCAGCTGGAGAAGTCAACCTCACTCTCGCACCACCTGGATCACACCACCTGCCCTCAGGAATTTGTACCCACGTGGTAATCACTACAAAACATTATTTTATTTGTTTAGTTTGTTATTTGTTACCAAGAAAACAGCCAACCTACTCATGAGAAACTCTCCAGACACAAAGCAGAACGCTTTAAAAGAGACCAATGTCGTCTATGCCTTCAAATGCCCACTAGGGGACTGTAAGCCTCAAAGAATTCAGTATATAGGCAAGACAACAACATCTCTTTCCAGGCGATTAACGATGCATAAGCAACAGGGCTCCATTAAGGAACATATTATCTCTTCCCACAACCAGACCATCACCAGAGAAGTCTTAACAAAAAACACGGAAATCATCGATAGATACAGCGATAGCAGGCGGCTAGATATATGCGAGGCACTACACATTAAGAAGTTGACACCAATCAACAGCCAATTAATGCACAACTATATTCTACCCACTTCAAGACCCCGCTCTAATATAGAAGCATCAAGAAATATGGGCCAATAGGCCCTTTGCAGTTACTTCCATTCTTCCTTTAATTTATCCAATTTATACCCAATGCACCGTGTTCTGTCTTGTGTTGAAAGTTTTGTTCACCTCACCCAAATGCGAGTATATAAGATAAAAGCTGTTTAAATTATAGTATGGTAAAACTCTGTTTACTGTTTGCAGGTTATAGTTGTGTGTGTGTGTGTGCATATATATATATATATATATATATATATATATATATATATATATATATATATATATATATATATATTTATATAAAGAAGGTACATTGAGTTTGAGAGTAAATAGCAATGATGTTTTTACATTCTTGTAAAACCACTAACACGCATAGCGTTTCGGGCAGGGTAACATTATATAATTAGTGTTAATGTCCATTGCTAGGCTAGATTAGGTTAGGTTACGTTTAAAACATGTATTATTCTCATATGTGAAATATGAAATTCGGAGGCTATTTGCGTATCCCTTAGAATTTCACATTAAGAAAACCTGGGCTTCAGGGCATATCAAAGAAAAGTTTACCATAGACTTTATATCTTTTAAACCATCGATTTATAATACAATACGGTTATAACTTGAGAATATTCTTTGTTGATGACAAAGGTTCATTTGCCAGCTTATAAGTAGACTATTATTGGAACCCATTATATGCTTTCAGGCCATCACAAATATCTAACTATCCAGAAGCCTGTTCTCAGGGTAAAATGATTAGACACACCAACCTCATTATCACACCACCTGAACAGTTATCTAGATACCTGTGACTAGTCTGCGGATATCGTTAGATTATCTCCAAATTAATTTTGTTTTTTAACAAGGGATTCCATGCTGGAGCTCAATATTTCAAAACTGTTCTGACATACGTGAGTTACAAGATTATGAAGGACTCGTTGTTGCCAGTTCTTAAGTTTGCCAACCTGGGAAATATAGCTTATGATATCTGTTTGGTGTGGGGCTTCTGGTGACACTTGGCATGACATCAACAACTAAATATTTGTTCCTGCGTGATTCAGGGCGGATTTCCTCTCTTATTTGATAGCTTGTGTTCGGCCACCTGGTCCCTGAACCCAACTTCATTACTTTACACTTTCTTCAGTTAAATATTAATAGCCACTTATTGAATTATTCTTTCATTATGTCTACCTGCACAACTATACACAGATGTGAATACGAATCTACAAAATTCACCTACATGTGTATATGTAGACATTTCAAGTGTCAGAGTAGTTAACAGATGGAATGCACTAGGAAGTGACGTGGTGGAGGCTGACTCCATACACAGTTTCAAATGTAGATATGATAGAGCCCAGTAGGCTCAGGAATCTGTACATCAGTTGATTGACAGTTGAGAGGCGGGACCAAAGAGCCAGAGCTCAACCCCCGCAAGCACAATTAGGTGAGTACAATTAGGTGAGTATATACACACGTGAGCACATCCACTGATGTAGCTTTACGCACATGTGCACATTCTCACACTCGTGCGTACATTTGGATATTGCAACATTTCTCTGCAGAATTCCAGATTAGAATTTCTTCTAAATAATTGATTTCATTTCGTTAATTCCGTAAAAAATGTTGCTGGAGCTTCGAGGCAGACAGTCACTTGCTTGACGGTGGTGCGTGGACAGACATCAAAGAGACAGAAAAAAAGACAGCAAGAATTATAAGAAGAAAATAAAGTAAATTGTGAGGAAAAAAGGATGAACAGTAAAAAAGAGCATCGCACAGGATCAGCACAAAATCCCGCTTCCCTCCTTGACCTGTGATCAGCCTTCGACCAGTCAGCGACCAACTAATGACCAGCCAGCGACAAGCTAATGACCAGCCAGCGACAAGCTAATGACCAGCCAGCGACCAACTAATGACCAGCCAGCGACAAGCTAATGACCAGCCAGCGACCAACTAATGACCAGCCAGCGACAAGCTAATGACCAGCCAGCGACAAGCTAATGACCAGCCAGCGACAAGCTAATGACCAGCCAGCGACCAACTAATGACCAGCCAGCGACAAGCTAATGACCAGCCAGCGACAAGCTAATGACCAGCCAGCGACAAGCTAATGACCAGCCAGCGACCAACTAATGACCAGCCAGCGACAAGCTAATGACCAGCCAGCGACAAGCTAATGACCAGCCAGCGACCAACTAATGACCAGCCAGCGACAAGCTAATGACCAGCCAGCGACAAGCTAATGACCAGCCAGCGACAAGCTAATGACCAGCCAGCGACCAACTAATGACCAGCCAGCGACAAGCTAATGACCAGCCAGCGACAAGCTAATGACCAGCCAGCGACAAGCTAATGACCAGCCAGCGACAAGCTAATGACCAGCCAGCGACCAACTAATGACCAGCCAGCGACAAGCTAATGACCAGCCAGCGACAAGCTAATGACCAGCCAGCGACCAACTAATGACCAGCCAGCGACAAGCTAATGACCAGCCAGCGACAAGCTAATGACCAGCCAGCGACAAGCTAATGACCAGCCAGCGACAAGCTAATGACCAGCCAGCGACCAACTAATGACCAGCCAGCGACAAGCTAATGACCAGCCAGCGACAAGCTAATGACCAGCCAGCGACCAGCTAGTGACCAGCCAGCGACCAACTAATGACCAGCCAGCGACAAGCTAATGACCAGCCAGCGACCAGCTAGTGACCAGCCAGCGACCAACTAATGACCAGCCAGCGACAAGCTAATGACCAGCCAGCGACAAGCTAATGACCAGCCAGCGACAAGCTAATGACCAGCCAGCGACCAACTAATGACCAGCCAGCGACAAGCTAATGACCAGCCAGCGACAAGCTAATGACCAGCCAGCGACAAGCTAATGACCAGCCAGCGACAAGCTAATGACCAGCCAGCGACCAACTAATGACCAGCCAGCGACAAGCTAATGACCAGCCAGCGACAAGCTAATGACCAGCCAGCGACCAACTAATGACCAGCCAGCGACCAACTAATGACCACCCAGCGACCAACTAATGACCAGCCAGCGACAAGCTAATGACCAGCCAGCGACAAGCTAATGACCAGCCAGCGACAAGCTAATGACCAGCCAGCGACAAGCTAATGACCAGCCAGCGACAAGCTAATGACCAGCCAGCGACAAGCTAATGACCAGCCAGCGACCAGCTAGTGACCAGCCAGCGACCAGCTAGTGACCAGCCAGCGACCAACTAATGACCAGCCAGCGACCAGCTAATGACCAGCCAGCGACAAGCTAGTGACTAGCCAGCGACAAGCTAGTGACTAGCCAGCGACCAGCTAGTGACCAGCTAGTGACCAGCCAGCGACCAGCTAGTGACCAGCCAGCGACCAGCTAGTGACCAGCCAGCGACCAGCTAGTGACCAGCCAGCGACCAGCTAATGACCAGCCAATGACCAGCCAGCGACCAGCTAGTGACCAGCCAGCGACCAGCTAGTGACCAGCCAGCGACCAGCTAGTGACCAACCAGCGACCAACTAATGACCAGCCAGCGACCAGCTAATGACCAGCCAGCGACCAGCTAGTGACCAGCCAGCGACCAGCTAGTGACCAGCAAGCGACCAGCTAGTGACCAGCCAGCGACCAACTAATGACCAGCCAGCGACCAGCTAATGACCAGCCAGCGACAAGCTAGTGACTAGCCAGCGACCAGCTAGTGACCAGCCAGCGACCAGCTAGTGACCAGCCAGCGACCAGCTAGTGACCAGCCAGCGACAAGCTAGTGACCAGCCAGCGACCAGCTAGTGACCAGCTAGTGACCAGCCAGCGACCAGCTAGTGACCAGCCAGCGACCAGCTAGTGACCAGCCAGCGACCAGCTAGTGACCAGCCAGCGACCAGCTAGTGACCAGCCAGCGACCACCTAGTGACCAGCCAGCGACCAGCCAGCGACCAGCTAGTGACCAGCCAGCGACCACCTAGTGACCAGCCAGCGACCAGCCAGCGACCAGCTAGTGACCAGCCAGCGACCTCCTAGTGACCAGCCAGCGACCAGCCAGCGACCACCTAGTGACCAGCCAGCGACCAGCTAGTGACCAGCTAGTGACCAGCATGCGACCAGCTAGTGACCAACCAGCGACCAGCTAGTGACCAACTAACGACCGGCTAGTGACCAGCCAGCGACCAGCTAGTGACCAACCAGCGACCAGCTAGCGACCAGTTAGTGACAAGGTAGCGACCAGCTACTGACCAGTTAGTGATCAGCCAGCGTCCAGCTACCGACCAGTTACCAGCTAGTGATCAACTAGTGGCCTGCCAGTGACCAGCTAGCAACCAGCCAGTGACCAGCTAGCGACCAGACAGCAACCAGCCAGTGACCAGCTAGCGACCAACTAATGACCAGCCAGCGACAAGCTAATGACCAGCCAGCGACAAGCTAATGACCAGCCAGCGACCAACTAATGACCAGCCAGCGACAAGCTATGACCAGCCAGCGACAAGCTAATGACCAGCCAGCGACCAACTAATGACCAGCCAGCGACAAGCTAATGACCAGCCAGCGACAAGCTAATGACCAGCCAGCGACAAGCTAATGACCAGCCAGCGACAAGCTAATGACCAGCAGCGACCAACTAATGACCAGCCAGCGACAAGCTAATGACCAGCCAGCGACCAACTAATGACCAGCCAGCGACCAACTAATGACCAGCCAGCGACCAACTAATGACCAGCCAGCGACAAGCTAATGACCAGCCAGCGACCAACTAATGACCAGCCAGCGACCAACTAATGACCAGCCAGCGACCAACTAATGACCAGCCAGCGACAAGCTAATGACCAGCCAGCGACAAGCTATGACCAGCCAGCGACAAGCTAATGACCAGCCAGCGACAAGCTAATGACCAGCCAGCGACAAGCTAATGACCAGCCAGCGACCAGCTAGTGACCAGCCAGCGACCAGCTAGTGACCAGCCAGCGACCAACTAATGACCAGCCAGCGACCAGCTAATGACCAGCCAGCGACAAGCTAGTGACTAGCCAGCGACAAGCTAGTGACTAGCCAGCGACCAGCTAGTGACCAGCTAGTGACCAGCCAGCGACCAGCTAGTGACCAGCCAGCGACCAGCTAGTGACCAGCCAGCGACCAGCTAATGACCAGCCAGCGACCAGCCAGCGACCAGCTAGTGACCAGCCAGCGACAGCTATGACCAGCCAGCGACCAGCTAAGTGACCAGCCAGCGACCAACTAATGACCAGCCAGCGACCAGCTAATGACCAGCCAGCGACCAGCTAGTGACCAGCCAGCGACCAGCTAGTGACCAGCCAGCGACCAGCTAGTGACCAGCCAGCGACCAACTAATGACCAGCCAGCGACCAGCTAGTGACCAGCCAGCGACAAGCTAGTGACCAGCCAGCGACCAGCTAGTGACCAGCCAGCGACCAGCTAGTGACCAGCCAGCGACCAGCTAGTGACCAGCCAGCGACAGCTAGTGACCAGCCAGCGACCAGCTAGTGACCAGCTAGTGACCAGCCAGCGACCAGCTAGTGACCAGCCAGCGACCAGCTAGTGACCAGCCAGCGACCAGCTAGTGACCAGCCAGCGACCAGCTAGTGACCAGCCAGCGACCACCTAGTGACCAGCCAGCGACCAGCCAGCGACCAGCTAGTGACCAGCCAGCGACCACCTAGTGACCAGCCAGCGACCAGCCAGCGACCAGCTAGTGACCAGCCAGCGACCACCTAGTGACCAGCCAGCGACCAGCCAGCGACCACCTAGTGACCAGCCAGCGACCAGCTAGTGACCAGCTAGTGACCAGCATGCGACCAGCTAGTGACCAGCCAGCGACCAGCTAGTGACCAGCTAGTGACCAGCAGCGACCAGCTAGTGACCAGCCAGCGACCAGCTAGTGACCAGCTAGTGACCAGCCAGCGACCAGCTAGTGACCAGCTAGTGACCAGCATGCGACCAGCTAGTGACCAGCCAGCGACCAGCTAGTGACCAGCTAGTGACCAGCATGCGACCAGCTAGTGACCAACCAGCGACCAGCTAGTGACCAACTAACGACCGGCTAGTGACCAGCCAGCGACCAGCTAGTGACCAACCAGCGACCAGCTAGCGACCAGTTAGTGACAAGGTAGCGACCAGCTACTGACCAGTTAGTGATCAGCCAGCGTCCAGCTACCGACCAGTTACCAGCTAGTGATCAACTAGTGGCCTGCCAGTGACCAGCTAGCAACCAGCCAGTGACCAGCTAGCGACCAGACAGCAACCAGCCAGTGACCAGCTAGCGACCAGCCAGTGACCACTGACTAGCCAGCAGCAAGCCATCAGCCAGCTTGGCTTGGTCGATGCAAGCCATCTACCAGCCAGTGGCTAATCATTGACCAACCAGAGACCAGCAGTGGTCAGCCCTTGACCAGGGTTACCCCACAAGCCACACAAGAGACTAGTGCACAAGCTGGAGAAGCAGTCGGGAGTGACAGGTAAGGTGTCCCAGTGGATAAGGGAGTACCTAAGCAACAGAAGACAGCGAGTCACTTGGAGGAGTGAGCTCTCAGAGTGGCGAGGTATCACCAGCGGAGTCCCACAGGGGTCAATTGGTAGGATATGAGTAAATGTTCTTCCAGAGGGACTACACATTCTTCACGAAGTTTGTTGATCGCACAAAACTGATGAGAATGATTAAAACAGAGGAAGCAAGAAGATTGTCTACCCATGCCTTCAACTTCTCCACACACATCAATTGAACGGTTATGACACCTCTATCCAATGGGTCCCAGCACATTGTGGTATTCTCCATAATGAACTTGTAGACCAACTAGCCAAAGCGATGCACAACACGCCTCACCTTACCCGTCCTCCAGTTCCCCATGTTGCACGTAAAGGAGCCTTCAAAGATACCATCTCCCAGGATTTTGCAACAAACTGGAAAACATTATGCTCACCTTTGCACTATGGGTCCATTAAAAAGAAATGAGAAACTTGGAAACATGTCAGATATAAAAGCAGAGAAATTGATGTAACGATGACCAGATTAAGGCTGGGACACACCAAACTAGCAGCACACAGCTCTAAGTACAGAACAGACATCAATGAACTCTGTACTCACTGTCAGCTGCCTGAAACAGTCGAACACTATCTCCTGCACTGCTTCCGACATCATAGTGCCAGAGTAAATTTCAAACAAGTCTTTATCTCACTTAAAATACCCTTTACCATCGAGCATATATTAGGAGGCGGTGACCACTCGTTACAAGAAAAATACCAAATAGTCAAAAACACTGGCTAAATATTTGCAGTCGACCAACAAATTGGGTCACATCTGACCCGTGCCACATTTATACCTGGCGCCACCAACAGCTAAACACAGAAACAACCGCCTCGTCGCAGCACCATGGATCAGCTGACGCCATAAACACAACACACCGCCCTACGGTGCGGCAAGTCTCCCTACAACACACACCTCTGTTTTAATCACCGTTCCTTTATCTACAGCACAACGAAACAATCACCTTAGTAGCTCCGATCATCCTCAACATAAACGCGTCCACCAACATCTGTACTGGTGCAGTCATCGGGAGGACAAACCCTTCATGCAAACTGCACCTACTATCAACAAGAAGAAAGAAGAAGAAGAGTACAAGAAGCTGCATGCTGACCTGGACAAACTGGAAGAATGGTGTGACAATGGCTATTAAAGTTAGTGAAAAGTAATGAAACAAGGTGTAGTGGAGGTAGGTCTTGTTTTTTACGTTATGGTAACCATCGTTACAAATTCAGCCTATTATGAAAAGTAACGGCTCACAAATATATACTTGTCTATGCGTTAGACTCGATAGGTTAGGCGGGTGGCTTGGGTTCGTACGACTCTGGCTAGGGTAAGGTTAGATATTGTACGAGTGCGTACACGCACGCAACCCCAGTACCCCCCCCCCCCCCGGCCTCTCCCCTTCACGGCCAGGTTGTATCCTGGCCGGAAAGGATTGACTAGGTGCCAGTCCTTAACTGTACTCCTCTGTACAAGTCAGCAGTCGTCTGTTCCTGTACCCACCTCTATTAAAAAAATGAAGGTAAAGAAATTAATAATTGACAATCCACAAGAAGTTGATATAATGGCACTGGAGATTTATAATTAGGATGATAAAGTAATAATTATAAGTTCCTGTAGTCCACCAGCAAGCAACACATGGACAAGGGAGGAGCTGGATGACAAACGAGAAAGCCTCATAATGATTATAGTGAGAGCAGACAAACATAAATCACGGTGGTCGGTACTTGGTGACTTCAACTTGCAATCAATAGACTGGGAAGCCTATGAAGGAAGAACAGAGGACTTTTGGACTGGCTGTATAACAAATCTACTTGCTTTCTATAATATAGCCACAGAGATTTTACAAGAAAGAGATAGTTAGGTTGACTACATATAGTTGGCCCTAAAACAGGCTTTTGAAAGTCCTTCATAAAAGGTTGTTATAGAAACTGGAATATACTGGAAAGGTGACAAGTAGACTTCTAACATGGTACAATTTTTTTGACAGAAAATGAGAGCGGTAATCAGAGGAAATGTTCAGACTGGTGAAATGTTACTAGTGGAGTGCCAGAGTTCGGTTATATCACCAGTAATGTTCATTGTATACATAAACGATCTTCCAGAAGGAATACAGAATATATGAACATGTTGCTGATGATGCCAAGCTGCTAGGGAAGATAAAGAATA